>VXBC01003206.1:2426960-2518155 GCA_013399945.1 Ploceus nigricollis
GTTATTTTCCTTGCTTCATTTCTTCAGGGCAGGAAGTATGTCAATGTTTATAAGCTGTTATGTAAATGCACAGCACTACATAAATTTTGTTAACAATGAAATCATTCTGTTTCTATTCCCAAAATCCAGATATTAGGAGTAATTCTTTTCTAGCCAATGACTCTGTGTAGAAGCATCTCCCAGCAGGGCAGAATAAAGGGAAGCCCAGAGCAGCAGCTTTGTTTTGTCACCCAATTTTGCAGCCTCATGAGCAGCTAAGGGTGATCTCAGAGCTGGCCTTATCAATCTGCATGGAAAATATCAACTGAAGATGTTTAACAGCAATTTCAGCTTCACTTCTTTCTCACAAAAATCTACTGAGAGTATATTACAAGGTCATTTGATTGATCTCTGGTATTTAGAAATATTAAATACTTCAACATTTTAGTCAAATCACAAAACTGAAATGTTAAGAATTTAGAAATCACAATCCACACCAATGCTGTTCTGGTTCAGACCTTGTGTTCTGCACCATTTTATAGATTATAACAATGTCCTTTAAATTAATCAATCAAACTAATGACATAGTTTTTCAACAAGAAGTTGTAAAAAAAATCATGTTCCATGCATCGATTCAAAAAAGGATATGACAGGTATATAAGATAATGAAT
This sequence comes from Ploceus nigricollis, assembly GCA_013399945.1. Lineage (NCBI taxonomy): Eukaryota > Metazoa > Chordata > Aves > Passeriformes > Ploceidae > Ploceus > Ploceus nigricollis. The sequence continues at coordinate 2,427,611 of VXBC01003206.1, forward strand.
TATGTTAATCAAAATTCACCATCTCCTCATAAATGATCTGAGAGCTAATGGAAACTGGGAAGTAATTATTAAAACAGATTTTTTTTAATATAATACGTAATTAACACATGGAAGTCACTGCTTCCAGGCATCATTTAATGAAGATGTTTATAGGGTTGGGGGTTTTTAAGCTCTGTGTGGGTAACAGGAAATTTCACATATAATCCAGAAGAAATGTTCTGCTCCAAGCTGAAGACCAGGGCCATCATTAAAAGGCAAAACTCAAAAGACTTCAAGTTTATAATCCACTAAACCATGATTAAACTACTGTACATTTCCTCATTAAAAGTCACAAATAGATGCACTTATGAAATTTATCCTTGTAATAAAAACCAGTTTTACATCAGGTAGGGAACAAAATGACAAATCATGGCTCACTCCAGAAAGCAGATTAGACAAGGTTTTGTGTACCAAGGCCCAGAAACTCCACTGCTAACCCCCAAATTTCAGTCCTAAAGTAGTAAAGAGAAAGCACGAGGAAGAGCTCAAATGATCAAAGAACCCTCAGTGGAAAAAACCTCTCTGTCTCTATGTGGACACTTAAAGAAAAACTTGGATGGAAAATGTTCCCACCATCCATCATTTTGAAACCCCAAACCCTCCAGACTTTCTGAGGCCTTTCTCTACCTGGCAAACCCTAACAAATTTTCCCCAAAAGAAATTTTCAGGTGTTTCTTGTTTATTACTTAGAAATGGAAAGTGCAGTGAGGATGGATTTGATTAGGTTTCTTTAACTTCCACTTTGGTTACCAAGTTAAAAAAAGCAAACAATTTGCATAGCACCAGAACAGATTCTCTGTGACAAAATAAGAAGATATAAATAACAGCAACCAACAGCTATAATAAAAATAAACAAAAATTGGACTGAAACCCAAAGTTACTGATCTCCTCTTAAAGAGACCCCAGCAGAATTTTAAGGCTGCAGGAATTCCTCTGGTTTCCATGGATGGGGAAGAAGGAGAACTGAGAATATGCAAATAGGCCAAGTATTTCGTGATACGCAGATGGTAAGAAGCTAATTTCCATCTGACTTTTTTTTTCCTCTGGGTAATTACACTCTCCCTAGCAGAAGCTTTATGTCTGCATTGAAAGCAATAGCCAGTTCTCTGTAAATAACCTACTTCCTATAGTGGGATGGAAGAAAGGGAGTTTAGCAAAAGCATTTTTATCTTTTTTTGGTTAGAATTTTTGTGCTGTAATTTTACTTCAAGTGGCTACTGCAATTACAGGTTAAATTTGGCTCCTACACTCTACTAATCCAATATTTTGTTAACTCATTTAAGCTATAACATAAGAGGAGAGAAAATTAGTTTTAGGCTTCTGTAGTGTAATTATTACCTTTTATTAAAAAAAAAAAAAAGCATGCCCAATTAGTAAATAAAGGGAACTAATTTCTTTTTGGTGGTTGGCAAAAAAAATGTGCAATTTTGTTCTTACAAATTTTTAAAATTGCCTGCTGTATATGACCAATTTTTCTTCTAAGTTTTGTAAGCACTTTTGCACAAATAAACATCAAAATTCTATAATTACAAATTAGAGTCACTGATTACATGTATTTACAGTAATTACATAATTAGCAGTAATTACATTAATTAGGCAAACAATACACTGCATTGACTAGCAATGGAAAACAAGAACATTCACACATATAAAAAACTGCTTTGAGCTAGGAGAGAAAGATTTTATCATTAGCACTAAATGCAGAATTAAAGCACAGAGCAGCACCACTGGAGCGTGCCCTGCTTTGTTCAAGCACCAAAAACTTTTGAAAATGCTGTTACAAACACAAAGTATTTTGGGATACATATATCCCAAAAAACACGAGCAGAGGAATACTGAATTGATGTGGAATGCCTTAGGGACAAGAATTTCTGTTTCAGAAGCCCCTAAATGTTTTTTTTCCAGTGCCTGACCCCATGGCTGCAGAAAGCTTCAGCTGCCCATGCCATGGGCTGTCACTGAGAAATGTGACCTTGCTTTTGGCACTGTCACTCCTGCTGCACCCTCCCACCCTTTCTCTGGTGCTGCCTCTGATATTCAGAGCTCAAATATTCATGGTTACAACCATTTTTATCCAGCCTGGATTATTTCCTGCCAAGCTGCTCCAGATCATCCTCAGGCTGATGCTAGGAGGGAGAACAACACTCCTTTGGAGCAGCAGCAGTGCCTTAGATCCAGGGGTGCAGGAGCAAATTTAGGTGATTAAATTACACAACCATGGTAGGTAAAACCAAGCAAAGTCATCACCTGGAAGACAAAGTCACTCTGGGGACACCTCACTGCACAAGAGGTGAACACAGAACCTGCTACAAGGGGACTGAGAGCTCAGGAACACAAACACGTGTTTTCCTGAGAGAAGGAAAAACCCTGTTATTCCATCTGCCACCAGAGAACGGTCACAGGCAGTAACTACACACAGAAAGAGTATTTTTAGCCTGGACCTTGCAAGTAACAGCCTCACACTGTTCTACGTGCAGAGCTAATTCTGTTCCTATCCAGGGAGTGAATCACAAATTTCAGACAGCTCGTGCAGAGTGGCCCCGGATTCCTTGGAGCTTCACACCACGGGCTCCCAATCTCTCATGGGGCGTTTTGTGGGGGTTTTTAACGGGTATTGATAATTTAATGGGTATTGATGGGATGTGAGAGCTGTGCTGCAGCCCACCTGAACAAAGGCATCGATGCCCCACAATGCCAGGTTTGCTTTGTGCAGCTCCAGAGCTCGGGAGTTTCCTGGGAGCTGGCAGCTTGTCACAGCGGTGTCCCAGGGAAGGGACAGTCTCCTCCACCGTGCTGAATGGAAGAAGCCACTGCAGCAAGGGATTCCCAGAAACACACCTGTGTTAGGGAGACCTTGGAGAGAAAACTAATTAGCTCAAACCAAAAGAGAGATTATCACTGAATTAATATTTATGCAACACAGGCGACCAAGGGACCAGGAAATAGGATGGAATGGGGCATAAAGTCCTTGAAAACATAGTTGCTCATATTAGATCTGTCAGAGTTGTAGTGAAGGACCATAGGAGCAGTGAGGGTGAGGCAACCTGGAATAAGTCAAGGCAGCTGCTCTGAAAGTTTCATTAAACACATGACATCTGTATTTTCTGTCAGACAAGCACAAAAGAATCCGGAAAAAAATTCTGAAGTTATCTGGGTTAGAGCCCTCCCACGTCGGTGTGAAAGTGCAGTGCTAGCATCCCTCTAAAGTTGAGACCCAGAGGCTGTGGGGTTATCTGTGGCCACTTCTCACCTCATTAGGGACCGATGTCAAGGAGGCAGTGATGGTGCTGACGCTCATTTAGGATGGGGAGGGTGATTGGTGTCGGGTGGGCGAGGCTCCCCACTGCAAGCTGGTCGGCAGCTGAGAAGGAAGGTAGACAGGAGCAGGCAATCCCATACATAAAGGCGTGTTCTCGGTTAATTAAGACTTTGATACGAAATTAATTATCTAAATATTGTTTTCTTGTTCTGACAGCTAAGTTGCTCCCTAATATAAATTCCACACTGTGTTTGAGCACAGGCTCAGGTGTTATCAGTATGTCACTAAGTGGCCCCCAGCACTCACCTGCTTTTAACTTCATTGCCAAATGACCACAATATCACATTCTGATAATATACTGACATTAATCTGAGCATTAGCAGGACAGCAGGACCACAGTTTGTTTCAGTACCCTGAATACTTTGACAACAAAGGCTCAAACATTGGGAAGGTCTACCAGGTTCAATAAAAGGCCAAAGCTTCTGGGGTGCACTGGGATCTAATTCATTATCTGCACTACTCCTTATTCCACGGAACCACAGGTAAAGTGGTTACTGTTTAGAAATTTAGCTACAGCAGTCTGCCTAAAACACTTCAATTATGCAGTTCCCAAGCTACCTTTGTGTTTAGTGAATGACAGCCCTGCTGAAGGTTTAATGAGCTGTGAATGACTATACAAAACTTAGAGGATCACAAAACCTGCTTCTGGTAATTTACATGAGCAGTTACATCTAAGTGCCAGAATCTATGTCATGATCCATTGTTAATACACTCTCTATGTTCCTTCTTAAGACTAGTTGGAATATAATTATTTCCAAGTCTCCAAGCTAAACCTGTCCATTCTGGTTTTCCTTTGTCTGAAGCACTCGTTGATACACAAAAAGCCTGCCTAGGAACATCAGCTCCCTAGAGCTTTTAGCAGTTAAAATATTTGATACCTTCATACTTTCCACCTCACACGAGGCTTTTTTAGGAGGAAAAGCTTTACATTTCTGTTTAAATCTGTCACGTTGTGCTGGTGGGTTTGCAGGCTGCCAGTATTCCCTGCTGGAATAGCTGTGGGCTCATGGCACTGCTCACAAAGCCCACAGAGGCTCCTCAGGAGTGAGCTGATGCATTACCTTGCCTTGCACACACATTTCACCCCGTGCTTTTCCCAGCTGCCCAGAGTGCCACAGCTTTGGCTCTTTGCACATTTTAACTGCCTGTACGAGGTGCTGTTCCTGGCACTCCTGCAAAATGTCCAGAGCAGATCCCTGCTTACCTTGGGAGACACAAAAACCCCATCTCAGAGGGACACAGATCAACACAGTAATCCTTTAAACCATCAGATTATCTCATTAGTTGTAGCTATTCCCTAACAAAGAATTCTTCATCTCCTGTATTGTCTGCTGCACTTCTATCTCTACTTATAGTGGTCACACAATTTAAAAAATTCTTATTATTAAGAAACCCTGTCTTTGAGCATCTCATCTTGATATCATTTAATCATTAATTACAAAGAGAACCAAAAACTACATCCCACGTTAACAAGGGAAACTGTAGGAAACAAAGAAACCAGAAGCAGAATTGATGAATGTTCACTGCATCTTTCCTGTTAAGACACCTTCAATTCAAAGCATAAAATTTGTTTTAAAGGTACAGGAAAATGTATCAGGAAAAATAATTCACTTTTACCTCTTAATACACATATACATGGGTGCAATTACTATCAAAGGATCTCTTTCTGCAGTCTACAGAATGCTCAAAAATAAGTTAAAGAGTGATTCAACTGCAGAAGTATGGCTAATGCTGCAGTGCTGACATGGAAAATAAAATCAGAAATGATGGAAAGTAAAGCATTGTTCTTTATTACCAGTTTACAAAAGATTTAAGAAAAAAAATCTGTAAGAGAAACCCAACAACCTTTTTTTTACAATTCTGTTTATAAAAGTTAAAACCACCTATAGAAATATAAAATAATTGTCTAGAGATTTCATGCAAAGAATCTTGCCCTTGATGTTACAAAGTCAGATTCAGAAACACACTTTATATACTACTACAATATTACTACAAGCCCTCCAACATCTCCTTCTGAAATAACTCAACATGATCAAAAGCCCCAGAAAAACAGGAGCACACAACATAGAAATTTCATCGTGCAACAGAAAAATGAAACACACACAGGAGGAACTGACTACAGCCTGGGCTGATGTGGACATGGAGAAGTGAGTGTGGGGTTGCTATTCCATTTCCAAAGATGAATGCACAGTAAAGACAAACATTTTTCTTCTTATATGTGAGTTCTGCACATCAATCACTTCATATGGGACAGAGGCAAAAAAGTAGAGAAAATAAAGTCCACAAATAATTCACCTTTTCAATGTCTCAGTTCTGAACTCGATGACCCAACCTGGCCAAACCACACTGCTGTTCTCTGTGTACCTTAAACATTAATACAGAATAATTGACTGCAAGTATTCAGTGCCAAGTGTCCAACTGTGTCTGTCCACGAGCTGTCACAAAATCCCATGTCCTACACTGAGATTAAGGCAAGCTTTAATTGTGCTGGGTGGGGAGTCTGGTTAGAGTGAAAGCCACATGTTCTCTGGCATGTTCTGTGAATTGATCATGCAGATTAGTGGGCAAAACCCAATTAAAATAATAGCACAGCTCAGCAGTTACAGCAGTGTGCTGGTGACCTTCCATGGTGTTAGCAAGTACATTATGTTTTGCCAGTGCTAATACACTTGTTCCCAAAGAAACATTCCATTATCTAGATATTGAAAAATGGTTATCACCCTGCTTTAAACAATGTTAGTTGGAGCTACCTTTTTCCTCTATTTTTCTGGCTTTTCACAAGGAAAAACAAATATGCCAACTTAAAAATCTTTAACATTTTTTTCCATCTAAAGAGCAGGAAAATTAACACACTTGGAAAACAGACCAAAATTCTTAGGTTTATGTTTATTCCCATTTGGGGAGAACATTTTTATTCTGGAATTTCAGTAATTTGGGTGATGAGTTCCCTATAGAAAGAATACCATGAATACCACTCCAAAATTGTCTAACCAGTGTAGCCAGCAGGAAAGGGAGGTTTCTTCCCCCTTGAGCCTCAACATCATCAATCCCCTCTTGTTTGGGTCTGTAATTCCCACCTGGAGCTTGGTGCCTGAAGGTGCACTGGTCATACAATCACCCTTCTAAAGCAACATCTTCTCTATCTCACCGTACATCCTCCTTTATTTAACAGGACTATTGTTCTCTGTTCCATTCAGAACACATCATTTGAATGCTTACCAAGCACAGGGGATAGTTGATAAATAGGTTGATCAATTAATCTGAAAAGGTCATAAATTGCTGTTTCGTTTCCCTTGAAAAATTACAATTGATGAAAATTTATTTGAAGACAGAATTCTACAACAGACTTCCATAATTAACAATCCAATGTAACAATCATTCCAATTCCCAAGGGTTCAGAAGATCAATGTTATAGTATTTTTCTCACTCGAGCATTATTTATTCATGCATTCATCTTAAATTGTTGATTTTTTTTTGTTTTTTGCTATGATGATTTGTCAAAGGCAAAGCATTTTCCAATGCTTTTTTTTTAACACCAACAAGGTATTAAAAAACCAAGAGAATATATTTGAAGCCAATCACTAACAGAGAGCCACAAGACAGCCTGAAATGCTGTGGAATTCTATTCCAGGAATATAACCAGAACTGCCTCTCCTATGTCTCAGGTCTGTGTCCTGATCTGGTGTCTACATTGCTTCATTTCCCTCCTTCTCTCACCCCTAAAAAAAATTCCAAGCCCCCCACAACACAACCTTATGCTTCAAAAAAGATGGATATTTCAGGGATATTTAAATTGCCTGAGCTGATAATGTTGAGAAGGTGGACTTCACACTCAGTTTCCCAAGGAATAGAGATAACTTGTGAATGCTGCACTTTAGGTGTAGCCAAAAGGAATTACAGCATAATAACTGCAGTTGTGAGACCTTTCAGAGTTCATCAATAAATCTCTCTTTGATACTATGTGAAGATATAGGGAAGTTTAATCAATAATTAATGTTAATCACATTCAGTCTTAATCAATGCCAGAACTACTACTCTTCACAAAGCCCAGAGACAGCTCTGTGAGGTACAAAATCAAATTTAATTAAAGCTGTGCATGTAGAAGAGTTTTTAATGCTATCATAATTAGTTTGTTTAATACTGCAATTTCCAAACTCCCCTGTACATTTTGCAGAGCACTGGAATATCAAATCCATTATTTGCACCTGCTCTAAGAGCCAGCTGGGCTGGTCATGTACAGCTCCCACATGTGAGACTGCACAGGGACAGAATTTCTCTCATCCCTCCAACACCCAGAAATAAGGAGATGGTCGCCACAAGTCCAAACCTTCCTTGTTGGAACCCAGGGCAAGGGGAATATTTCTCTGTCTGCCCTGAGGGGCTCTGACTCCCAGGGAAGCTCTGACTTTGACCCTCACTCATGGAGAAATCTTCCAAAGCCTCAAGGTAAACTAGAGACCACAAAAGTGTGAAATAGATTGTAGAGGGTAGTATAGTATGTCACATGGGTGAGAAATTTAGGTTTTAGGATTTTTAGTATGTTGTAGTTGGGAACAAGATGGAGGGTATAGGGTGTTGTCTTGAATTCTTTCTTCTTCCTTCCTCTTCATGGGTTTGGGTGGTATCTTGTAATTGGGTAGAAAAATCCACATTGCAGGTCTTTAGGGGTGAGTTATTGGGTTAAAAGGGAAATATTCTAGGTGTCACTTCTTAATTGGGTAGTTTAGTTTTAGTTCAGCCTTAAAAGACCTTGAAATTGTACATCTGGGGCCATTTCTGTGCTGTTTTCCTGCATGCAAGGTCTGGTGCAGACAGCATGCTGAAGTTTTGATAAGATAACAATAAACAGGAGCTGAAGACTGAAAAAGTCCTGTGTGTCTCTCGTTCCTGACACAGAACAGCTCCAGGAGGGCTTCCCCCATTAGGGGAGCCCCCAGGGAGAAGCCCAACATGGGGCCAGGGAAGCCATACTTCCTGAAGATCAAAACTATCAATGGAAGATGCATCAGAGTCACTCACCTTTTGAGTCACTCAAAAGCTGCTTTTATATGCAAGTTATGGTTCTCTCAGCCTCCCAGAGTCATTGTGGAGAAGAGCATTTCACTCAGTGCTGGTTATTAGGGAAAAAAGGTTTCTTCTGTAACCTGGGGATCAAAAAAGGGAAGTGGTGCCCATCACTGCACTCCATCTCTTGAGAGGTGTGTTGAGGATGAGCCTTTCTATTTCCCTTCTCACTGGGAAGGGAAGGTCACAACCTAAAAGCCAAATACTTATCAACCCTCCAAAGAGCACGTTCAGTGCCAGAGCACCCAAGTCAGGAAAGAGGGGCCAACATTCCCCAGCCCCGCTCTTTGAGACCCTTCCTATCCCAGCTCTGCCGGGAGGTACCTGTTTCCACACATCATAAATTAGGTAAATAATGGTACATTTCACACCCCAGGCAAAGCAAAGAAAAAACCCTGTTTGTTCTGCCATTATTTCTCATTCACACTGGCAAATGTCACCAGTCGAAGGACTGCTCGATAGCATGGTTTTGCTGAGAAACAGGAGAACAATGGGCTGTGATTTTTACTTGATTAACATCTAGGCTTTCCTTTCGACAACTAATCATTTATTCATTTATTAAAAAACAAAATTCTGCCCTGCATTCTGTCTTAGCCTATCCAAGTGTTAATGTAGGAATTAATATTGCAACTCATACCAATATTTTGAGTTTCACCCGTTTGCACAGCTGCCTCAAGCTCCCAGGTATGAAGGTAAGCAAGTCTCTAGAGATTTGTGAGCTCAAGACCTTAAGAACTCAGCCATTCTCCAGCAGTCAGGTTTGACTAAAATCCAACAGTAAAAAATCCCTTGGCGTGAAATAAACAATCAAAAGACAAAGGCACAAAATGGAAATGTCATGAGCCAGTGTGCCACCACCACAATAAGGAATTCCGTAGATTACCTGCCTGAATGGCTGCTATTGCTCCTTTTATACTTTTTTTTTTTAAATTAAGTACTGAGAGAAATTTGCTGTCTGTATTTTCTGCCTTAAGCATTCCTGATTGCTGCAAGATTTAGTCTTGTTAAAGAGCAGTCTTGCATCATTATATATTTCATTGACCATTTACTGTAATGCTGAATGACCGATCAATTGGCAGTTAAACTGCTCATTAAGAAAAAAGTACAAGTTTCTCTAAACTCAGCTACTCCATTTTTCTCCCAATCATTTCCTTGGTCTATTAATGGGCAGGTTTTGTCCTGCTGTTCAATAGTTCAAAGTTAGATTTACCTTATTCTGTGTAGTGTAAAGCACTTAGGCAGTTTTAAAGTGAAAGGACTTTTTGAGAATCTTCTTTAAAGCCAAAGTGACAGCAATAACATGCATCTTAAATGCTAGATTTTTATGTTAAAGCATCAATTGAATAATCTGTGATCTGTGAAAAAGCAGTTATTTTCCTGTGATTTTATTTGTTACAATGAACCGACTGCAATTCGCAGGGACAAATTATGCAGGCTATAAAATTTAAACTTAAAAATTTGACACTAATGGAAACTCCAATACACAGACAGAAATCTACTTAGTCAGCAGCCACAAATCAGGACCAACATTTTCTTTCAATAACCTTTGCAACTTGTCTTGCAAGTTGAAAGGGCTTATTAATGAAACCAAAAGCAGCTGCCCCCAGAGGTGCAGCCCCTCAATATTTCACCCCCTTACTCCAGCCTGGCAAAGTGGGGTCCATGCACAAGAACCTATCTGGGTCACTTCAGATGATCCCAAGTTATCCACATCATAAGAACCTCTCTTTTTTTTTATCTTCTGTACAGGATTAAGACTCTCTCTCTCTCTCTCTCTCTCTCTCTATATATATATATATATATTTATATGTATGTATGCTTGTATAATTAAGTCACATGAGCAGGTCTTCAGAACTGAGATATTAATGACTCATGAAACACAGGTTAGTGCTCATCTGCATAAAACCCATCAAACTCGTGGTTAGATTGAGCACTGCCTCATTTATTACATCACCACGCATTCCCTTTTCCCAGATAGATGAGTCTGCAGCACTTTGGCTCCAAGCTGGAGGACCAGATGCCAAAAATATAAAATGCACCTGTTTTCTGAAGCTCAGGAGCAATTCATCCATCTCACAACACAGCAACCAGTCAAAACTTGCTAAAGGCACCGTGCCTCCATCCAGAAGCCACTGAAAGAGCAGAATTATCATCTCAAACACCTGCACTTGAAAAGGGACCATTAAAAACCCCCACATGCCACCAAATCCCTGTCAAGCTGATCTCCGTGGGGGATGGAAGCAGTGGAGGAACCAGTGAGGAAGGATGGATGAAGAGCAGGAAAAACACAGAGAGGACACAAGTAGGATGCTGAAGAGCCCAGAGGAGCAGGGAGACCATAAAAAATATGAAATTTTGGGCAACAGCCTGACCAGGAGCAACCTGGAACAGCCAGAGGCACTGCTCTGGTCAAGGTCTTGCTGCCTGCAGGGATTCACAGGAATTCATCCCCCACTTCTCCTCCAGAGAGAAACTGAGCAGGAAACTGAAAATTGGTGAACCAGTTAGGCTAAAAAGAAAAAAAAAAAGAAATTATGTGTTTCAACAGCTTTATACTGACTAGCAGTGTTTGCCAAACAGCATTTTAGAAACCGGGGAAAGCACTTTTACTGTCATTTTTTCACCCAAATTTCAGTGCACACAATAGAACTGCAACCTTCTGGATTTTGAGACAGATTAGTTCCTTAACACTAATGTAAAATGTCTCTCATGTGGGTCTTTCAGTCAGATTAGAGGTGTGTTTCTCCTGAGCTGCTTTCTTCAATAGGCAGTCTTTTCTATATGGTTTGTTTTTCATTTGTTTAAGCATATTTGCAGGTAGAAGAAAATAGAAATATGACAGGTTTGGAGCTAAAAGACCAAACAGTCTGTGTGAAATTTGGGAAGGAGATTTTATATTTTGGAAGGAGGAAGCCACTCATAATCAAGCACAAAAATCAGAAGTTGTTATTTGGCAGAACTTGGAATTTTTTTTGCTATATATTATTTGTAGTTTTGCACAGAACGCATCCAGAACATGCAGAGGAAAGAGCAGTTTAGCACAAAAAAAATCCAATTTATCACGTTTGTCACTAATATGGATAAAGACTGTAGAGACAGGGACCGTTTGCTTCCATTTTTGGTTTGAAATTCTGCCACCTGTGGAAAAGCTCTAACTCAGAACAGACCATGTACATAAAATATCAGTTTAATCCAGCTTCTGAGAATTTTATAACAGTAAAGGGAACGGTTGTTTTTTTTTAGTTTTAAAAGGCAAGTTATTGGATTTGCAGTTTTATATATTAAACACAACTTCAATCCTATTAGCGTTTTTTTTTACTTGACTGAGTGACAAAATTTCATCAAGTATCTTTAAGAACACTACTGATGACCTGTATAAATTTATATTAGTATATGTTGCCATTCAGTGGTAATGATGAAGTCAAAATAACAATGTTTAGGAAGATAAGGAAGGATACGATAAGGAAACCCAGCACTGCTGTTACAACCATGCACAAAAATAAAGTCTCTATTGAGAAGAAAAATATGAATTCTCTCACTTAATCTCACAGGAGCTAAAAAAAAGCAACATTTATGTTTGATTCAGAGACTAAAATAGGCAATAGAGAGATAATATGGAGCCATCTGTCCTGATCAAGTGTGGTGAGTGGAAGTCACTGGACTTTCAGCTCATGTGCAGGTTTTATACCCACTGCCAAAGCAGCCAGGACTGCAAATGAAATAAATAATCTGTAAATATCACCAATAAACAGCCCCAGCCTTCTGATACACAACCCTTTAAGTGAATCCCTCTCCTGTTTTGCTTTTGTGAGCTGCACTGCTTCAGCTGGTTCTTTTGATGAGGAAATGCTCAGCCTCAGACCTTTGCACACTCTTATTTCACTGCTGTGGGCAGGACAATCAAAGCAAAACATGCAAATAGCAGAGGAAAGCAGTGACCATCTGGAAAGACATTTAATATGTTCCTATATCCAAGCAGCTCTTTGCAATAGGAGCGTGAGCAGATGTTTTGCCCTTTACAGGTTTTTTGCTCTTATTTTGACAAAAAAAAGCTTTGTTTTACACAGAAAACTCCAGTTTCCTTCCCCCCTGATTCGCAGTTTTCTGCATGATTCCCAAGCACAGGGACTGAAATGGCACTCCATGACTTAGTAATAAAGATAAAACAACCACCATAATCTTTACTGAGATCTAAAAACACAACATCATAGTCACTTCAATAAGGGTAGCATCAGGCACAGGCAGCACTGAGTAATTCTGCTCCAAAACTTTCTAAAAAAACCCAACAAGGTTTCTAAAAAGCCACACGGCTTTTCAGATTCAACTCTATTTTAAAATGAGAACAAAATACATACATAGATAAGTCACCTCTCTCTAACTAGGTATATATTAATAAGCCTTCATTTCTAGAGCATATAAAGTTATAATATAAAACAAATAAATGCCAAGAGGTGGATTTTACTTAAATGGGAGGCCTAAAAGCTATTGCTGCCTCTTTAACTTTTAAGCACAAGTCTTTCTCAAAATAAAATAGTCAGCTAGCTCCCCACTGAACTATAAAGAACAGATTTAGTGGATACATTATTAGCACTCTGTTCCTAGACCTTTGCAGCAGAAAGCCAAATTAAATGCTGGCCTAAGCAAGATCAATTTGGTTGCAGTCAGCAGAGATGCATCAGCCTACCTGTGATCACAGCACCACTTGCAAATGAAGGACTGCCAGCATTATAGAAATCCTGAGGAGCAGCACCTGAAAGTTTTGTTTCCTTTACAAACACATGGCTTTTGAATTAAGTCCAACTAATTGAAAACAATGGGTTTTAGGGGCTCTGTGTATTAATATTTGAGAGGGAACTCCAACAGCATTTGTAGCAGTGAACAATTATTAAAGGAGGAGGAATTAAAACACACCCTTCTCCTCCAGCCATCTCCACATTGCTTCATCACACTTTGCAACACAGGAGGAAACAGTTTGACAGAGATATTAAAGAGGCCTAAAACTTGAATTTTTTAAGGGAGAATCAGCCATGTGGGATTCCATACAGCAAGAACTGAAATGATCCTCTTGAATGCAGTGAGAAAAATGAAGGTCAATGAGTGCATGAGTAAATTGAAGTGAAATGAAAGTTCCTCAGGCTGTGTTGTTCTGGAGCAGCATCCCAGCATCCTGAAGCAGCAGAGTCAACATACAGATCCTAACTGCTTTTGAGATGTAGCTTGATCAATTTATTTTACAATCCCTCTCCTATGCCTGGCTGCACCAGTAGGAGACTGGATTCAGTCATGCAGGGTGTTCCTTCCATTACTCTCCCTTGCTAAGAGATATAAATAATACCTTCAATGCTTGTATTGTTTAATATTAAAAAATCAGTGGAGTGAATTTTCTAGTTAGCTGGAGCTCTTGTGCTGGTACAGGAGGAAGGAGGCTTTGCCAAGGTAAGGATGTAATTTGCAGTGACTGCAATTTGAGTGCACCTGGATGGAGATGCCCAAGGAACTCAGTGATGAGCTGACAAGATCATCACAAAATGCACAGGAAGTAAATAGCTGCTCCCAGCTGTGCACATGCTCTTTAAACAATAATGTTTTGGCATGATCCTGCAAAGATTAATATGGACACATAAATATGGAAAGGCACTTTCTACAATGGAATGGCTCTTTTTCCTCAATATATACGAAAGAGTTCAGCAAAACCATTAAAACCCATTTTAATTTGGGATCTGTCCATGCCTGTGTGAGCAGGCACAGGCAGACTTGTGCTCAGACCCCCTAAATGTGATAACTGAACCCTGATCTGAGGCTGTTTTGTTGTGATTGTCAAATGATGGGCTCAGGTTTGCCTCTGCAGGCACTGGGCTGGATAAATATCCCACCCCTAGTTCACAGCTCAGGGCATGGTGATGCACAGTTAAGTCTGGGAAAGGAAATAAAACTACACCTTAAATTTAATTTTCTGTAAACACAGGGGTGTATTTTTACTCACACCTATTTGATTTATCACTTTTCAATAAAAGAATGGAGTTAAGTACTTTTGTGTTTGAAAATGGCTCTCAAGGACTAAATTTGCACAAAATGATGCCTTTTGCTAACACTTGAAATGTTTTGTCCACTGAAATGCTGAAATCTTCCACATTTGTTATCAAAGCCCAGGGTGGGCCATTCCATTTATGGTGAACTGGAATAACCATAAAGGGTGCTTAAGTATGAAAAAGAAAAAGGCAGAGAATTGGTACTTAAATTTGTTAGAAAATTAAGCAAATAAAGATGTCTGTGATAATCGTTGTTACTTTATTACCACAAAGAAAAACTTCCTACATTTTATTTTCTTCTGGCATTTTTTGGTTGGTTAGTTAATTTTCTGTAATTTTGTTTCTGGTTTTGTTTGTTGCTGTGGTTTTTAATTGTTGTTTGTTTTAAATATATTTTCTATTTTAAACAAAGTTGACAGTAATCACTATACTTAATATGGGTGTGCTGGGAGCAACTGGAAAGCCAACTATGGACTGTGGGGAGATACTAAAAGTTTATTTTATCGTAAGATACAAATTCTGTTACTATAAATCCAACAAGATAAATATTCTGATGTTTCTAATAAGTTTTGACTTGTGCAGCACTTTAACTCATAGCCTGCTACTTTTAGATTATATTTTTTTAAGTCTTTTAAATTAACAAAAAAAAAAAAAAAAAGAAAGGAAGAAAGATCTGGTCTTTCTTGCTGTAATTTAATACAGAACTCTTCTAAAATGTCATATCTTTAGGCTGGATTATACCAGCATCTAGCTTGGATCTTAACAAATACATTTTTAATTAATCACACTGTTGTTTTGTTTTGTTTTTTTTTCCTTGTGAACTTCAACGGTTTGTCTAAAACACTGTAATCCAGAAATACTTCCATGTCATATCACAAAGCTAATAACCTCACTAACCACTTACTTGCTGACAGAACACACTGTCCTCATTTGCAGAATGTGAAGAATTTAGAATTTGAAAGGAAACCAAACGCCTTTAACAAGGTGTAAAGCACAATTTCCGAAAAAAGCTTCATCACCTCGCTCAATTCATACAGTAGCCTTCTTTCCTCTATAACCAGTCTAATTAAATACAGCTGGAGATAGCACAAAAGAATTCCATTAATTAATTGGCAACCTGCTGACACTAATTAAGCTATGAAAATTCAACTCCCTCACACCAGATTTTGAACATTAGTCAGTTCCATTTGTTGGGAAGTTTGCCTCGCGTCTCTAACGCAACCAGAAAGGAGAAAATGAACTTTGTGGTTAACATGTGTGGGAACAAAGTGACCTATTATTGGAAAAATGAGATATTAAACCTTGCAGTGATACAGAGAAGCTGTGCTGAAGAAGCCCTTGCTGATAAATTCCCTCACAAGGGGGTTTAAGGCCATCCCAACTGCAGCCTGTACAGGAGAGCATCCCAAAACACCAATGGCACAGTGCAGGCTAATTAATTCATTTAATCCTCTCCACCCTCTGTAAGGTACCTCAAATCTTCAGCCATCCACTAGTCAAGATTTCATGCAGAAACTGGGAGGAAGCATCCAAACTCCATTACCCTTATTCTACATCTCATGTAAAGCATCCAACGAGACCTCAGTTAACATTTTAACAGTTAATTACACAGTAACAAGGAAGATTTATTATTTAATGTCTCAAGGCCTACTGGCAATGAGTGGCTCTGCTATTATCTGAGTGGACACTAATTAACACCATCTGGTGCTCATTCCCTTCCCAAAATCCCAGACCCATCGCATGAGGAAGGTTTCAACGCTGTGTTGGAAATGTGCTAAATCTGATCTGTGTCCACATTATTTACTAACAATCTAAACAAAAAGAGGAGCATAGTACACAATAAAATTATTGTCTACTTTTCTTGAAATACTAACCCCTATAACGGTTCATACATTCTTATGACTGTAAGAATCAAGAAGCAACTAATTTTTTTTAAAATTAAAGAAATAAGTTATTGTAGAAAAGTACCATATAACTTTCCTGCTTTTTCTTCTTTTCAGTTTTCTCTTTCACATGAGACTTAACAGTTAAATCATTTAGCCTTCAGATAATACAGTGCAGCACAATTTGCCCACCTCACCATATTTTCAGAAATCTAATTAATTGGAAGGTGTTAATTAATTTTGAATCTACAGGAAAGTAGATTTCTGAAACAATTTTATAAGAATTGATTTATATAAGGGGTCTGTAACATGATATGCTTTCAGTTCTGAAATTCTCAGCACCTGGAAAATCAGCCAGGAATGTGGCAAACTTATGACAATGAATAGCTCATTCATCATCAAATGCAAAAATCTTAAAATAATTAAAATAATGAAGAAAAAAAAAAAAAAAGAAGTCTGCATATATATCAGTTCACATCCTGCCCCACAAACACACATCCCTTTTTCTAAGGTATGAGTTTTGCATTAAACTCAGTGTAAAGTCCAATAAAATTCCACCTTTCTGTGCAGGTTAAGCTGACTCACCTTGAGCCTCAAGGGTGGCAAGATCTGAAATCTGCATCTGAGTCTTCCCTTAAATCCCTTCTTGCTGTGGCTGAACAAATGGGCAAAAGGTGATGCTTAAAAGTTTCTGCTGCTGCGGCCAACTGGGAATAATCAGTCAGTGAAAAATAACGAAGGCCTCATTGCCTCAGTCTCTGGGTAAAAATCAGTGAGATACAGGTGTGACCAGCACCACCAGAATCAAGCTCTTTGCAATGAGCTGATTGAAACACGCAAAATATAATGAAAATAAAGAAGATAATAAAGAATATTTGCTTGCCATTTAGGGTGGAGAAGAACTATGCTGAGCAGTGTAACATTCCTACTCCTAAACTTTATTATACTCTCATTTACTACAGTCATGACTGTAAAACTTTATCATGAGATTAGAGTGTAATTGACAATATGCTGGATAATGCATTTGATTCATAGATGATCTAAAGTAGAATGCTGGCTTGAATCCCACAGTTCTCACAGGGAGTCTTCCATTCCTCAGCCTACCTTGTGTTATCCAACTTTGGGAACATCTTCAAAATGCTGAGAAGTGAAATTGGCAGGAAAACCACCACGGGGCAAGGTAACACTGAGATTATCACCAGAATCTGCTTGGAGGCTTCACCTGGGCACAAAGCAAGGTCAGGCAAGATCAGATGGGATAAGACCATTTTAGAGACTGGTCTTCATATTTAGATATTGTAAAAAGGAGATCCCAAGGGGAGAAATAATGATTGACATCTGACTCCAAGACTTCAGAATGCTGAACACTCACTTTATTAAAATTTTACTATATTACATTAATATACTATTTAAAGAGATACTATACTATATACTTACTTACTTCTAACAAACACTAACAAACTCGTGACTCTCTGCTGAGAGTCCAGACACAGATGGATTCAATTGGTCCATGAATCCAAACAACCATCACCAGAATCCAATCAAGCAATCACCTCAGGTAAACAATCTCCAAACACATTCCACATGGGGAAAACACAGGAGCAGAGATAAGAATTCTTTTCTCTTCTTCTCTCTGTGCTTCTCCAGGAAAAGTCCTGAGAGAGAGAATTCTGTCTCTTTATTCAGAGAATGTGAATGCCACATCTAGACATTTAATTATTTTTCAAGAGAGACTCACAAATTAATTCCAGAACCAAGTTTTTAACGAATGAATTTATATAACGATAGTAAAAAATTGGGTGATAAAGGGTGATTGGCTTTCATGCAAGGGGCAATGTCAAGTGAGGGTTGGGAAGAGGAAGAGTTTAATGCAGTGTCTTGTTATGAGAACAGTTCTCATAATAACACCCAGAGTCATCTTCTGGATGACTGGCAGTTTCTAACTCTTCCACTTTTCATAAAACTACCAAAAAAAAAAAAAAAAGAAGGGAAAGGAAGAGAGGAAAAAAATGAAAGCAGTATCTTATTTTAATAATACTTTTTTTTTTACTCTATTGTAATTGAAAATACTTGGATATTACAAAGAATAAATATTAACAGTCAGAAGTAGCAAGCTCTTCTATTGGGGACTGTATCCTTCAGTTTTCCTGAAGACAACAACGTGAAAACTGAGAAAATGAAGGTTATATTGATAATAGGAAGGAAAAAAGTTCAAGCCATGCCTGGGGCATGAAACGCAGAGCAAGAGTTGAAGGAAAAAAATCATGAAAGATGCATGACTATCAGATTCTCACGTATTACTGTTAAGTGCATTCATTAAATGATCATAAAGAATATATGGCATAAAAATGAAAGAGAAGATCACAGTCTCTAATAGAACCCACTAATTTCAGAGTGGGAAAAGCAGCAGACCATGACAACAATTTAAACTAAGAACACTAAATCTTACATTCCAGCTTTCACTGCAAGCAAAGGAAAAAAAGAAACGCATAGTAAATGATAGAAGTGACAAAAGAAAATATGACATCGAATTTAAAGGCTACACTGGCACAGCAGAAATGAAGCAATCATTTGTTTTGAAATAATTACAAAATTATCTGATACTTTACCACTCATTTCTCATTTCATGAGAAAAGCATTGGTTCTGAATGTACGCACCCTGCAAATCTCCTGAAAACACATGTCCAGCTAAATGAGTTGCTGTGATTGTGACCAAGACATTTGGTGTTTGAAGCCCTTTATGTTCCATTGTGGTTTATATCATCTGTATTATTTCACATTACAGGTTCTAACAGATCCCTTGGCCGGGGTTTTGACACCTCTGCATGAGGCTGTGTCTAACACCTCGTCATTTGGTATACATATGCTAATTGTTGCTGTTTAGCACCTGTTTTCTCCTTTCCTGCTGTTCAGGCACAACATTCAACTACCACAACTCTGCCTTTGCAGAGCATTTCACCATTTTCCAGAGCAAATCAGATCTTTTGAAAATGTAGCAGGGAAAATTCTGTCCCGCTTTGAGTGGTAAAATGGTTGAAGTAACCACTTGTCATTAATTCCTCTTTCCCTACTAGTTTTATAATTATATTAGAAAAAGAGCAAATCAGGTATGGAGGAGGGAAAGGGACTGACTTGGTGCAGGAGCCTCTCCTCATCAGTTTTGGAACTTCTTTGTGGCCATTGTCACCAATTTCCACACCATAAACACACTGGTGCTCTGACCACCCTATCACACTTGTTACCTGAGCACAATTCCACGTGAAATTATTCTCAGATCAAACACAACCCACAGGTTTGTACGAGTTTGCAATCAAGGAATTCAGTAATTAGCACCCTGTGCCACTGGAATGGAAATGGATGATGAAGCCGACAAGGAGTGCTCAAATGGCAGTTCCCACATCTCTGCCTTGATTTCTCAAGGTCTTAAAACTCACCATCTTTCATAATTTCACTGATGTGATGAGTTTTCTTCTTGAGAAGTAAATGAAAGATGTGAGCAAATGAAGAGAACATGTTAGAATTCATTACAAGAATCCGTGCAGGGCTTTTGACCAGATCATTTTAAGGATCGATTAGAAGATAACCACAGAACTTCAGGGTAAAAAACTGTGTTCTTGAACCTCAAAACATGAGTGGAATGCCTGCCAAGTGTGAGGGAAAAGGAAATAAAGGAACAGAGAATGATTGCTGGAATGAACTATCACAGCCATCATCCAATAATGTACTAAATGATTTTAAAATGAGTAACCCTCATGAAGGTTCCCATGATACACACCTGAATACCAGCACTGAGGTATTTGTCAATACTAAAGGAATACACCAGCTTTTTGTGACAGCAGACATCAGAAATGTACATAATGCCCATCCCTAATTTAAAACATGGATATGTCCCCAATTTTAACGGGTAGATACCAATCCTGGAAGCAGAATCTCACATATTGCAAAGTCTTGGACTCATAGAATCACACTCTGTGCTCTTGAGAGATGTTTCCATTGTTATATTTACTAATTAGGACAACTGCATGGCTGCTTCAGATATCAGGAGATTTTAAAGCTCAGAGCAGAAGGAGAACAACATCAGTGCTTCAGGCTCTGCTGCTTGAGCTTTCAAGATAACCTGAAGCATCATTTGGCTTCATGTTGTAAGCAAGTCTAGAGCCAAATTCAGCACTCCCTGCTGAGCCAGTCTAGATATCACATGTAGCTGTGGCATTGAAATGTATAAAAGAACAGAAATTTGACCAATTTAATTTGAAGAACAGAAAACATTGCATAAAGCTTTCCAGCTCCTTGACATTGAGAATAATGGTGTCTGACAGTTCTAGGGTTAAGTAGCCACTCATTCAGCACAGCATCGTTTATCTGCCAACAGTATGTGTCTCTTGTTGTTACTTCAAAGAAAAAATTCAATAAAAATTTAAATAAAAACAGATCTGTCAGTATAAAGCTTTAATATTTTACACCAAACTCAATCTCTTTCCTTTGTAAAGTGCTTTCATACTTCCTGAACTCGTCCTGCAGTACACAATTCTCATTTTTATAAAAGAAACCATGAATCACCTTTAAGCATCTACACTTTCCTGAAACATTAACATTTATTTTTAATAGGCATCATGCTGAAAAGGCTTCACTAAGTACTGTAGAATGCTAAAGAATTCTGTAGATTGAGAGAACTAAGAATATATATGTTAAGTCCTTGAGCATCATTGCATACAAGCAAGTTACTTGGTTAAGAATTCATGATTCAGAATATAACAGTAATTATTTAATGCAATTAATTCCAAATGCTCCCTCACAGAGTACATTTGTTTTTACTGACTGCAGACTGTGCTATAAATATACTTTGAAATAAGTGAAACAAAGGATTCAGGTATTCAAGGCCATGTCCTCTCTATGTATTTCTGCCCAATTTTTCCTTTGCCTCCCACATATTTTATGAAACTAACAATTAAATGCTGCACAATCACTGCTTATGTCAGGCTTTTTGTTTTAAAGTTGCTAGATTTGAGAAATCAGAGACAGTTTATGAGAGATAATTAATGTCTCTCTTCTGTAAGTGCACTTGGCAAGGTATAATCTCTCCATTTTAATCTTTCTCCCACGTATTTTTGTATAATAAAATCATGACTCTATTTAGAAACCTCTCATATTATTTAACAATTCAGCTCTGGACTGTAACTACTTTGAGGAAAAAAAAACATGACTTACCAGCCCCATGTAGCAGATTCTGATTCTAATAGCCTCAATAAAAATATTTTTTTAAACTCTGATTGCACATCCTAAAAGCAAAATTAACAATCTGCCAAAGCCAGTATGTTCGAATAAAGAAAAGTTGTAAAATATGACCATAATTTTATATATGCAAACAGGCTCAGTTCTATTTGATTTTAAAAGTTTCTCCCAGCATCTTTTTTCTATCACAGTCACAAGTTTATAACCATGCTACAAATTACAGCAATAAAATTTTGTGAAGAAGATTACAATAAAATTGTCATTCCATGTCAACTTTACTGGGCAAAATATACGCAGTAACATGATAACAGGAATAATCTATTACCTTATTTAAGTATCTTCATTATTTGAAATGATAGTTGCTCCACACTATTTGCCAAAATACGTTAAGTGGTTTTGAAAGTCATAAATTTCTGCCACTCTTTCCCTTATACAAGTGTTAACTATAAAGTTCTATCATAAATTATGAAACAAAAGGGTTTAAGCCAACCCAATAATACAAAATCTGTTCTTTCAATAATAAAATCTGCGCAGCTGGGAGCTGCTCATTATTTATTTAGCTTCTGCAAACCAACACCTCTATTTGTTTCCTTGTAACTTCACTGTTTTCCTTGCTTTTCTTAGGGGAAAAAAGCACAGAAGCCCAAACAAACTGTTGTACCTTCTCAGTGCAGTGTGTGGCACTATTCCCTGGGCTAATCTACCTCTGTCACCCCATTTTGTCTCCTTTTATCAGCTCAGGTGAGCATCACATAACAGCCCAAGGAACACATGTTCCTATCACCAAAAATCACCTATCTGAAATCTCCAAATCACCTAAATGTGATCTCAGATACCTGCATGACAATACTGTGAATTATTTAGAGTTTTCATTTGTTAATTTTCGTCCATTACTTTTCTGAAAACTGGTGATATGTCCCTGCCTGAGAGGAAAAACGAAAACCATGTCCAAAGTAAGCCACAGTGCAGTAGAATCCCCACAAACAGTAGAAACATGATCAAGTGCTGGTCAAAGCCACTCTTTCTGAATTTTCTTCAGAAATACACCCACTGTGCACCCTGCACATCCAAATTGCCACACAACCCTTCCACCATTGCATTCCAGAACATGTTGGAATGTTCTTCAGCTGCAGGCACCTTTTTGCTGCTCCTTGTTTGCTGTGAGAACAGGCCAGATTCTGAAAAGAAAATGCAGAAAGGTGAAGTAGATGGAAAATAAATAAATATTTTTAAAAAATAATAAATATACTGGAGTATTTGTAGATGGTGGTAACGAGGTGGAATTTCAACCAGTACCAATGAGGCAGCCTGGCTGTAAGACCTAATTCCAAGTAATGGGCACACTGCAGGGCTCTGCTCACACCCACAAGTCACAGGACAGGAATAACCTCAAAAAGCCAACAGAATTTCTGTAACCAGAGTGAAGAAAATGAAGTGGCACAAACCAAGTTCATTTCTGCAAGTCCAGGATGGAGTACAAGACCCCATTCCCCGTCGGTATTTGTCAGCATTAGTATGAGTCCTGCATTTATTAGTGACACAACCTGTTCTGCTCCTATGAAAAGAATAATCTTGGCCTTCTGTTGGAGCAGGAGTCTGCAAAGAGCCAAGGATATAGCTGGGAGGCTGCAAAATAATTACCTGAGTCAAAGAGCTGAGGAAAACGATGCCCAGCACTCAAAGTGCAGAAAAAGTCAGCTGCACTCCAGATGTGGGAGGTGTGAGTTAAAGGGGACTCCTTGGCTTAACCTTGATTAGATAATTCTGCAAATAATAGTATCAAAGGTCAGCTGCTTGCTTCTCTCCACATAGCAGTGCTGAGGGCTCTAAAAGGATAAGCTGACATCCACATGAAATGATTTTGGACAGCAAGAGATGCAGAGAAACAGCTCCTCCCAGGAGGGCCTGGAGAGGAGACCTTGGATGTGGCTCTGGGATGGGCTGGAGCTGGGCTGGCAGCTGGACAAGAGGATCCTGAAGGTCTCTGTATGACCTGTAGCTTCACCTGAAAAGGACACGAGTTCAGATATTCCCCCTCTCACCTTGCACTTATTCAGCCTCCTCCTTGCTGCCTTCCAGATGGCAGAGACCAACAGCATCCAGCTGGGACCTGGGCTGAATGCATCCATTTCAGGAGAATGGCACAAAAAACTTATTTTAGCAAATCTGGAACAAAGTATATAAAAATTCCTGGCACTTCAAGGGAAGAAAATTTCTTCCCTCTTCCTGATTTACATCTGACAATAATGTCATAATGCATACAATACACAAAATGTTCTTTTATGGTTTAGAAATACTACACAAATAAAGTTTGAAATCTTCCTGTGGAACTGAAAATGTGCAATCAATGAAAGCCCAACAGTTAATCAATGGTAGTTTCATCAGTGATTACTTTATGTAAGAGCAGCCTTCCTGAAGTCCTTGATTTAAAAATTTGAAGTTAATTCAGAGCAACAGGAGGCAGCCAGAAAAGCATTGTCTGCCACCTAAAAAGTCACACATTTGAAAGTTATTTTACATCCAAAAGAATTCCTACTGCTGATAATCACCACAAAAGTAGCAGAGGATTTGACAATATACCCAAAAATTAATGTAATCAAAAAAATGTGTTTTCAGGGGAAAAAAAGGACAAACTCTTAATATTTGTAGAAGTCTGGTAAAATAGCAATTGGTACAGTGAAGCTTGCAAGTAGCAAGAAAACAATGAGCAACTCTTTGCATTAATTATCTGTTATAACATTATGTTATTCATAAAGTCTCAGTATAAAAGACAAATTTAAATGAAGACATAATTCTCTCTGAAATTCAGAGGCATTATCAGACAAACAGAATTAATCAACATGCAGAATCATTGAATGCTATGGATTTTAATTCCAACAGCAGCTTTCATATCTGCCCCATAACAATGTAATATTAACAGGGATTTTTTTTTGCAGCTCAGTGAAATTGTAGGTCAAATTGTAACCCATTCACTGTTAAAACACAAACTTCAAACCCACCCACATCAGAGCAGAGGAAATCTGGAAACAGCAGCAGGATGAGCCTGCTTGGCTCAAAGGAACCTCTACAAAAAAGAGGAGAACACAACCCCAAAGTGCTGGACAGACAGAGTGAGCACTGGGGCAGCTCCACCTGCCTCTGCCTCCACATATTCACTGATCAGCTGAGGCCAGGATATTACAGAATTTATAGAAATGCACAGGGATAGATCACCTCTGGAGCCAAACAGCAAAGTTAAATACCTGCAGCACTCTTGCTGGGTTTCAATCTTGCCTGCTTTCTCAATATCCCTTTTTGTTGCCTTTTCTACTTTTCATCACGCTTCTGCCGTGGTACAGATGGTAACCTTTGGTTAAAATTGAAGAAGCAAAGATTAATTTTGCTCTAACAAAGAAAGGTTAAAGGTACAGAACATGTACCTCGAAGTCTATCCACTCCAAAGCGAGTTCTTCTTGATCTATTAAATGTATGTCCAAAAGAGTTCCTGTCCTAAATGCAAAGACACATGTTAGTATATAAATAATACAAATGCTCCATTTTTTCCCTAATTCTCTGATTCTTTATATTGTTCTATTGTTCTACTTTTTTCTAGAGAAAAATGAACATTCCTGAACACTTGATATTTTCCTATAGCAGAAACAACATTACTAGGAAAGCAAAATTGTGTGTCTTATTCAGAGAAATAGGTTGTAGAGTGAAAAAAATCACTAATTGTAGCAGGCAAAAATGTAGCATTAAGAATGCTTTATTTCTGGTGGAATTAGGTCATAGCTGCACATGTACAGGCATCAGAGCAGAAGCTTCAATAAACAGGATTATTCCTATCAATCTTGAAAAGAATATGACTAATTACATCTAAGGTAATTAGAACCATAACCAATCTTTAAATTGAACTGGTGATCAGAATTTATTCTATTTTCTTCATTCTGTAATATGCTTTATCCCTCTAGAATGAAATACTGGTGAACACTTGGTAGGTGTGTTTAACAGCATTTCAACAGAAAATTGTATTTGTTCTTGGATTTGCTAAAAGGAATTTAAAAAAAGGGAAAAAAAAAAAAAAAAAGGAAGTCACAGGTCATGGAAACACACTTTGCTCTGTGCCCTTGTTGAGACTTCCCCCAGGCTGGACTACCTGTCCCATTTTGTCACAGCTGAAGAGAACCAACTGCACTGAGTTTATAGAAATTGAAAAAAGAATAAATTAAAGCTGTTAACAAGATCACCAAGGCAGTTTAAGTGCCAGTGAGCTGAAGGTGCTGCTGCAGAGTGGTGTTAACCCCTCCCATCCCAACTCTGCCAAATGCCTTCACCTCCAGGATCGCCTGGCAAGCACCAGCCCTCACCTGGGACTGCTCCTTCCTTCTGTCTCTTATGGGTTTAAATCTCTTATGATTTATGGGTATAAATCTCTTATGAGTTTAAATCTCTTATGATTTAACTCTCTGCTGGTAAGAGTTCCCCCTGCCCTCCCAAAATACAGCTTGGACAAAATTTCGTGTTAATTTTTCAAAAATTCTCTTCCCTCCCCACATTTGTCTTTTATTTCCTCGCTTCTGAATAGATTTTTCTTTCTATTTTTTTTTTAATGCTGTCATGACAGATTTCATTCTTTATCTGAGAAATTAGAAAACAAGGAAAAAGCCATTAAAAAATCATGCATAATCTGCAGTTTTCCAATAAGAAGCAGCAACTCCTCCTACCTGCCACTGGAAATAGCTACTCAACATTATTAAGTACCTCCAGTTCCCCACAGCTAGACAAATCCCCAAGTACCTCCTTTACTGCATTTTTTTATTGATGAGGTTTGTCATTTTATGGGATGTGGTACAATAGAAAGCAATTAAGTCACTGATGCACACAAATGTTACCTTTTTGCAATGCGTCAGCAGCAATAATCTTCTTTCAAATATGCTGAGAAGCAGCTATAAACCTTCTCCTGCCAGAGGCAAGCTCTGGTGAGCCTCGTTGTGCTGAAAGTTCCTCACAGAAGGTGTTGCTTAAGGTCTGCATTCATCAAAAATAGCGATAATTAAGGTGCGGGAGCAGCTCCATCTTGGCGTGGCTCAAAGAGAATAGCCACTGAATCATCTCTCAGCTTTCCAAAAGTGTTTATTTGATCTCTTTAGTGGCTCTGTGTGGGAACCTTGAGGAAGACATGAAGGCCAGGTGCTATTTTCATGACTTATTCATCTCAGCAAAGGGCTGATTAGCTGGGTCACAGGAATCAAGCAACCCCAGGATTTCAGCATTCCAGCTGCTGGCAGAACTCCTCTGAATTGAGCATTTTCAGGTGTAGACCCCTGATTTCAGTCAGGATCAAAACCTTTTTCCCTTAACCTTGGTGAAAGTATCACTTTCCACTTCACCAGAAGCAGAAAGAAATGAAAGTCTGATCCTCTCCTCAACCTTTACAAGTCAGCTAAATAAAAGGTATTACAGCATGCAATTGCTTGAAGCAATAATATTCATTGAAATGAAGAATTTTTTTCCCCCAAGTACCAGAGAAACACTTGATATTTGCTGAAGGAAATGGAAATATTTCATGGAACAATTTATAGAGGCGACATTTTCACTGGAAACAATCTGAACCAAATCATTCAATCACAATTTATATCCAGAAGCTGAACATTGGACAGATTAAAAAAAAGAGGACCTCATGCACAAAACTTGTTTCTGAATAAGCTGAGGCTGTAAACTCTGACTGTCATTCATGGAGAAGCAGCTCCCAGGGCCAGTAATTCCAGCAGTGACAGCCAGGCCTGGGGACTGCAGGCATGGGGCAGGAAGCACAAACTCCTCTGGAATAATTCTGATTCCAATCGCAGTTTACGGCCCTGTGGAAATCACTTCATTTCTATCTCCAGTTTTTTTCATTTCTGTGAGGAGGAGGACATGCATTTTCCTATAAACCTCTTTCAGAGGGGTGGTGGGCAATTACTCACAACTTGCAAAGCTTTCTGAGGTAACAAATCTCTTTTGATCGAGCTGTGTGTTTTTAAAGGCTGCCATTTTCATAAATTTACCTCCAAACATCACATGGCACCAGGAAATCTAACCTGGACTTTGATTATACTTACAGACTGAAACAAAAGTGGCCTAAAAAAATATAAATGAATTGTTTCAATATCAAACACTAACTCTTATTGTGCCTGGGAAGAATTTTCTCAGCATCAATGATGGTGATGTATTGCAGGACCACTGCAATTAGCACCACTGTAAGCTCCTAACTTAGCAAATATTCCCACTCTAGGAACTTTGGTGTGTGTATTTATCTCTATCTATATATGTGTGTGTATGTATTTATACATATATATATATATACGTCTCCCAGATGAATTTGTCAACGATTTTTTGGATTATTTTTCGTACACTTACATTTCCATTTCATGTTTTACATTATATAAACACACAGATGGAAACTCAAACATGTCAAGAAAGATTCCAGCCAGTAATTCTGAGATACTGCTTTGCATTTTATACCAGCCTTCATTTTTGTCTCTTCTCCTAAAGCAATTAGCAAACAGTTGTTCCATAAGCTGACAAGGTAGGAATGGGAGTGAAACACTATAAAACCTAGAGCCATCCTTCCAACTTCAAGCATTCAATGGAGTTAAAAGGAGCTGCAGATCCTGTACACTGCCAAAAATAAGATGCAGGACTTGCAGAGCACAATTCCTCTTTTACCACCACCATTCTCCTGATGTGCATCTTTCTCCTTAACAGCTATAGAGGGACTCTATGATCACAGAGTTCTTCACCTGGAAACTGTGGAGACATGGGAGACTCCTTGTTCTCCCACCTTCTGTATCTTCCACTCTGTTTATCCATGTGACCACAGCAGGTTAAACATGGTCAATATCAGTCTCAGAAGTAAATTTTTAGTAGTACTTGGACTAGTCATCACCAAGGAATACTGAAAGTTTTAAGGTTTTCATCTTGCTTTTCATACTGTTTTATTGTTTTATTTATATGTACAACTGTCCCCTAAAAATGCATTCGCCTTGTGATTATTTCTCCATTGACTGAAAAGCACAATGAAACAAAGCCTGGACATTTTTTTTCACTCTATTAGGCATATTCCAATAATCTCAGCCTTTCTTTCTGTTAGCAGCTACCTACACAAGCTACTTCAGCCTACAGTGAATGGCTTGAGTGAAAAGCACTTTGTCCCCCAAGACCAAAACCTTCCAATCCCTACTTTTAAGTTGCTCTGGGCTGCAGACACAATTCCATTCTCCACAATGGCAGCACCATCCATTGCTGCAATTCCACAGGGTCATTCCTTATGTAAATTCTCATTAGGAGAGGCTTGGGTAACATTACATTTGCAACATTCCTCTCCAGATTCTGTGTTTTGAAATCAGCTCGAAGGCTAGAGCAGCTCTTTCATTAACTCACAAATGCCAGACAGATCACTTGGCTTGGCAGCCACACACAAGTTTTTTTGGAACGTTTGCAGGCAAAAATCCTTTCCCTTGACCAAAACAATAAAAGGAATTACACCCACAGCTTTGCTCTGAAGATTTGTACATAGGACAGCTGGAACAGAGAGTTAATGGAAACTCAGTGTTGGTTGATCCAGTTCCATACAACCCCATTGACCTTCTGAGGGTAATGTGGCACCATTATTCACTCCAACTGGGGACATCTCAAGAGAGAAACCCACAGCACTCATTCTTCTTAAATGTTTTTTGTGCATTGCAACGCAAAGGATACTTGTAGAAATGGCAATAATTAACAGATTTAAATGAAACCACAGTTAGAAAGCCATTAATATATTTACTTTCCACAGATTTTTGAGCTAGATATTGAGCAAAGTATGATTCTCTGGCCTCAACGTGGAAAATTAGTTTCCACTAAATGATCTAATACTAGATTGCATGGGTGAGCTGTTTGTAAAAATGTGATTATAAAGAAAAGAAAGAAAAAATGTAAATTTCCTTTTTGTTTGTTACAACAAAATGGACACAGCATTTAGTACAATGGTTTAGTTGGAGGAACATCATTGTGTCAACTAAACCTAGACAAAGGTTGGACGTGATCTTGGAGGTCTTTTCCAACCTAAATGACTCTTTGATTCCATAAGCTTGTTTCATTTTGATTCCATAAAAGATCCTGTCATGTCCCTGTGATTTAACATTTTCCAAAATGAATCAGCATTAAAGAATAGACATGAAGAAACTTGGTTGATCTGCTAAAGGATGCTGTTGACAAAATTTTCTTAGCCTGCAAGTGTTTTTGGCAACTCCATCACAGGCCACGGGAGCGTGCACAAACTGAAAAACCTCATGGCAGTGCTGTTGGTAACTGATGCCACGCTGGCTTTAAGTACCACAGTGAAGAATTGCACAGAGAAAACCAAGAATTCCTGAGAAAAAGGCTTGTCTGAGCTCCCATCACTCATCCTGCCATATTCCAGGGGAAGGTGCCAACTCCTGGACCCTTTCTATTGCAGGAAACTCAGTTTGTTCTTTTACATTTATTCTGCTTTACATGAGACTGAAGCCAGGCCTCCCATTCTAGGTAGCTGCACTAATTAAGCTAATTAGCTCTTTAGATCAGATTTCTTCCCATGGACTGATGAATATTAGATTATTTAGAGCACAGGCAGCTGCCAGAAGGCAGTGAGATGATCTATCCCCTGAACAGCCAGTGCAACTCAGGTGGAACAGGAGTTTCACCTCAAATCCTGCAATAAACACAGAAGTGTTGCACTACAACATTCTGTTCAATCCTTAAAATAGAGCTGTGCCTAGTTAACCCATAAATACCTGTCCTGCAATTACACAGAGTGTTTTCACATACAAGAGAGAGCTAAATTGGAAAATAAAAAACACAGCATCCTAAATCATTCTAACACATAAGCCAATCTGCTAAACTGAATCAATATAAAAGCAGTAAAGCCAGCCATCACAAAAAGAAACAAAACATGGTGCAGACTTTAAATCTGTGAAGACAACTGGAGTCATGCTTAGCTTAAATTACAGTTTCATTTTAATTTGTACTTTGTACTTATGCCCTAAGAAAAGATAGCCCTATAATTTATTATTTGGTCTAACTATTATTAACCAAAATATTTGAAACTGAAAATTATAATAAAATGTCATTTTACAGTTTGTATATCTACTTACAAACAGGAATAAAGATATCTTTAGGCAGAATAAAATCAGACTCCTCTATGTTAAATTATAATTTCGACATCTCCTGTAAGAAAAAATTCCTGCTCATTTACACACTTAATTCAGAACTGCTACAATTTAGCTGGTGATTACCTGAAGCACAAAAAAAGGACATTATCAGACCTCTCATGACAAAATGATCATATTTACATCATGCTCACAGGCAACAGAACTGAAAAAAAGGTTATGTAATATTGCAGATACTAAATTAATTATGTTACTACAAACACACTCTTCAGGAGGAACTCACTGTTTATGTTTTTTAATATTGGGAACAGTTCCTTTGTAAAGGAACATTTGTGGATCTGATCAATGTTTCAGTTTCCTGTCTGTGATTGAACTCACCAGCTAAAATGTGACTATTTTATAGTAGAGGGTGCTTTAGTATTTGCTAAGAAAAGATGCTGAAGTTAAGATGGAAATTCTACTTCAATTAAGAGCAAGAAAACAGCCTTAGAATAAAGGGTAATGAATATAAAACTGAGAGGGGGAATTGTAAGTGCTAAGTCTTTTAGACTTTAGGTAACTCCTCTGAGTGCCTGACTGTCACTCACCTGGCACTCTGAGTAATGGGTATCCAAAATGATGGAGACACACGGGATCCATGTAGGCAAAATGTTCACATGAGACTCAACAGATCCATTTCCAATCCAGTGCTATAAAATACATTGGCTCTTCTAAACTCTTCTGTTTGTTATGGGGAGACACAGAGAGATATGGATGCTGGTTGGAGGATATTTTTTAAATTTCAGAAGAAAAATTAAGTTTAGTATACTTTCAAAGTTCTTTGCATGTGTGCTTTCCACGCTTTCCAACAGCATTTCTATGCCCCATTTTCAGAAGTTCATTAATAAAAATGCTAACCCTGTGAGCAAAATGCTGTCTAAACTGCAAGCTACAAATCCCTGAATGAAAAAATGCACATTGAACAGTATTCCTTGGAAAAATGGCAGCAGACAGGATCAGACTCATTCCTGTGCTAGAACTCTCTCCACAGTCTGCTCTGTCTTTGGATAAGTCATTAGAAAAGATGACATGTGTATCCTGGCACAACTAGGTCCTAGGGAAAAGTTGACAGATGTTACAGTATAAATCAGTTCTGATGCACATTGTGTTGCCTCCAGAGGCATCTTCTGGTCTTCCACAAAAGGTTACTGAACCATATATAATGCAAAAATGCAGATACAATTGTAAGGAATAAATGTAAGGTTCTGTTCTAGCCCACTTAGAAAGTCTAATGCATGAATAATGCTCCATCTGCACAGTGGTCAAATGCGACTGAAATTGATTTTAGATGTACCACATGGAGCAGCACAGACCTTAACAAGCTTAGTGACATAGGGGGCCTTGTCAGGAATCTGTACAAAATTCATGATACAAGAAATTTATATCAATGAGAATCTGGGACAATGAAGAATGGGGGTTATATTACGAGAAACTTTTGTACCAAGTAATCAAAATGAATCACATACCAGAGGCATTCTCAAGTAGAAGATAACAAAGTTTAGTCACATTAAATTTATAATAAACAAGTGAAACATGTCAAATGTGCAGCTACATATCCTGACCATTAACTTTTCTGGATGCATGAATAAAACGTGAGCAATGGGAACAAAATTGTCTTCTCTTCTGCTAACCTGTTTAGCTGAATAGAGGATTTTTTTTTTTTTTTTNTTTTCCACCACTTACCTTCATCAGGATCAGGATAGTCACACCTGCAACAATCTGGAGTGGTTTAGGCTTCCACATATCACTCCTAAGACCTCGAATATGATCCAATTCCATCTGGCGACTCTGCAGAAGAAAGATAAAAAATTATTAAAAGAATGAAAATGGCTGTAAATGAAAAAGCAGTTAAAAAAGTCACCTAAATTTTGGATATACCCTGTGCCAGAGCTGGTACATTTATTCACTAAAACCTGATGATCAACAATAATCTTTCAACAAGCGTTCATGAATATTTTACCTTCCAGCTGACCAATCATTTTTATCAATTTGTAAATGCCATTGATGATATTTACATCCATTGATGATATTTACATCTATGTGCATTCATTTTAACACATGCATGACATAAGAACAGGGAGGCTGTGGATGCAGTTTGGCTGCTCTGGAATGATAAATGGAAGAGACCAAAGCTTCTTTCTCACTTCCCTCTGAGATGATGGTTTCAGAGCTCAGTCTGCAAAACAGACTCACAAAATATGTCTGATCCAATACATTCTGTTCAGGAAGGCATTCAGGCACCACAAATTCATGAACTAAAAGGCCTGTCAGCCTACCAATTTAATACAGTGATTTATTTTTACATGTTGCAATGACATTATGAGCCACATAATATTTTGCTTTGAAAGAAAACAAGAGCAGTATTTTTCAAATCGGGTTAAAATTTATACATTCACTCCATAATGTCTCAAGATGCTTTTCACTTCACGATTTTGATTATGGAACCCATAGAATTTAAAGACAAGCAAACAAAATAAAAGTTAATATAATAAAACCAGTTAAATGTTTCTTCCTACTGTCAGTCAATTCAATTTTCACAGATAGGAAACAGAAATAATTCAAATAGGCATCCACCCAGTCTCTTTTTCTGGATTTTAACACACTTTGTTTTGCATTCTTTTAAATGCATCACACTTTAAAGTGGTTAGGAATCATATTCCTTGGCATATAAAGATTCTTCAGGATAGATTTATACAGAGGGGACTGCAGCAGCTTGAAGGATGGAAACTAATAACATCAGCACAGCATGCATATCATTTTGTGCACAGAAACTTGGCAAGACTAAGAGTGTTTTTAGGGGAATGTGGCTGTGCTAATACTCCCTCCTGTGAATAGCTCCTCTTCACTGGATAATCAAGATCTCCACGCAGCGATCTGAGATGGCTTTTCACAGAGCTGCTTTCAAAAATGAAATTATCTTCATTATTATTAATTTTATGAAAATAAATTGCCTTGGAGTTTAGTGCTAATTACTGTCCCTGTCATATAGCCCAGGAAGGGGAGGTGTGGAATCTTATGGAACAGAGTCTCAAAGATACAGGCACACCTTGCAGAGTGAGGAAATGCCTTCTAATCACCATTACAGAAATCTTCAGCTAAAATATCTCTAGCTACAATTACCTCACAACAGAACACAACACAACACAACACATATTTTCCCTTTATTTTGAACTCCAATTATATTACTTTTATGTTTGGAGACAACTTCAAACTAAATGGCACCATTTCTCCACTGTGTTTTACAAGATGCCAGCAAGCTTACATGGCTAACAAGCACGACAACCCACATGTGAATTTTGGCACATCTGGGCTTTTATTTCCTTCCTTTGAAAATAAGAATTTTTATTGAAATGCTACTGAAGTAAGTATTAAAAAGCACCTGTGAAAATCCATTCAGCCTCAGAGGTTTCTGCCCTGACCTGACCTGCAGAGGAAAGAAAACTCACTAACCTTGATTCTTGTTATCGCTCGAGAGCAGGCCAGATAAACTCTTGGATCAAATTAAAGATATTCCAGCCTAAATCACCTGCCAAGGGTTCAACCACGGGCTTAGGCTTAGCTTACTGTCCAAGACAGCGTTGTCCTACAGGTCACACTGGATGGCAGCAGTACCTGAGACAGGAGCTGCCCCTGCCCCTACAGGCCCTGCCCAGGGTGATTTCCTCAGGATTCATCTCTAAAATCGAGCCCCAGGATGCTGTGAGCAGCTTGGTGAGACTGAAACCCACCCAGCAGCTTGTGGAAAACCACCACACTAATAACAGCTCATCCCCCCCAAAAAACAGCAATTTTGAAAATGACTGGTTTTGTTCTCTGACCTTAAAAGTGATGAGAGAAAGAAGCTGGAGACATCTGAAACACAAACCAACCCCACAAAACCCTAATTCATGTTGTTTCAGTCAAAGAGAAGCCCCACAAGGCTGTCTGCATGAGAAGAGAGGAATGTGGAAACTCCTGCTGCTTTTAGTGCCTTTCTATAAACCACAGTCAGCAGAACTAAACAGTATTACACAACATTTTCTGCATAAACATAGTTTAGTAACTGCTAGGTAAGAGAAATAAAAGTTAAAGGAGGAAATACTTCTTTGCATTCTCTCTTCCTCTCTCCCCTCATTCCAACATGAAGCTGATGGATAAATCTTAGGGCTTGCTTAGGTAAAAAATTAAGAAAGAAATAATTTACTGAGAAATCCCTGTCTGGGTACAGGTGTAAATATTATTTTAGTTCAATAGTGAGCCAAATGCAGCACAAATCACCAAGTATATGAAAATAGCTACCACTTAAACAGTATTGCAAGCAGATAAGTTACACTGTACACCCCTGAGACTTTGGGGATAGAAAGTAAAAAACATTGATCTGCTGAAAAAACATCTTCCTAATTCTTTGGGTTTTTAAACCCAAAGGATTTCTTTAAGGTACTCTATGCAGTGAACACTTCAGTTTTATGAAAAACCCACCTTGTACATTTACAGGTGTTTTAGAAATATCTATTTAAAGGTGGTTTTAAAGATATCTATTTAAATAATAGAACACTTATTTTTCTCACAGTTTGAGAAAGCAAATCTGAAGTTTCATTAGATATGAAAAATGAGACAAAATGACAAACACCACATCCATCACAACCTCATTCAGTTAATTAAAATCAGATGCTCAGCTGAGTAATTTTAATTAGTAGTACTGGACATATCTTCAATTGTTTGGAATCAGGAGTTTTTAATAATTTATCCTCATTTCTTGGAACTCAGAAGTATATTTCACTCTTGGACTTTAAATGTCGATGCCCATAAATTTTACCCATGAAGCGTGAATTACTGTAACTGTTTGTTCACAATTAACAAGTGGCTAAATAGGAGTGGAACAGGGCTAGCAGTGTGTTAACTGCAGCTCTTCATTGAAAGCTTGATGGAGTTAGAGTACATTATTTCCTTTTTTCTTAATCAAATCTCAAGTGCAGATCTCCTGTAAAAGCACTTTTTGTTTTCAGATGAGTTAAGGTTGCACTTCAACTCACTTACAGGATTCCCAAGGGACCTCATGAAGCTGTTTTTTCATCCAGAGTGGTAGCTGTACTTTTGACCTCAGCAAGCAACAAAAATACTGACTGACTTCTTTTTCTTAGAAGGAGAAATGCATTTTGCTTGATACTCTGTTAATTGAGAATTTGTTACCCTATAAAATATAACTTCTTGAGAACAGGAGATATGAAGGCATAAAAATCTTTGTCTTCAATAACATAGGTACCTATGCATGTTTTGATCTGGTAACTGCTCCTTTTCAACACTAAATTTTAATGATTTCTCACAGCTGTCTTAAATGACATATATCCTGCATTCTTAGCTGAATTATACCTAGCTCACAACCACCTAATACAAACCAAATTCTTTCACTGCTAAAAATGCTGCTAAAATTGCTAATTCAAGTACTGAAGGCTAGGAAATGTCCCCAGGGTTTCCTGTTCAACCTTGCCTTTACCTCCAAGGCACCATTAAATACTGTTAATTTTTAATAGGCTACTAATATCCCAATTTTTTTTTCCCACTGACTCCATTACTGGGGAGTCATTTTCCCACTGAAGCAGCCAATTCTTGAGTTCCGTTGGTATCAAGTGAATGCTACAAAAGTTCCAAAAAAAACAACGCAGAGATTAATGCTAAGTGTCAGAACACCTCCCTCAGCCTGGAGATCCTTGATTTCTCTCATTACCCTCACATCAGACCAGGCTCAAGCACAAAGGGTTTGTCAGGGATGTGCCACCACGTGCAGAATTTTTCAGCCTAATGCAGTCAATAAAACAATATATTCACTGTTTACACAATCCCCAGTGCTGGCTGAGTGCTGCTGCTGAGATTCTCATGCATAATTTTGGTCTAACAGTCAATCTAGTTAATATTTTTTATAGGGACAAAGTAAAGTGCCACTGTATTAGTCTGCCTGCATGAGAGCTCAACCTGAAAGCACAATGTTCCACTTTTTCCTGTGGAACATCTGTGGAGTATAATTATAATTAAGCACGTCTTGAATATTAATTGTTCTAATGTCACTGATGTAATGTCCTAGGATACACTGAATCAGTTCTGTTTCAAAGTACTGTTTTATTTAAGAGCTTTGCCAGATGTTCTCATCATTTCACTTAGATTTTTCCACCAGGAAAACAGTTGCTGAGACTTGTGAATCTTCTGCCTTTGCCAACTGTCAAGGAAATAATTTCATCCCCAAAGAGGAGGCAAAAGCATCAAGTTTTTGGGTTTTTTTTTAAAGGAAAAAGAGAAGTGATGTTCCAGAAACATTTGTACTGCTTTTGGCTTAGAAAAGATTTTGCTGAGAACAACGCAATTATTGTAATCTCGGGCAGCAACGAGCCCCTTTAGTCACTCCAGTCACCACCTTAGGTTTTCATTTACATCTTATTTTCCACCATATTCTGTAGCAGAAATTCAATGCAGCTGGTTTCAGTGTTACAGAAATTAGAAATTACCATATTGAAGGACCATATCCTTAACCAATACCTTGCTGTATTTTTGCTGTCATGAGTGATCATATGCCAGAAAAGAGCACCTGGGGATCCAATCTCTCTCTAATCAACAACTTTTGTAATAGTGGAAACTCAACAACTGCTGAAACTAAAACATATTTTACAATTACTGATTCTGATATTCCCAGAACATTGAATCTAAATTCACTAGCATTACTTCACAGCTGAACTACTTTAAACATGTTATTTTAGCTTATTTGTAAAGAACAATAAAAGAAAGGCCTTCTCATCAAGGCTCAACAGTGACAGTGAATGACTGAAACATCAAACCAGGCCTCAGTTAGAAGCCTATTTGCTTGACATATTTGTTCTGAAATAGTTCTTTCAAAGAAACTACTTCAAAAAAAATTGCTGAATACTGCAGTAATTAAGGATTTGATCTCCTAATGTGGCAAGTGCCTTTCAAAAAACAGTAAGTTTTTGTTGTGTATTGTTCTCAGCAAGAATGCAGGTTCCATGGAGTGGGTTAGAATGTTTAAAACCCACATGAGCTTAACATGGACTCGACAGGTTTGTGAATCTTGGGTTGGACTGAGATGACCTCCAGACACCCCCTCCACAGGTTCATCCATAGGTAAGAAGATTTTTGCTTAGAAAAGGTAACAGTGGGCACGTTTTTTCATTTAACAATAGAATGCTAAGCAGTGCTTGTCAAGCCCTAACAAATTCCAGGGTCCTCTTCCCAGCTGATGAAGAGAGAAGAAAATTACTTCCATTACCTTTACTAATAGAACACGTTTGCCAGAGAGTAACTCTAAACAAATGAGCACATGAAAAAAACTACCAGGATTTACTGGGCTGCTCTTTATAAAGCAGACCTGTGTTCTACACCATTGCCATAATTTTCAAGCAGGTCTGACCTTGCAATCTTACAAGCTGTACTATCAAATTCCATTTTCCAGTGACTGATTTGCAGGAAGTCCACAGAATTACCAGCAAGGCTGGGCACCAAACCTGCAGATCCATGATTTCAGTGCTCTGTAACTGCTCCCTCCCTTTGGGGGACTTTGCAGCTGTCCTCACATCAGCAAAACAGATGGGAACATTTTTTATCTCAACAAAGCAAGCGAGCCTATAGTGGAGTTGCTTCCACAGAGAGCAAAGGTTCCCTTTAATGGGCTCACTGCATCCTCATTTCCATAATTAATTCTGTTAATCAAGAGGCTGAAGTTTAATCCTGCATCTTCTTTTTTAGTCTAAGCCAAAGACTGATGGCTTCACATCTCATCATGACACAGGTAGTGCTGAGCAAACCAGAAGTTTCCACTCAAAGCCTGACTCACAGGAAGGAACATAATTAAGGAATGAACATTAATTCTCCACAAATTCCTTCTTTTTTTTTAATATTACCTTGCCATGAAATACATTCATCATCAAACTTTATCGTTCTAGTCAACAACTCTCATAGTTTGAAACGTGTCCTGCTCTTCAGCTGAACATCAAAGTGAAAATATGAAGTAATTTCTAATTATAAACAACTTGAAGAAACAGCAAGTCTATTTCTTGTTAAATATACTTAATATTAAAATAGATTTTGCTTTTCAGAGGAATTCATATCCTCAGATCTTTCTGTTCTCACTCTCTGAAAATGTTCCTTTGAAAGTGCTACTGTATTCAGCTGAGGTCACTATGTAAGAGCTCCTCGAGTGGCTGAAAAGCACAAAGATTGAAAATACTACAAATAGTTGCTCTAGAAATCTCTAGAAATCCCCCTAAAAGATCTATTTTTTGTATTTAAAGTGCTGTTAATTTTTCTTTCCCTATCAGCAATTTGTGCAAATTGCACTTTAAAAAAAAATTCAAATAAATGTTAGACAGCCATAGATAACATTGTGTACATCCTGTCTTGTGTGACACTTGACTCTCAAATATTGGCAGTTTGGTGTATTATTTTTAATTTCATGTGTTATTAGGGACTCCTTATATGTAAAACACTTAAAGAGATACCCCTGACAAGGCACTCCTAATAATAAAGAGCAAACACCTAAATACATACCATAGCCACAAGAAATACAATTTAATTTATGAATTAACATCTGGTTTACTACATATTTTAACTCTTAAGCTTTAGAGTTTTATAACCATCATTGTTTTATCCAAATTTCCCAAAGCATTTGTGCATCTTGTACCACAAAAGCTGATAAACAACCTCTATTTTCCAAATGGTACTATTGACCTACCTCTACTCAAAAAAGCAATCTCTTATTTAATGTGCTCCCTCACATGAGGCAGGCTCCACTGAGAAATGGAAAAGAATCTACCTTTGCAAGCCTGCCAGTAAAATATATTTGGGTTTGGACAGTGCAAGCTATAAACAAGATAATTTGTTCCTCATTACCTTTATCCCACTCAATACACTCTCCTTTGTTAATTGTACCAACATGCACTCTGCTGCATAGTTCTTTATTTTTCAGCTAAGAAGTAAGAGAAAATATGGCTAAAGCAGAAAGGCTGAGGGAAAACCAGCTAGGAAATGATCCTTGAGTATAGTTCAACATGATCAAATTCCTATTGATTTCAAATTGTCAGAGGTTGACAAACACCCAAGTCCCTGTCTCTCACCTTCTGATTTCATTACCTAATGTACCAGGCTGAGTGACAGTTTTTTAATGTGCTTAACTTACTGCCATCACTGTTGGACACAGAGCAAAGACTTCCAGAGTTCTTTTTAATGGAGGCATAATGAAAATGGAAATGGAATGTGCTAATGAGAACACTTGTTTATTAAATGAAGGTACATTAATATTACTTGAAATAAATTCTCTTAAACAACCTAAGCAGAAAAGTAGGCTTTAAAGTGAAAATATGAAGTAATTTCTAATTATAAACAACTTGAAGAAACAGCAAGTCTATTTCTTGTTAAATATACTTAATATTAAAATATTAAATTAATAAATTAAATTAATATTAAAATAGATTTCTCTGTGATCTTGGAACAGCTATTCTCTTTACTTCAAGACTAAAAGTAGAACCTTTCTGAAGGAAGGCAGAAAAAAATCACCTTGTGCACCACAAGGAGCTGGGTCACACCTCATCCACCACCCTTCCGTGGTGGTGCAGCAGATCCTGTGGTTTGGTCAATCTGCAAACCCTTCCAGGGACACTGCTGATGACTAAAACAAAGAATTAAGAGTCATACAATTCTGTCCTGAACACACAGAGCAAACTTCAGGGGATTTCATTGCATTTTCTGTGACAACCCACAGACGGCATCTCTCATTCTCAGTTCAAGACTGCAGAGCTCACTTCTGCACACAGGAATAAAGTTCCTCCAACTGGAGCACCACAGTTCCTCCACACAACCACTGCTTCAGCAAATCCAAGTTTATTTTGTGAGAACCAGTGGAAAGTTAAGCAAAACATAAGTACTAAGGACAACAAATTTCAAATGCTGATAGCTTGGGCTGATTAAGCAACTCTGCTGCACACAGTAACTGTCGTGCAAGCATGGGGTTTTCAGTTTCTGGATATCAGACTTCTATTTTTGCTGAGCACTTCCTCAGCATTGTTAATATTCATACCTCCATGTGAAAATCCATAGGATTAAAACCATGCTGAAGTTTTGCCCATTATTTTTCTAAACAGAAAGACATTTGTAACAATTTCTTTCAGCTCACAAAAAAAAATATGGTCAATAAATATATATCTATAACCCATATGAAAATAGGGTAACAAAGTAAAGTATTCAGGATTTTTTGTGCCTGTCTAGCAGTGAAGAGGACAAATAAAAGGATTGATAATTTATTTCCTCAATTATTATTTTTTAATCTAGTCATTAAATATAATAATAATCTAATTTTTATTTTCATCATGGTGAGAAACATCTAGAAATTTTCTCATATTTAATGAACATGGCTGAGCATATTTAATCAAATAGGAAATACTTCATGAAAAAATAAGTATAAATGAAGATACAAATGACTCAATCAGAAGTCTAAAAAGTTGACAAAGTGCTGGAATC
Organism: Ploceus nigricollis; assembly: GCA_013399945.1. Taxonomy (NCBI): domain Eukaryota; kingdom Metazoa; phylum Chordata; class Aves; order Passeriformes; family Ploceidae; genus Ploceus; species Ploceus nigricollis. Next base: position 2,468,859 of record VXBC01003206.1, read on the forward strand.
CCAGCACACAATCTGAGTCATGTAAGAACAAAGACCTTATGATTCAACCTCAAAGAATTAATCTTAAATAAAAAGTGAGTTCCCTGAGATAGTAAGTTTGACAGCCCATGCTGTCAGGTCTGACACTACATAAATTACTGTAATCCAAAATGAAAAGGGTATCATTCATTCTTCTCTTGCCTAAAAGACCTTGAGCTCTAATTAATTTCTTAACAATGTCTACAAGTTATTCCTGTAGAAAATGATAACTGATCTCCCTGCTCAAAAAAAAACACAAAAAAACTGAAAACCAAACAACCCAAACCAAACCCAAAATTCTAACCAGTTATTTTTCTGCTTTTATTTTCCAGGGAGAGTCTCAAAACTTCCCCCAAAGTTTGCAGAACTTGCAAGTCAAGGGCAGAGCAGCATGTGTCTTTCTGCAGTGACACCCAGGCAGGAGCTCAGCCCTCTGTTCCTTGCCAAAAGCTGAGAGGGCTTGGTGTGTGAGAATATTTTTATTTATAAAAATAAAATAAAAATATTTTATTTTTATTCACACCAGATGGAGTGAATTCCATCTGCACTCAGCTTTGTCAAACTGCTTGCACATCCTCCTGCTGCAGAAGATAGGGCTGCACGTGGAGTGATTAATCTGCATTCAAATGGTGAAGCCCTGCTCCACAAGGCTTTTTTTCAACCACAAAGGTGGGGAGCAGTGCTGTCCACTCCAGGCTGCAGCCCATTTTCTCCCCTCTGCCTCTGAGAAAGATCAGCCCAAGCACTGAAGTATTAAGTGCTGCAGCCCAAATACTGAAATCAGAGAAGTTCAAGACCATTAACTCCTCTCTGGTAGCATATCTCAAATGGATGTAGCCCTACCTCAGCCTGGTGGCAGTGGGAAATGCAGCCCCAAGGGTTTCACCAGCAGGGAGCACAAACCAAGGAACTCACTCCAAATTCCAGGAAAGCTAATGAAAGCCAGTGATCAGTTCTGTGTTTATTTTGCAGCACCTCTCAATAATTCTCCCTCAGATCATAAACCTGTTGTGTGTAATCTTGTGGGAGACACTTGAGTCCTGGATTATTTTCCCAAATCTTCAATCCCTGGCCTAGGGAATGCTAGAGGATTAAACTCTGTCTGAAATGGCCTTTGGAGACACAAAATGCTGCTTGAATACACAAGGCTGGGTTCTATATTTTTTCTCATGGTTTCAGTTAAGAGCACTGAGTTGTATTGCGGAATTTTAAGTTTCACAAAGGAAGTTTTCACTAAAACAGATTTGGCTGGAAAAGGCAGTGATATCTGAGACTGAAAGAAGCAATCAAGATCTTCAGACTGAGCTGATGTGCAGTAATACACACAGCAGGCTCCAGTCATGACTCTCAAACATAGCCTACAACTTGGATTTAATATCCAATCCCAGGCACAGAATTGAATACAATTACCCCCAGTAAAAGAAAAATCTGTCCAATCCATAACAATCAATTACAGTAATCCAACAAATATGCTCTTCCATAAATCTTATTTATAAAATTAACTTCAGCTTGCCTGTCCATAAGTCTCTGTATCAGGGACTGAAAGCACCCAGAACAATAATCAATATGCCACGTTGCCAAGTTGGATGCAGGAAATAAGTAGAGATATTTTCACATATCATATGAAAAACATCCTGAAATATGCATAAAGTCCATATGAACCAGGAGGAAATACAGACAAAAATAATGAAATGCAAATAGATTCTGAAAGTGAAAGATTTCCAATGTACTCAAAGAATCAGAAAAGCAGTCTGTATGGTGGGAGAAACATGAAGAAAAACATCCAACTCCTGCCTCAGGAAAGGCTGGAAAAAATGCCCAAAGAGGAGCAGGATAAGCTTTGCTTTGAGGGCACTTTTCCTGCTCTGTTCCTAAGATCTTGGCTGCTTTTTCCTTTCATTGCTTGCTCCCATTTCTTCTGGAGCTGCTGCATTTTTGTGCTCCCTGCCACCCTCACTTTGTTCTGCCCCACTCACTGTGGCTCCCCTGCTCTTGACTCTCCCTAATCGCCAGGACACTGCCCATAAACGCTCATTTTCCCCAAAATAAGTTCATAAACTGCCTCAAAGAACAGCACACTGGAGGCTCCTAGAGCACAGGTACTTTCACTCCAGGGAGCTGCCTGCAGGACAGAATTATTCTCCTCCTGTGTTCCTGCAGAGTAGCACCAGAGATAATTCACTGACAGAAAACCAGAGAGATTCTGCACACAGGGCAGCCTTAGATGATCAGACTGAGGTTAATCTGAGACAACATCCTTTGGAAAGAGCTCAGCCCAAAGTCCTGATCCTGCTCCTGAACAAGCTCTGCTCTATTAATGCCAGTGGGGACACAATTAGTGCTCTGCAGAACGTGCCTGGAAATGGCAGCTTACATTTCTAGAGGAAAAACGTTTAAGCTGTGAACTCTGCACAATGTAATACACAGAAACAGAGTGAGCAGTCCAGAAATTAGGGACAGGTGAGTGAATATTCATATCTGCCTTGTAAATTCCTTTAGAGATTCATACATCTGTATTTAGACCCTTACATACCTTTAAAAACTGTTCCTGTACAAGTCACCAGAGACCAGCAAAGTTTAGATCTGGTCCATATTTACACAACTTCCAGAATCACAAGGGTTGTTTCCAAATTCTGTTCTTTCTGGGGATGCTAAGGAGAAAAACCCCAGTTCAGTTTTGAGGCTTGTCCACAGTGAATAAAGTTGAAGGTAAACACGAAAGTGAGTTTAAATTCTAAGAGTGACTGTCAGGACTTAACCCTCACTCTGATTGTGCTTTTGGGTTGGAAAGGGTGCATTTACATGACCCAGAGATAACAAAATCTCCTCCTTTATCCAGCTTTAGCCCATATGGAAAACAACCTCCTGTGCTACAGCAGCCACAGAGCATGCAAGGGTACAAACAACACAAAAACGTTTTCTGTGTTTTCCCTTTGAGTGAATTTTCCCCCTTACATATCTTGAGTTGTTCTTGTTATTCTTTATTTGACTTAACATGAAGATGCCTGGAAGCAGCAAAATATTTTCTCTTCCTTATTCTACTGTCAGCAGCATTACTTTGACCTTATCAGACAAATTTATGTTGAAAATTTTCTCAAGCAGTATTCTCTCGTGAGCTGCTATAATGTGCATCTTTATATTATCTGGTGTAATTTAGATATGTGAGGAATTTCTTAATTATTAATTTTGTCCTGTTTTAAAAGTATATATTAAAAATTGAAAGAAATCCCTGGACACAGACATCTGTGTTGCACTTTATAAATAATACCAATAAATAAATATTAATGCTTATATTTCATTTATATTTCAAGATTAAGGCTATGAAGCTTGAGACTCCCAATAATTAAAGTTAAAATTGCCTAATGCTTCACACTAAAAATGTTATAGTGATTTCTCAGGTTGAAAGTATGAGGAGCTGCTGCTTGCAACACCATACCCTAGCAAGAACGAAACAAAGCAGCTCTGATTTTATAAATCAATGAAAAAGGAATCAGGTAATGACACTACATCCTGTTAAAAATGATCTAGTGGCAGCAGAGGTCCACAAAGCTGTTATATTACATATGTTCATTAATTATTTCAATAGTATTTTTGTTAGGCAAGAAAAGGAAAAACAATATAAATGTGGGCATAGAAGTGTTCAAAAAAATTATACAGCTGCACAAATTCAACCAAATTCCACATGTAAAAATCTTAAAAGCTCTTCCTTAAAACAGCATTAATGTGATTTAACTGATGATACAGAATTCATTAGAGTCAACTTAGTCTTTTTGCAAAGTCCAATGGAAACTTGGTGCAGTCAATCCCATATTTCCTGCACCTGGAAATAAAAACTTTATTCTCACATGAGAAAATTACCTGCAGCACAAAAGTTCAATGTACAGCTCACAGCTGCCTCCCTGCAGCATCACATCACAGCCCTGCCTGGGCACAGAAATAATCCATGATTTTAAAAGATCTCTTCAAATCTAAAGCACTCCAGGAAAAGGAATCAAACAGAACACAAAGGTGCTCAAGGAGGCACCTGGGATCCTCTCCCTCCCTCCCTCCCTCCTGAGAGGCCTCTCCAGAGCAGGAGCCCAGCCCAGGGAATGCAGGCTCAGAGGAAGCACTTGAAGCTCTGCAGTTTCCTGAGCACTCTGGCTCTGCCCTTTGCCACCCTCTCCCATCCACCAGCACATCCCAGTGCTCAGTGCCAGCCTCGTGGAGCAGCTCCTCAAAGACTCCAAATGGAAAATGGCCCCAGGATCAGGGAAACACCACCACCACCACCCCTAAAAAAAATAATAGAGGAAAAATAATAGAAATCTGCTAAAGAAACACAAATAGATTTTACTTTGAACATCTTCAGCAACCTCTAAATTGCTCGGGTCGTTTCTCAGGAATGAGCCTGAAACAGCCAGCTTTGGTCCCAGTGAAATTCTCTTCTTGCTCTTGGAAAGCCTCTCCCTTTCCCAGCTCCCCACGGCAGCCACAGGCACTGCAGAGCTCACTTCCAGCTCGGAAATTGGCACATTGTCTCCATCCACTCACATGTAAGAGCCCAGGATGAATTAGAGCTCTGAAAGTCAGCTTCCTACAGCTTTTTCCTGTGTTTCAGCTCAGCACAAAACCATCTTTCTTTGGTGTGAAATTTAGGAAGACTGGTTGGGAGCCTGTGCTCTGCCATGGGGAGTCCCCACTCCAGAGACAATTCTGAGTATTTCTGTTTTGACTTCTGATTTCTTTTTCCCTTTACTCTTCTCTCATCTGTTTGTCAGGATAACCTCTAAAGAGAGCCTATAGGGAAGCTGCAAAGAGGAAACTGAAGGATAAAAGTCAAACTTCCTAGTCCATAGAGCCTGAATTTTGTTTGGTATGGAAATCTGTGGCTGAAGAAGAGTCTTGTTGTGACCCCTGAAAGAGAGACAGGAGTGCAGGACCTCACAAGGAGATCTGAATTGCTCTGTGCAGCTGGGCTTAGCTGACATTGTTACCTGGTCAGAAGGAGGGAGCCAGAACCACTGGAGTAAAAACAACCTTTATGATGGATGTTTGACTTCACAAGTAAAACCTCTTGAGTGAAGGAAAACTGCTTTGCTGTGTCTCAGCATAGATGTTGTCCCCTTGCTCTCCAGGTACTACTGGTGGAAAAGGACTTTAGATTAAGTAGACAATAAAGTTTCCTTCTCACTTTGAAAGCTGGGGGAATAGGTTTCCGTGGCAAGGCAGCAATAGAGAGGCTTTGGAAAAAAATTAAAAAATGAAATCCAGCCACATGGCATTTCTTGCAACTCCCTCAGCTGCTGTGGCATGGACTCACCCATCTGTTATCCGACAACACTTTCACTGCAGCTCCAAATTGTTCAGGGTGGAGATTATTCACATGTCAGCTGGGACTCGGCTTTAGTGCAGCCTGCTCAGCCATCCTGGCAAAGCATTTGTCATGAAACATTTGGGAGATGAGTTTCTATGGCCTGTCAATTATGATGAAAGAATTGGAAAGGGACACGTTCCTCAAAACATTACTTCAAAGGGGGCTTTCTTTTTTAACTTTATGTGGGTTTGGTGATAAAAAAAAACTCCAAACCAGTGGAAAATATAAAAGTTATTTTACTTCTGCAGAGCTTTTAAAAGTCCTGCATTAATTCTTCAGCACAGTACTAGGTGCTGAGGCAGGAATTCCAGGAGCTCTGCTGCAGAACTAAGGCCACCCAATGTCACCAAAAAGAGCTCACAATGTCACCAAAAAGACCTCACTCACAATGTCACCAAAACCACCTCACAATGTCACCAAAACCACCTCACCTGCCTCTCCCAGCACTGCTGGGCTCTGCCCCACAGCCAACAACCAACCCTTAACATGCACCATATTTAACTTGATCACTTCTGTCCTGGAAACTGAAGAAGACATATGAATCCCACAAAAGATTTATTGCTGTTATATCATCTTTTCTTTCACAAATATTAATCTTCCCAGGGTCCACTATTGATTTCTGTAGAAAAGATGGAGAAATTAATCAGCTGCTTCGAATTATGCCCATAAGCAATGACTATGGGAAGAAGAGTTACTTAAATTTTAATGTACAATCATGAAGAAAATATTTTAGCCAGATAGCATCAAACTAAAATAAGCAGAATCTTGAGTTATTCAAGAAAAAAAAATCCTTCCTGAAATCAAGCCCTCCCATTTGATACATAGTGCCCACAGTATTCCCCACCTGCATTTCTGCTTCCCATTTAATAATTTGGGTTTGTTGCTGGGCAAGCTGCCAGTGCATATAGTTCCCACTACAGGATTGTGCTGCTCTTTTGTGAAAGTGACCTAAAATGACATTGAATAATTCTTTAGCCATAGTAGGAGGTGTCAGAAGAGCCCATAGCAAACACCAGAAACAGCCATAAGAGCACAGGTAAATGTTGGAGAGACCAAATTAATGACAGATTGGACATTTGACCTCTACTTTAAAACAACACTGTCTCTTCATAAATATATATATATGTATATTAAACACATGTATTATATATTTTATGGTTTTCTCTCTAAATAGAAATAAGACATGGTGACAACTATTGTTTATTAGCCCTGCCAGCTGGACTCAAATATGCTGCATATGTCAGCACAAATCTGTGACTGGGGATGTGTTCAGCTGATATTTCACCCAACAAAACATTCCTGCTTGGGAAATACCTAAAACAAGCCATTGGAAATACCTAAAACAAACCATTGGAAATATAGCTATTTTTTATGTATTTGTAATCCTGGACTGAAAAGCAAGAGATTACATTGTACAGTTGATTTCTCAGTCAGCTTGAAAAATCATGAAAAATTAGAAAAATGCTGTTCCTTCTGCAGTGTTTGAAGAGTGGCACACTGTGAACCAAACCTGAAAGTTCTCAAGCTTGCCCATCCCCCTGTGGCTCCCCAGCACTGTCCTGGAGCTGGTTGATGAGGGCACAGCTGAAAACAGGGATGTGCTTTGAGCTCTGCACCTCCTGCCTGCCCTGGGTGACCTCTGGGTAATGGGAGAAGCTTCAGCTCTGGTGGAGGAGCAAGGAGGAAAAAACAGATTATACAATCATGCCTTAGGATTTGAGCTTTTCTATTTTTTATGTATTTGTGATCCTGCAGCTCTTTAGTGAGTAAATCTAAACTCCATGTACAGTGTGAGCTGCTGCTGTCCCATTCTGGTCAGACACAACAATTCCTCTCCAGGCCTGGCAATCAAGGACACCTCACTGCCTCAGGGCCCTGAAATGTAAAACAAAAGTGAGTTGGGGGAGCAAACTTGGGGTAAATGACTTCATTAGCTGAAGCTAATTGCAAGATTAACCCCCAATATGTAAATGGACCAAACTTATCAAAGTGTGCAAACCTGTGACCCCTGGTCCATTTTTGGGTGTAGGGCTTTGTCTGCCCTAAATGTACCTGAAGGCCCTTCAATAAATAGAACTGCTTTTTATTCCCTTAATTCTGTCTGGCCTGTGTTTTTAGGTAACCCAGATAAGGCCTCACAGAGGTGATCCAACATCAGCACTCCCAGATTTTGTTGGGGCCAGCAGCATTTAGGATGTCAGACCTGAATGGGGCCGTAGCCCCTCGAGGTGCTCCAGCTGAACACAGTGACCAAACAATTGTACAGTTTGTACATCCCTTTGTCAGGCAGCAGGAATCCCCAGGACAAACTGCCAACCCTACAGAAGCAAATAGCTTTGGATATTGAACTGCCCAAGGTCTGAGCCCATTGCTGACTGCAGCCATTCCCTGCAATAACAGATTCTAATGCCTGTGATAATCATGGCAGGGGCTGCATCAGCCAACCAGCAGCAATGTTCAACACCATCCGACTCATTTTCAAGGCTTACTCACTCCACAACAGCCCCAGATAAACTGCAAATCCAGTTTAACAGCTGAGCTGAGCAATCAATCATTCAGAAACAAGATTCAGAGCAGTCCTGGTGAACACACAGAAGGCAATTAGATGCCACTGTTTGTAAAATAATATTGGTGGGAATTCTTTTCCCTCATCTGATTTATTTCTGTCAATCTGCAGTTTAGATTCTGTGTCATGATTAACTCCTTTGTCCTGAGATGCCATATAAAAGTAACACTGGCATTATTAAATGCCTCTGAAAGCAATTCTGAACCTCACAATTGCTAAGGAAATTGATTAAAGAGAGTCAGCTAGCACTGCTAATTTGCAACTGGTTATTTTTAACGGCAGACTGATAAAATGAAATGCTAAACTTGAGAATAAAACTCACTTTATGTAATATGTTAACTTGTAGAGAACACATTTGCATAAACATTTGTAGGATAAAATGAGTCCTTGGGCAGTTCAGACTATTTGGTTTGGAAGAGATGCTAGACGAAAATATAGTGCCTGCACTGTCAAATTCCAATGTCAAAAGTATCCATCAAAAGTCATAATCTCTTTAACTTCTTTGTCAGGTTTTACAGGATAAGTTTTTAGGTTGTGCTTTTCATCAATACCAGCAACTAAACTCATCTGAGGGAGTTCAAAGAGTCAATTAATGTGCTATTCAAGGACAAAAGGGAGCAGGACACAAGAAATTCAAACAAATACCAAGGTATGTAGAGGTTTCCAAGTATTGAATGTATTTCTGGTATTGTATGTTTGTATTGTATGTACTTTTGGTTTCCATGAGCATTCTTTCAGGAATACCAGGGTGATATTAAACAGAAAACTTTAATAAAACAGGTTTGACTAAATTGTATATTGCCCTTCTCCTCCAAAAAGAGAGACAGGAAAGTGTTTGAAGCAATCAAAAGATAAAAATCTGCATTGATTGCTCTCAGGAAAGCAGGCTAAAATTGAATGCCTATGTCCTTACAAACACATTGGAAAGATTTCCAAAACCCTCTGAAAAGCAAGTTTAAGGCAGGGAGAAACAGAAAACTCTGATTTGCAGGGAGAATTTTGTATACTCATTCCATTGAAACTGCATTAAGTGAAAGTTTAAGTGATCACTATTTTAAAATTATTTAGAATATTACAGTAGTAAAGACATGTTTACTGCAAACACTGTAAATTAATCAGGTTTACTGACAATCAATGCATGAGAAGCATTTTCAGAGCCCTGAAAACTGATTAGCTCATTTTGAAACCTCTATAAATTAATTTACCACAGCTCAGCAAAAGGTGAAAATCAGTTTTATAGCAATTTAAGACTTTTCCACAGAAGCACATTTGAGTTCTGAGTGTTTCTAGAAGGACAAAAGCAAATCTTTTGAGCACTGCTTTGAGAATGGAACCAGCACTGGCAGATCTGCATTCAGAGCAGACTCCAGGGATGTCTGAGCTGACAATACACACCTTCAAGTGGTGCTTCTTTCCTGTTGCCAGACTTGACACCTGAATGCTTGGTGTACTTCACACCAGGATCTATTCCCAGCTAGGAGGGTAGAGATGCAAAAGTAAGAAGCAGTTTTGTAATTTATGAGCTTCAGCACTGATCACAATTCTACAAAAAGTAGAGATCTGGCAGCTTAAAAATTCCACTTTTCCAATTGAAGGTATGGAGATGCCCATATGGGAGAGAGAGCAGAACATTTTATCTCAGGAAGTTCTTAACCTGTGACAAGAAATGGTATGAACCTCCTCAAATGAACATATTTGCAATCTTTTGCTGTAAATCCACATTATTTCCAATAAAAGTGGTCCATTTTAAAAATAATCTTCTAAAATATCTCGATTAGATAGAATTTTCCATTGCATTTTGTTCGCACTCATAAATACATTGAACCATTGTACAACTGTGGGGTATTCAGGGGTCATTATTGTTTTAGTTGTTTGCCGGGATTTAAAAAAAATAATTCCATGTGAAGAAATGAGCAAATGCCATCTAGTTTAGGTTAGGGCCAGACTGGATAACAGATAATTTGCAGTCTGTGTTACACTGTGGGACTCACATCACATTCTTTGTAATGTCCTCACTGTTGAAAGGCAAAATATTTTAAACACAAATCTAATATACATTAAGGTATAGGTAATTCCTGATTTAAGTGCACTGTTTAAATTGTAGTTAGAATAGAGTTTTCAGCTGCACTCCAATTACTACTGGTGATACTTTTTAAAGATTGATAACAGTTTTTTCCATAATCCATTAACCTCATTAAGTGGCAGTAAAATCTGGGCTACAGTTCAAGATTAGAATGTTTAATATGCACCAAAAAAACAAAAACAAAAACCACCACAACAACAACAACAACAAAAAAAAACCCCAAAAAACAAAAAAAAAAACCACAAAAAAACCCTAAAAAACAAAACCAAAAACAAACAAAAACAAGCAAACAAACACCAAAAAAACCCCAAACCATAAGCCAATTTTCAAATTGAATCTAACACTTCATTATCTATCCAGATACAAGTACAGTCAATACAACTCAACAGTCAGAGGAAGAAGAAAAAACCACACTTCTGTGGCTTAAATGTGATGAACCAGAGAAAATCAGTGTCTCTTTCCAAAGCATAACTAAGGTACATTGTACCTTAAATTATAATGTAATTGTACATTGTGAGTTTTTTCTCCTGCTCTGTGAATCTTATGACTGTTACTTTTATAGCCATACACAGACACTTCAGCATTCAAATAATAAAAGAACTACTCAGCTGTGGCAACACAAGAGGCAAGAACACCTAGGTGTAAATCCATCAAACGCTGCCCTCCTCTGAGAGCACAGCCACTCTGAGTGACAGGGGTCGGTGCAGGGAGCCTCCTCAGCCCTGCAAAAATTCCCCCTCACCCTCTCAGTGCAAACCCTCCCTCTTTTTGTCCCATTAATCATTCGGGATTATGCCTTCATTTAGCAAATTTCAAATGTTTTGTGTGAGAAATGGATTTGTAAAGAATTCCCAAAACCTGACAGAAAGCTCACACAGTCTGTACATCTGTGTGCAAACTCTGAGATGAGCTGGGCTGGATTAGGAAAGCCATGGAATGGAGATGATATTGTTGAGAGAGATTGAACTAGAAACAAGTTTTAACAAGTTTTAACAAGTAGAAACAAGTAGAAACTGTAGAAACAAGTAGAAACAAACAGAAACTGTAGAAACAAGTAGAAACAAGTAGAAACAAGTAGAAACAAGTAGAAACAAGTAGAAACAAGTAGAAACAAGTAGAAACAAGTTCCAAAATATGGCCTTGCAAAAAGACCAGATATTTTAGAGAATTAGAACTGTGAAAGATGCATTGTAGCAGGACCATGTGGGGAAAAATAAAGGTGATTTGTGTTAGGAGTATTAGCAGCATTGTGTGGCAAAAGCTCATAGGCTGGAAAATATTTCTAAGGGATTGTAACCAGGAAATGGGCTGGCTTGTGATGGAATGGAGTTGAGTTTTATCTCTTGTGTCTCGCCCTTCACTGAGACTGATAATGGAATAAAACCTTTTAAAACACCTCTCAGTTGCCCTGGCTCTGTAAAAACTGGGAAAACCTGCGGAGACTCTCAGTTCAGTTGAAGGAACAGAGAGAATTCTCCTAGGCCAGAGCCTGGGAACTTTAGAGAAAAGGAATTAAGACAATTGCTATCTCTCTGTTCATGTATTTGCCCATCTGGAATGTATTCTGAAGATTGTACCCAAGGCTTTGCTTGTTTGGATTTAGTGACCAATGAGAGACACAGTTGTGTCAGCTCAGAGGAGGGAGTCATGAGATCTCTGGGGAGTTGTGAGTGAGAGCTCTTGCCATTGTAATATACTGCAACATAATGGAAATATAATATAATATACTATAAGAAGATATAATAAAGCAATTGATCAGCTTTCTGAACCATGGAGTCCATGCTAATTATTACCCAGCTGGGAGCCTGTGTCAACAAAAAACAACAATTTTACATTGTTATTTTTCACTGACCATAGATGTCACGGCGTGGGCCATGCATAGCTGGTTATAAGAAAATGCAAAATTATTCTGGTTGATATCAAAGCAGGGAACATCTGCTGCTGTCTTTGACCATATTCTCTAACACTAACACAAATGCATCATTCATGACTGGATGGAGATTCTGTGGCCACACCAGTCCGTGCTCAGCAGACCAAAACCAACATTGATGCATTATTCTCTTTCCATTCAGGAGCCTTACTTTGGCCTGTGCCATAAACCCCAAAACATGTCTATTAAAGAACATTTTAATGGCCTTAGAAACAAAGAGAAAATTGATATATTAAAAGACAAAGAGAGGTTTAGTTAGTTTTGAATGGCCATGCTAAGGACAGGGAAAAAAATTCAACTTCCTGAAGTAAATTAAAAAGTGTTGTCAGTGGCCTGTGTGTGTACAGAGATTATTCTAAGAAAGGTTATGGAGCTGAAAAGCATCAATGTCGGTTTTCAATGTACCTGGAATTTGAAATATATTTTTTCATACAAAAATTGTAAGATAAACAACAGCGTAAAGGAAAAAAACATAAACTGGAATCAAAAGAAGGAAATGAGCACTGCTCAGGTTGATTTACAAATGGAATGAGGCAAGATTTGTTAAGAATTCTTCAAAAATGAATAGATGTGTAATTAAGAAAACAAGAAAGGTAACAAGGATGCCAGAATTTCACTGGATGTTTTGAAAATGTGTATTGCTACCCAGAAACACACCTTGGGGAAAAGGCAAAGCCTTTCACAGTCCCTGTATACAATGGGAAAGGAGAACCAAAGGCATAAATTCATTTATAAAAAAAAAACCAAACAAAAAAAACCCTGTCTAAGATTACATTTTTCCCCCCATTGGTTCTGCTTGGTTTTTTTACTGTCACTGTATGACAGAGAAATCCTTTCCCCCTAAATGTGAGGGGGCAAGATCCACTTCTTTTTCTTTGGAGAACAAAAGCCACTTTCCAGCTTCTTCAAAAGACATTTCCTAGCACAGAATCACCATCAGGGTTTGGGAACCTTTTGAGATTCTTTTGGTACTTGTCACTGAAACACCCCTGAAACCAAGTTTGAGCTTCTTTGTGCTTCTAAATATTCTCCCATAGCTTCACTGGCTTACATTAACCACTTCATAATATTTAAATCCTTTTTTTTTTCTCTACCATGGCTCACCACAGCCATTCTTCTCAGCACATTTCAGACTATAGTCTATATATATAATATTAATTTATTTTCTGCTTCAGGTATGGGCTTTGTGAAAAATTTACCTGTACTAATAAAAAACACATTCCATGCACTTCTGGCCCACAATGCATGAAAGTATGATTCCACCTGACTTTTTTTCTCATTGTCAGAATCCAAAACCTCATGAAATACTCACTAACCAGCATTTCTTGGGGGGAAGGAAGAGCCCTGAACACAGATTCCCTTAATACAGACAATTATATTAATAAGGCAGCAGTTCTAAGCAATCCATGGAGCACTGAAGTTCACACACACACACATGAGATTTGCAGCCCTTGTCAAAGAGTTTGCTTCTGGCTATCCTCAGCCTTGTAACATTTTCACATTAATTTTGGGCAGCAGGAATTATCCCGCTTGGGGCATTTTAAACGTGCTTGAAAATAAATAATTAATGCATTGGACACTATTAATTAGCAAAACTCAGAAACAGCTACTGTTACAGAGCCTGAAAAGTTTTTCTAAACTTGTCAGGCTGTTAATAATAAATAGGGTGGAAATGGCCAATTAACATACTTAAATAGCAACTTTTATAAACAGTGGAAAATACCATTTTTAATATTCTTTCTATACGAGAAATAAAAATCACCAACTCTGCTACTTTAGTCCTAATACTTCACTAACAGAAAAGTGGATTTACACTGGTAGGTGAAGCAGACCTGTGGAACCAAACACAATATCTAACTACAATAACTCTTTTCAGATATTGAATCCATTTTTTTGCACTTGTTATGTGGCAATAAAGTTTGTTAAAAATAACATGTGAAGGTGAAGATCTATGACCATATTTACATAGATCTATGACCATATTTACTCATTCCTATAATTTTGGAAATCACAGATCTACAGTGATACAGGTTGTATTATAAATCATGATTTTCCCAAGGCATTAATAAAGAATGAAAATAATTTATTTCCTAATCTTAACTTTTTTCTAAAAAAGACTTGCTTTTGTTGTAGGACTGGAAGTAATGAGATAAAGCCAGGATGGTGATTGGGAGCATGGATTTACAAAGCAGAATGACCTTTCCCATAAGGAGAGGTGCTCAGTGGGGGATGGGAGGGCAGGGTTGATGTGGATCTTGGCTTCAGCAAGGCTTCCAGTGCTGTCTCCCCCAATATTCTCATGGACAAACTGACAAGGCAGGAACCAGAGGAGCAGACACCTGAGCAGGTTTAAAACTGGCTGAACTGCTGGGCTCAAAGGTTTCTGATGGCACATTCCAGCTGGAGGCCATGCTATTATATCCATGGAAAATAACCCACAGCAGTGTGATGGCAGCAGGAAAAAGGAGAGGGGAAGACGCAAATCCAGGCAGCAACACTGTTCCTTCACTTTTCTTTCTCATAAAAACCAATAGAGAAGGTAAAAGGGAAAATTATACAACATTGACTGCTGTAGCATTTGAGTCTTATCAATATTCATCTGGAGGTGACTGAGACTGACAGAGCTCACACACAGCCCTGGTACAGCATAAACCATCTACTTGACAGTCAACAAAAACACCAGTACCCTGAGCTATAATATTGTTGCACTGCCAGTTCATTTATTCATGAACTGCAGAGAAGAAAATAAGCACGTGGAATGTATATAAATTTTCAGTTCAAAAGTTACTGCCATCAAGGGAGAGCCCTAAGTTATGCACTACCTTTAGAAAAAAGTTTGTGGTTTGTTTCTTTTCCCCAGGAATGCTGCAGCACATCTAATGAGCACACCCCTTAGCCTTTCTCTTTTGGAACAAAGCTTCCCTTTGTTGCTTGGGGCTCACACTCAGCTGACATGTGCACCAGGAACAAAACTGCTCTAAAAGTTTGGAAATAAATATGTTCGATTTACTGCCTCTTTTTTTTTTTCCTTTTTCCAAATACCAAGAGTCCATCTGCTTCTTTATCTCTGTCCTCACTGGTTGTTCTTGCCTACGTTTGGCCATGCAGTAAAACCACTTTGCACAGCAGAGGAATCCACTAAAGGACACAGATTTGAGATAAAATCAGATTTTTAGGCAATAATCAGACACTAAATTCTATCTTGGAAGGTAATGCAGCCCAGAGAGCATTTGTGTTTTCTTTACAACATCTGAAAAGTGTAAAATTCTTGACTGGCTTATGAAAGAACAAAATAACCTGAGTTTGACAGGCAGCTGTCATGAATAATATAAATTATTATTTCTCTTTACCTGAGCTGGGCAATTGTCAGAGCAGCCTGAGCTCTGGCTGTCCCGAGGTCCAGCTGTCACTGCCCCTGAATCCAAACCCTTTGGCTCAGGACACATCAGGGACCATCCAGGAGGAATCCAGCCCAGATCTTCCTCCTCTGCCTGGAATGATGGACACACAGGCTTGAGAAGTGGCCCAGTTCAGCTGGTCAGGAAAGCTCCAAATTACAGTATGAAAACTCAGTATATTCAGGCCTTTTTAAAAGAGATTAACCAAGACCCAATGCCTTAAGGTACCTCTAAGTACTAACAAAAAAAAAAAAAAAAAGTTTAAATCTTTGTGTTAAGGTCAATATTTTGGGTTTATTAACATGTTGTGCTCTGTGTCAACAAAAGCACAATGTCATGGGTTTGACCTGGCCTTACTATGAAAAAGAACAATGAATATTTATAGTTTTCATGTAAAACATTGGTTAATTAATTGATAATCAAGAATTACAAATAAAGATGTTCCTACCAATACTACTACCTAATGACATTTAAAACCTGACCTGCTCAATCACCAAACATTCCCAATAAAGCCACACTCAGAGATTCTGAATAACGATGAAATCCTCAGGTTTAGTTATGATGAAATTAAAGTCTCCAAAAAGCAATGATGGCTTCAGAGAAAAAACTAAGGGTAAAGTGTTTAACTACACACTTGAAATGAAAAAGTGTCAGTGAATGAGAAAGAAAAGATGCAATTTGTTGTTTCTCTATAAAAATCAAAACAACCAATTAAATAAATTTAATTTAAAATAATTTATACACACACTTTACCATTTTTCTTGCTCCTATTTAGATTTCACAATGTGTTAATTATTAAAACAGGCCATTAAGTCATTTCTTCAAGCTAAGAGAACCAAAACAAACCACTAAGACACATTCCTTCTTTTTGCTTACACTAAAATCCTCTGTTATTGTAGCTATCAAAGTGTTACCATGCTGCTTTGTTTTCCTCTGTCCACCTCGTGTGAAAACAAGCACCAAAAAAATAGGGAGGGAGAGAGAGAGAGATGAGGAAAAGCTCTGGTGGAGCTGCCATCTGATCTGAATCCTGATTACCACCTGCTGCATCGTTTAACTGGAAACAAGACCTAAAATCTCCCTGGAGAATTGATGGCTGTGATCTAGCTAACTGACATCTGGATGCTGCACATAAATAAAGCTGAAAGAACATTTTCCTGGTGCTTCCAAGCCCGCCTGATAAAGGAAGCAGGTTGGGCATTAAGGCTTCAGGTGCCTCATTACATCTCTATTGACAATTCAAATATTTGTTCCCAAAATCTCAAGCCAGTTCCTGCACAAACTCGTGGCACCATGCACACTTGATTCCTGTGAGAAATTTGGGAGATGAGGTCTTTGTCTCCCTGGGAAAACATCCATTAAACTGCAGAGGTACAGATAAGCCAGGAGGCAGAAATGTTTCCTTGTAAAAGTTGTATTTTGCAATAGGGGTTCTTCAGCTCGTGTTCTAGCCCATATTTTGCAATGAAAACCACAATATCTCAAAATACATATCTGTAAATGCAGGTTCATTTCATTTACACACAGGTCCAAAACCAGAGTAGCACAAACAACAAATACAGAAGTGAAGAAAAGTACAAATCACTGGAACAACCTGTTTAAAGTCTAAAATATCTTTATGCATTTTTTAAACATTTCTTGTCACCAGTATCAACAAACATCATGAACAGAATCAGATAAAAGGAATATTATTGAGCAGATCCTCTGCTCTTGACAAATAAACCCACCTTGTTCAGCAATTCAGCAGAGAAAAAAAAAAGACATTTTTTATTCAGCATCAAAAAGTCTTACTAGAAAAACAGAGGGGATGAATTCTCAGGATAAACTTTAGCTATTGAAAAACTTAACAGCCTAAAGCATAGATTTATACCAAACACCTGTAAAATTACAAAATGATGCACTGCTAAAACGTAAAATTTTTTTGCCTATGATAAAATGACTTGGAGATAAAATTTTTGTGGTACAGCTGAGCTTGTTTTTTCTGAACAAATTTAAAGAGCTCCAGCACAAATAGTCTAATTTTCTCAATATATAGGATAAATAAAATGAATGGAATCTACCCTCTTAAAGATAAAAAACTGAAACAGATAAATGCATCTTAGAGTCAGTAACAAGTACAGAACCCACACTCCATCAAGCTGTTACCCAGTTTTTTATGGAATTAAGAGATTCATTCAGAAGCCTTAATATGATAATGCATTAATATAATGGAGCCTTGTGTCTCAATATCACTACGGGACAACTCCAAAATGCAAAACAAAATTAAGTTGCAATCTAATTTGTTAAATCCCATTTAGTCAGGTTTGTAAACTCTTTTCTGCCAACATCAGCTGTTTTGGTTGCCAGTTAGTAAAACACTAGGAATGCAAGGAGAGGTGAAGTCACATGCACAGCTATAAGGCACAGACCTCTGCAGTAAATAAATGCTGGATAGAAGAAATCCCAATAAACTGGACATGAGTCAAACACTGAAATCCTCTAATTTCTCAAAAGTTTCCAGAATTTCCATCATCACAGGTTTCTCACATTATGATTGGTTCACTTCATAGAACTGCTCAGAAAATCATAAAGCAGTCAATGTGCTCTCTGAGTAGGCAATAGTAATTGGGAATTTTCTGCTTAGGGGAAAAAAATGGAGGGGTGCCTAGAAAACACAAACCTTGATGCTTCTAATAGTGCAGAATACATGAGCTTTAAGTGGATTTTCCCAGGTCTGTTTAAAATTATAACGGGTCAATTTCATTAACTCTGATGATTTTCTCAGTTACAAAGCTGCTTAAGAATTTCTGGGCTCTAAGCTGCAGCTCAGTGCTTTTTATGGTTATGGCTGATAACTGAAATTGACTGGGCTAAAACGTGCTGGATTTGTCTCAGAAGTCTAAAAAAATGACAATTTTTTGCTTTGATAGTCCAGAATAGTTCCACTAACATCTAGATCAGCAGAACCAAGGTGGCAGTGATGAAAACATCTCATGGAACAAAGCAGAAACTCCAAGGACACCAGGAGCTCTGAGGAGCTCCCTGGAGATCCTTGCAGTGAGATGAGGAGAACCCCTCCAGCACCATTACTCATTTTAATCTCATTATGAAATAATTTCAGCTCATGGAGTGGCACACGGGGAGGAATGAGCAGCCTGGGGTGGGAGGTGGCAGGACTGCTGCTGGCAGCAGCTCTCAGCATTTGCCAAAAGGCAGCTCGTGGTGGGCTCTGTGAGACACCTGAGGAGATGTGAGGGCTGCTCGTGTCACAAGGGGCAATCCCACTGCTCCTGGACTGGCCACACACTCACCTGACCTCTCAAGAAAGCAGTTCAGCTTTTTGCCAGAAAAATAACAACTCAGAAGGGGAAAAAGGTGACAAGTAATGCAGTTGACACGGGAGAAGCTGGAGAGGTGCCTGGGCTGCAGGATGGGGGAGAGGAAGCCCAGCAGGAAGCTGCAAGCTGTTAGATGAACTTAGGTGTCACGAAACTTCACGCTTCAAGACCGAGGTTAAAATTGCTATTTGAACAATTCATTATTTCAGGCACACCAGCACTCCCAGGGAAATGAAACAAAAGCAGTGAACTTCATTTAAATACAGGCTGGGAACAACTGCCAAGAGGAACAAGGTCAGCATCAATTCCCCTGATCATATCCCTTAGTGCTGTAAAGTACATGCTGCTTTTATCTCCTAACAGTCCAGCTGATTAATATGACGAGCTAAAATTGCCAGCTCCATGGGATGGAGAGGAACAGAGAGCTGTGAACATGTGCTGAAAATTAAAAGGTGCTAAGAAATGAGCAGGCCGTTCCCCAAAGTCTGCAGGAAGAACAACTTCTGGCAGCCAAATTCTGAATTGTGGCTCCCAGGCTCATTGCAGACTTGCCAATGCTGTGCCAGACATGAAGACAACTTCACTGGCACTGAGGTGATTTGTTTTCAACAAGACTCTTGGGCTGACGGAAGATAAGACAGAAGAAATTCCATCTTTAGTCACAACATCACACCACACCCACACCATGCTCAAAGCAACCAGGAAAAGGAGAGAGCTCATGGCTGGCACTGAGATAACTCAACCATTGGCTTCTTCTCTTTCCATTTTCTCAGCATAACCCAAAATACCTTGGTTTAATACTGGTTCTTGTCAAGAATACTGCTGAGAGCTCAGAACTTTTTTTATAAAATAGATTTACTGAGAAGCTGGGAACAAACCCATTTAGATGAATTGTAAAATGAGGGCTTAGCATTCAGTGACACAAAATGACAGGCACATGCTGAAATGAACTAACCCCACTGGCTTGGATGTAATACCCAGTGTCTTTAAATGTATCATCCCTCCATTTCTAAAGTTATTTAAAAATAAAAACTCCTAAAATGTCATGAAAGTAAAGGAAGGGCATGAAAGTAGAATTGAGCTCCTCATTCTGGTTTTGATTTCTTAGTGATCTTAGTAAATCACTAACTCATTCTTCACTTTCTGCCTCATAAAACTGAGAAAAAACCCTTGATATATACCTGACACTTTTAATATGAAAAGCACTTTAGAGAAGCTTTTTGACACAGGATGAAAGATTGTACTTTGCCATACAGAATAGCTGTATTACCTGACATGCTCATTATACACTGTCAGAGCCCAACAACTTTCAGAATATTTTCCTCTTATTATTCCTCACTCTTTGACTGTGTTCAGTAATTACAGATGGAATTCTGCAGATTGGTTTAGGAGAGTACTTCCCCCAGAAATCCAGATAAACCTGCTTCTCCACTGTTCAGAAATGTTTTCAAGAGTCTTGAGGTATTTGGGTAAAGGTTTTGTAATGCAGCCTTCTCAGTCCACAGAGTTGAGAAAAAAGGAACCATACCTATTTAAAAATCTCTGACATTTCTTAATGCAATAAACAGAAAATAACCCAAATTAATTGTATTTCCTGTCTGGTGGCACTAAACACTGCACACATCCACACAAGCAGCATTCACAGCACAAACACAATTATTTGTCATTTCTATGCTTATGTTCTAGGTCACAACTCAGAGTCTTTTTTGCACCTTCTCCCTTTTTGTCTCTGCTGCACAGAGGCAGCAGGATGAGATGTGAGCAGCACATTTCTGCAGCACACACCAGCCTGGCTCCCCTGGCTGTGCTTACAGCACTGGAATTTCTCTAGCAAACCAGAACCACTTCTGGCACACTTCAGACCCGCTCTCCTTCAGCAGAAATTGCCCTGCCTATTTTAGAAACAATCAGAAAGCACCAGCTACACATTTATTTGACTACCTGCCCTGCCCTTCAGAGCAGTCATTACCATGCAGGATAATGACTTTCCACAGAGAGGAAAGTGCTGCTCTCAAAGGCTTTTGGGAATCATTTCAGCAAGCCAAACAATGCCAATGAACTGACATCACTCCTAAAAATACTTCTTTGTGTGTCAGTGAAGTGATGCCCAGACACACCAAACAAGGGGCTGTGTGTTCCTGGGGGTGGCAGACACCCATCTGCTTCTTCCACGCTGCCAAATCCAAGGGCCTTTATTAAAAACAGGGCTTGGGTGATGCAGTTTGCCAGACTCTGCCCCTTTCCTGCTCCTTACACAGTGCCACACTCACGTCTAGAGGATGGGGAAAAAACCTGCTTCTCTCCTGCTGGCTTTCACAGGAAGTTTAGCCAAAACACACAAATTGCTGTTGAAGGTTCTGAGAAAATTCATAGCTCTGTGTAATTCTGTTTCTTCAGCTCCTTATGCCAGTAAAATTTCTGATTTCCTCCAGAGTGAAAGTCATTGCAGAGAACATCTTACCCAAGTGCAAAGGAATCTGAAGAGATGGCTCCTGATGAGGATCTGGCTCCTCACAGATACCACAGCTTGGAGCACTGTGGGGAAATCATTCCAGCAGAGGATGACCCAAATAGGGACTGGAGATGAGCTCTGGGACTCCTCACACCCCAGATCCCCACCTGAGGCTGCCCCGAGCCTGGGAACACATCCTAAGGTTAATTTGAGTAATTCAGTTCAAATGCTGTGAATGTTTGGTGTCCAACAAGATGTTCCAGATCCCAGAACTATTTCAGGATTAATTCATTGCTGGTGTTATGTTTTGTATTTTTTTCCATGCATTCAAAAAATACTTAATGATTATCAAAACAACCTGAAAACCCAAAAGAAAAATATTTCCAAAGACTGTAGAGATTCACAGGAAAGCTTGATATATAGTCAAAGTAGAGGGGGAAAATGGAAAGAAATAGTGACTTTTTAAAATAGTGACTGTTCTACAGAATACACAGCAGTGAATAAAGAGCAGTGTCTGTTATATTATGGTAATATATATATATTATGGTAGGAGCCCATCTTGTCCCAAAGTTTCTATTGGTTAATAGTTTAGCCTTAAGGTTCTGTAGGAAAAAAAAAAAAAGAAAAATGGTTTAATTTAGGAAGTAAGAGTAACTCCTTGTTATAAACAACATGCACTCTGGGGCCAAGATAATTTTACTGTGCACTTGTTATTTAAATGAGTGCAGTGTCTCCATATGGCCATATGGATGTGAGATATATGTTACGTGCTCAAGGGGCACTGAAGGATTTAAAGTACATATGTTAACAAATAATGCTGAGTTGGCACCCAGCATTGCTGTCCTCACCACAGCAAACAGGAACCTGCTCCATTTTTTCATTTGTTATTTTCCTTAGAAGTGTTTCTAAGAGCTAAAAAGCACGTGGGGATTTCACAGAGGCTTTATTCCATAATCAGGTTATTTCATAATTACACTACTGGAAGCATCATACCTTTGTCTGTCTATGCTCTTCGAAGCACAACCAAAACCAAGTTCCATATACAACTATAAATATTGGTTAAATTGAGAATTCCCAGAAAATCTCAGTATTAACACTTCTCATTTATTATGATACTATGTTAATTCATGCCAGATGGAGACTATTCAAATGTTCATGACTTGTACTTGTCACGAACATATGTTCCTGGAATAATGGAGTGGTTTCATAGCAAACAACATTCCATATTTAAAGACCTATGATGAGGCTCATAAAAGGAAAAAAAAAAAAACCATAAACAGAAAAGGGCACAACTGGAAACAAACAAAAAAAAAATCAGGTTCTTCACTACCAAGAGGATTATGGAGGGAAATGCATTCTCTGCACACTCCTGACCCTACACTGGGCACAGAAATTTAACACATCCCACCCAAGCACGTGGAAGGGAACACTTTGTATTTCCTGACTTCCCCACATCACAGCAACTCTCGTATATTCAAGGCAAGAACTTCCATTACAGGGGAAAGCAAGATAAAAATTAAATCTTCAAAGCCCTGCATTTCAATTCAAGGCCTACCTTGTAGAAGTGCCCAGGGTGAAGATGCCAAGGACGTGCCTGGGAGGTGACAATGACAATGGAGGCAGAATTTGGGCCTTGTTCTTCTAAACCCAAGGAAGGCATGGCCAGGGTTAATAAAGGCATGGTCAGGGTTAATAAAGGCTTGCTCTCACAGTGCTGTCATTGATTATCAGAAATAGGTGCTGTAGAAGAAAGTATCTGTTATTTATTTTTGAAAGTATTCTGCTGAATTAGGAAAATAGATCTCTCAGCTTGTTGCCATGATGTCCCTGCATTATGAGCCCAATTCCTCCTCCCCGCCCATGCACCAGAGTTAACTTCTACCTGCTTCCTTTCCAACACAGGAAATTACTGCTTTTGGGTTTTGCCCTAAATTGCACAACAAACTCCAACTAACTTTATTGCAGACAGGTTGGTTTCTGATTCTAAAAATATGATCTGACTAGTTCAATGTTCTTTATTCCCCTTTTAAATAGAGCCAGAATTATTTTTGTTAATGCAATGAAAGGTTACAGAACGCCTTCCTCAAGTTTTGTACAGAGGATACACAAACTCCAAACCTCACTCCTGTCCTGTCATGTCCAGAACAATCAGAATTTCCAAACTCTGTGCATAGGTTTGAATGTGAAGTTTGAAAAACAGGAACAAGGGATGATAAATGAACTTTGGGGGGGAAAAACCAGCAGCAGAGTTGAAAATGTCACATGATGGATTGAGAGGTGGGGGACAGGTAAAAGTGGGAAGACAGAGAAGAAATCCATGAAGGAAAGGATCTCACACTCCAAATGGATATCCAAATGGTATAAGCAGTTATGAAAACATATTTAGATGAAATGAGCACCAAAGGAAACTTAGAGTAATCTCAACATTTCTTCCACAACACAGAAGTTGCTTACAAAGGAAAGAAATTGTAAATGACAAAGGTAAAAAAATACTTTTGTTTCAAAACAAAAACACCAAGTGAATTGAACAGACTGAACTGCATGTCACACCAAGAGTTTTAAGCTTTAAATTTCAGATGTGCAGAGATGTCAAAAACCACAGACACAATTTTTATCATTACACACTGATAAAATTCTGCAAGAAAAACTTGACTTAAAAAAAAACCAAACCAAAACAAACCTTTGTTTTCTTTACTTTTGCCTGCCGGGGACGTGGAAAAGATGAAAAGCTGAAGTGTTTATATTTCAGAGGCTCCACAAATTTATTTGACTGATTAAATCAATTTGTAGCCCAGTAACAGGCACTATTTTTTAGGCAACTTGGGGTCAGGATACCACCCATTTTGGAAGGGCAGATGGGAGAAAGGAAGAGACAGGAAATAAGGGCTTAGATTTTTGAATTATCATGACAGAAGGAGCTCCTGCAGGACTGAAAAGATTGTTATAATATTTATCGATTTCTGCCAGCGGTAATGGCAGCGTGTTCCCCTCTGTGCTGACTCAATGGGCACAGAGAATGAAAACCTGTTGGGTGAGATAATAAAATGTGCATGTGTTCTGCCTGATAGCAGTAGCCCTGGTGATAATCCTATGAATTCCCAAAATACGTTCCAGCATGATTCAGAGGACAAGTATTACATCCTGAACAGAAGAAGAAGGGGAAAACAAGACGTGGCAGTGGCAATGACCAAAACCTCCAGCCTAAAAAATGGATAAAAAACCTCTACACAGCTGTTTCCTTCAGAGAGAAAATAAAATAATTTTTTTAAAAAAGCTAGAAGTAGATCCAGAACAAGCAAGTATTCAGCCTTCAGTCAAATATAATCTAAAAATCCCATCACTAATAAAACACACATGAGCTTTAATTTGTCTCTGTCGAGTCTGCTTTGTTTACAAGGCCTGAAAATGGTCTCCAAACCTTCCTATGGCTAAACCAGATCAAATATGCTCTTGAATGTAAAGGATAATACTGCTGAACACCCTAAATATTTGGGGTTTTCCTATGTTGGCACAGCTGCTGTGGAAAAAAGAACCAAGAGATGCAATAATTTCTGTTCATATTTGCATTCATCCATTCCTTCAGCAAATGGCAGCTTCCTGTTCAGTCTCCTGAAAGAGTGGAGAAATGAAGAAAAATTTTGCATATTATCTAGAAATGGTGTGCTAAGGTTACTTATATCTAGAATATGTTATGTGTATTCATATAAAAGCCCTATATATGTATAAATATATGTACACATATATAAAAAGACAAGCAGCCTTTTCCATGGATAGTGCTACTTATTTTGTTATGAAACAAGAATTTTTGAAAAGACCCAAAAGCTACTGTCAGCAACCAAGCAGAAAAAGAAATGTATTCTTCTTGTTCTTTTTTTAAAAATGATTTGTTCAATCGCTTTTTACTACAGACCATTTAACTTGCTCTCTCCTCCAGTGACAGAAGACAAATCAAAAACTGTCAGGTATTTTAAACTGTGATCTGCACTACACTTGAAGTTTGAACTGCAGCTCAGAATCATTGGACTCAGACCTACAATTGTTGCTATTCCTAGACATGTCACAAAATTCAGCTCTGCTAGAGGGATACAGATTCTGCCTAATTCAAAAATAGGACAAAACCTTGTTCAAGGCAAAGAAGCCCTACAAAGCCATAGTGCCTGTGAACAATCCCAAAAGCAATGCGTTCCCATTCCCAGAGCTGGGCACATTCAGCCAAGCCTAGCAAATCTTGTTTTACCTGTGCAGCTCTCAAATCCTTTCCCCTCAGACAATAATGTGTTCTCTGACCTTTCCCTTGTTCCTATTCCCAGCCTGATTCCCAGATTCACCCTAAAGCTCTTTGCTGCACTTGCTGTCTTCCCTTTTCCCAGAATGGATCTTTTACATCTTCCCAGAAAAGGCACCTTCCCCTTCCCACTCTGCAGCCACATTCATCACCTTGCTGAGGTCTCACTCTGCTAATCACACCAGCTGAAGGAATGGTTCCCACCTCAGATGTGACTTTTCTGTCTTTTCCTGTCTCTGCAATCAGTTTTCCAACCAGTTCTGAGACAGTAGGAACTCTCAGTAGCAGGAGATCCTGGCTGTGCCCCATAAGGGATGTTCTGAAGCATCTGACATATGCAAGGAAAAAACTTGCAAATCAATGCTTCTTGAAGGACTTATTCTGTGTGACCCTTCAGAAAGATCCTGCGTGACTTTTCCTGTCACTGCTGAACATCGAGATTGCACCAAAGGAAAAATATTCCAAAGGACAAACCCATCAGAAGTCAAAATTCTTTATAGATTGCAATAAACCAAACCTATACCCCAAGTCTGAAACGTTTCATCTTCCATCTTCTCTTCAGTGAATAAATCAGTGTTTCTAAGCACAGTGAAAAGGTGAAAAAGGACACTCTGCACTTTATTTGAAATATACTGCCCATACTCCATTTTATATTCCTTTTGTTATTCAGTGAGTAATGTTTTACTGCACCACTTGCCCAGATTAAGAATGTTTCAGTCTACATACTTATCATTTAAAACCAGGATTCCCCCAACGGGAGCACGATGGGAGAACATGATGTTAATTAGCCTTATGGCATTATATCCCAATTCTGCTCTTGCTACACCACAGTTGTTGCATTCCCAATGCCTATTCCTTCAAACTCTCATGAAAAGGATCTGCACTTAGTCAACTCAGAGCATATTACTTTCCCATAAGGGAAAAAGATTCATGTAAAATGTACCGACCTGAAGTGAACACCACTAAAACATTAATGCTCTGTTCTTTAAATAGGCTTCCCTTTTATGTTCGCTTTATCCCGGTGTCATGCCAAACTGCTTGACATGTTTTGTTTGGCTGCTGTTTCAAAGGGTGCAAATTTCACTCAGTCCAACTTCCAGGCCCCTGTAGCCCATTCATCCAATTAAAGGACTGTGGAATGAAAACAGAAAAAGCGCTTTGTGGAGCTTCAGAAATATTGTCCCTCAGGAAGGCTGCCTGCAAAAAGCGAACAAATCCATTGTGCAAACTGGTGCATTGCAATAGAATAAAATTGCTCCTCAAAGTCTCTTTATCCAACATGGATTACTGACTCCTGATAGCTGTAGGTTAGTTGAAGGTAGAGTCTATCGGAGTCAGGAAAGCTCTTATTACCTTTTATTATAACACATCCTCCCCACATAATCTATAAAAAAGCCTCTAGGAGCCCATTCACTTCTACACCTCTTCACCGCCTTTCAGTTTCAATAATGCTGAGTACAATTCAGGACTCTTTGCAGTCCACTGTACCTTCCATATGCATTCACAGGCTAAATATTCCTAAAATGCCCTTGGGAAAGGCAGGCTGCCATTTATTATTCCAGATTTCTGGGAGCTGTAGCCCTTGCAGCTCTCTGGGAATATTGTTTCAGACAGTTCTGCTAAAACCTACAACCTTACCTCTTGACCACACTAACTGAAATTAATTATCATGCAAAGTTCCTTGTGATACCCTTTTCCATGCATTAGTAATATAAATAAAGAGCAGAGGAAGACATTTAAAGTGGGGCTGACAAACAAATGCTAAAGACCAAGTTTTTATGATTACGGAGCCAAGATCTGAGGAAGGTCACAGCAATAACTGCAGAAAACTAATTATGCACTGCTTCATGCTGATTGAAAACTCAGGAGTGCTGCTTGGTCATCCACATTTTAGAGACACACACACTCTTCAAAGTGAGCTGCACAAACTCCTCTCCTCCTCCTTGTTAGGAAAGAGCAGAAAAAGACAAAAATTGAGCTACCACTCCTATACCCCAGCCTTCAAGACATTCACAGGGTTTTGGTAACCCTGAAATTCATTCACTCCCTTTGCTCGAGAACCAGAGGATGCCCCCTTTCACCCTGCCCACAAACTAAACCAGTGGTCACTCAAAAAATGGATTCAGATTTAGACTGGTTTGAATGAATCCCAAATTTCCAAGGATTTTGACACAAACCTGAAGAATTTTGCAGGTCAATCAAATGTAAAACTTGTTTGCTACCACCCACTGTGCGGTACCCACATTTCTTGAATAATACTGGGGCAGTTTGGTTTGGTTTCGATGTTGCTCTTCCACTGGGGTTAGCAAGTGTTTCCAAAAACCATATTCACATGACTTTTCTTCTCTTTTTCCCATATTCTCAAACGAGATTGATGTCTCACCACACTTCAGCGCTGTCACTTGAAATCTGGGAGAGTGATTTGCCAAAACAAATCATATCCTGATATGGAGAGAACCACTCACTTCCTGCAGGCTTTAAACTTGTTAATTATCAGCAAAAATGATGATCAGAATCCTGGATTTCTCATCTGCATGTAACAAACAAGATTCTTGGCAGAACTTCTTGGCTGATGTGAGAGGAGGGAAACCCCAGTGGTCCTGTCTGCATTCCTCACAAATTTGTTCGTGGAGCTGTCACACACTGGCAAGGAATGCCTTTTTCTGTTCCAGCGCATTTGTACCAGTTTTAACCTTGTATTCAAGAACCTCTTGTAGCTTCTCAAAGACCAATTCTCCCCCTTTTCTTTAATATGTAAAAGGAAAATGTAGCATTGAAAATATATTTCCTTTTTCCATACATCATGGCCATTTCAATATCAGATAACTGTTTTTAATTAATTTTCCAATTTTCCAATTGGCAATTACTAACCCAAAAGCATTGATTAAGGGAAAGATTAAGCTAAGAACTAGCTTAATTGAATTCTTACTCTTATAAATTTGCTTGCTGTTGAAATTCATCATTATTTCATATTAAAGGAAGGAAGGTAAATTTCTTACCAGCAAGTCATAATTATAGCTTTTATTCACATGTCTAGGTTGATATATTTCACAATTTAATTTAAATACACACTAAAACATCTGGATTCTTTCCCTGAAATTTGTCATGACAGTTTTTAAAAATTACTGAAAAAATTTTGAAGTGAATCTTACATCCTTATTTTCTCTATCCTGTTACAATATGAATAAACAATCACTCCAAATTATTTGCTAATTTCTGAATTCTAAATAACCTTATAATACATGTACATGCATATAAATATTTGATTTATAGAATTTGCCTTCTCTGTTGAATTGATGAAGTCCCTGATTGTCCATGCATCAGTGACAACCAATACAAACTTAGAACATCACTACCTAAAAAAGGCAGTTGGAATAGAGTTCTAGATCTCATAAATAAATATCAACTGTTTAAATTTATATCTCAAGTAACTCAAAATACCTGTAGTCAAGCGAGAACCTATTTTTCTGTCCAATTACTCTTGTTCAACATGTTCTTCCTATCCAGCTATGGAAGAGAAGTCAATAAATCTCCATCTTCAAATGAGATAAACTAGAGGAAAATAGGCAGCTTGCAAATTAAATACTTATTTACTTTTTACTGTATGACAAATTAAAACAGGATTCTTCCTTCAATGAAGCAAATTATGGCTAAATTACCTCTTTTAGTATCTTAAATGACAAGAAAGCCAAATGTAGTGAATCATTAAAAAAAATTAAAGAAAGAATATTTCCTGTCAAAGGGTTTGGACCTGCAAATCAAACATCTGCCCAAGCTAACAGGAATCACAATCCCATTTCTGATATCCATTTCCACTGCAGGTTCCCTCCTCCCCATTTTCCTTTTGCAACTTCTCAAAGCTCCCCTGTGCAGCTTGGCCAAGTCCCTCCTTCATCAGCCTCTGCAGCAGCAGAGTTTCCTCTTAGATGAACTCAAAAGCAAATGTAATAACTATGGAAGCACTGAATTGCAAACCTAAACACTCTCAAGGCTCAGTAAGAGATGAAACTTCATAGTCCCACACATATTTGTTTGGGAATTCCAGGAGCATTAGGTCCCAAGCTAAAAAACATACTCTAGCTCCTTTCTCTTATTTTGGAGCTTACATTCTTGCTGAATTTAGGGTAATACAGAAATCTC
Organism: Ploceus nigricollis; assembly: GCA_013399945.1. NCBI lineage: Eukaryota > Metazoa > Chordata > Aves > Passeriformes > Ploceidae > Ploceus > Ploceus nigricollis. The sequence goes on from VXBC01003206.1 coordinate 2,498,404, forward strand.
TTTCCTGGGGATAGGATGAAAAACGTTCTCCAGAACCAATTGTTAAATTGTTAAACGTATAAGAATTAAATCTTATTCTGAGCTGCTGGAAAAATGATTCGCCAGTCTTACAATAAAATTAACGACCTGAACAATTCAATCTGTTAATATATGGAATCCTCAAAGCAGGAGCTTTTACTATCTTCAGCTAGACCTGTAGGACAAGAACACTTTCTAAAGAAAGCACGGCTATAAATACAAACTTGAGATGTCAGCTACCAAGTGGCATTATCAAATAATGACCTTTTTCATCTAGGAACACCTCCTGACCTCTCAGACTTTGGGGCTGCATGCTGGGTAGATGGGGTTTTCAGAGCTGACAGTGAAGCAGAAACAAGATGATGCCCTTAATCACATTCAAAGCAGCAGGACCACCTCCAGCACCTGGCAGCGAGCGCTGCCGCGGCACCAGCTCAGTCAGGACAAAAGGGGGATCTGCTCTCTTACTTTGCCTCACAGTTTGAGCTTACTCTGGAAATCAGAATTTTTGACAGCCCCCTTGCTCAAGTTCTTGTATCATCAGCTGGGAAAACTTTTATGCATCAAGTAGAAAAGAGGAGCAGTGAAATTACCGCGATCCCAGAAGCCACACGGACACAGCTGCCCTGGCTCACTGCTCCCCAGCCAACCCCATCCCTCTGACAATCCTTCCACACCCTCAGCTCTCACTGCCTCTCCTGCCCTTAACTCAGCCCAACAACAGGGATTCAGGCAGCAAAGATAATAAATAATCACTCCCGTGCTGCCTGGAGTTGGCTGGGGATGGGAGCAGAATTATGGGATGAGCTGAACTGTCAGTGAGGTCTCAGCTCCACAGCCAGGCATGGACGTGGCAGCAGCCCAGTGCTCCTGCCCAGTGCTGGCTTCAGGAGGAACATCAACCTGGACTGCTCCAGCACATTTTTAGTCAGCAAGCAACCAAGTCATTCCATGCATCACTTTCGAACCATTTTAGCCACACTAAAGTAGTTTAGAGATAACGAACAACATGGAAGGGCGAGCTTCCAAATTATTACCAGAATTCCAGTTGTTCAACAGTAATTTCTCAGTAAGTTTTTGCTGAAAGCTAAACTTTAAACTCTGAAAGCTAGAGTATATTTTTTAGCTTGGGACCTAATGCTCCTACCAAAAGAAGCACATGGGACATGTACTCAATCTCTTTTCTTTCACATTTTTTTCTATGCTAAACTTCTGTTTGCAGCCCTTTGAATTCTCTGCAAATAGTGGAGGTGGGAATACAACAGAGAAGCAGGATCATGTGTAAAAAGTGCTAAAACTGTTTTAAAAACAAGATTAAATATGATAGATATGTATATAAATAAGATATTCATAAATAAAAATTATGTAAAATGTAATTTTCTTACCATAAATTTATAATCTGATAGAAGGGAAATATCGGCCTCTATGCTCTTAGGAACTTCTAGATATTTTTGTTAAAAATGGATTTCATGTTTTTCTTTTCTTTATGAAAATGAGCCCTGGAAATCTGGCCTGTAATATCATGGCAGTTAAATGGCAGTGATTTAAAACCCCTGTGTATTCTTATCACCTATCTGTCCTCTCTTTCAGCTTAATCCTGATTAGGGTTTCCATCAGCTTTCAGGGTTCAGCACAGCTGAGTTGTTCTATTTCTCAGCCTACTGAGAAGGAGATTCTGCTGCCTCCAAGCCCCTTTTCTCTATCAGAATGTGCTGCGAGACCTCTCCTGGCATCTCTCTCTCTTTTTCTCTTCTGAAAGGGCTTGTCAGGCTACAAGATGTCATGCACCAAGTCATTAAATTTCCTTTTTTTGTGCCTCCAGCTTGGAAGAAGGTTTATGCAGCAACGACAGTCTGTTTTCCTTTGCATTGTTTTTTTTTTATTTATTTGTGTTGTGTTTCTGCCACAGTGACTTAATTTGTGCAACTGACAGTGTTGTCTCACCCACCTTTCTGCTGCCAGCAGGAAAGGAATTAATGCCTGGCACTGATGGCTGCTGGTGAGTTTGTAAGGCTAAACTCTAGTTTTATTTAACTCAATTTTATTCTTTCTGTTCTGTCCTCTAGGACTGGCATTAATGCCCCACAGGCAAATGAAATGCAGTGTTCCAAAACTACTTATTTGCTATGTGATTTATTTGCTACATAAATGTTTTTCATTCTTCCCTACCTCTCAGCAAGCAACCCATAGCTGGGTGTTTTTGTTTTTTTTTTAGAAACAAGCAAATGTTATGTACTACATAGCATCAGAAATCTCCTTTCCAATTGAATAAAAGAGGAAAGGGCATGTGGAGGGAGGGGGAAAAGGAGGATTTCACACACTGCAAATTTCTCAGACCACTCAGAGCTCTGGGAATGAAGGGATGGAAGCCTCCATCTCAGTGGGCAGCTCAGTGAGGCTGCCCTCTGCCACTGCCTGGCTGCTTACACTCCCCAAAAGTTCCTAGGTTATTCTGAGTGAAAGTTTCTCGGTTTACAATCACTGCCTTTTGAATAAACAATTCTAAATTCAGCGTGGGACACAGAGAGAAAAGCTGCTAACTGTTTTGCTGGTAAAGACTCTCAAGATGGGTCTTGGGAGATCCAGATTAAATCTCTAAAACAATAAATGTTAAATCTCTAAAACAACAATTAAATCTCTAAAACAACAAATCCAGAACAAGGTTTAATCCAGAGTAGCAATTTATCATGATCACAGGATATTCTGAGCTGGAAGGGACCCACAAGGATCAAGTCTCACTCTTCAGTGAATGGTGCATGCAGGATGAAACCCACAAACCCTGCTGTCAGCCCCATGCTCTAACCAGATGAGCTAATGTGGCCACTGAAACATGAGGAATATCTAATCTAATTTATATCAGAGAGTTTGGGGTTGAACTAGTCAAAACCTCCCATGAAAAGCTGCAAAATAGTCCAAAGAGCTTTATCCTTTTCCCTGCAGTGCAGGTGGGGTAAGATAAACCAGACTATACAAAAGAAGTGAGCTATCAACAAACAAAACCAAACAAGTGACTTTGATCTTCTCCCTTCTCTAACTAATCCCTTTACCCAATTCCCTTTCTCCACTGCCTGGGATGCTGACAGCTTTCACTGAGATTGCTTTCCAAGCCATTTCCACCCAGTGTGAGCCCATTTTGTGTCCCCCACAAGGTTCCCACTTTGGCACAGCAGAGCCAAGCCCCCCATGCAGAGCCCCCAGAGCCCCCAGGCAGCAGCAGCAGGGAGGACAAGTGGTGCTGCTCCATTTCAGCCAAAACTGAGCAGCTGCAGAGACCATCCCCAGTGCTTCTGCTGATCCCCCAGCCCAGCAGCTCTGTCCTAGCAAGGGCAGTGCTGTGCCTGTCCCAAAGTTGATGTGACAACACGAGGGGACAGGTCTGCAAGACTTGTCTCAAGTTTAAGGTCTTGTGTGCTCTTAGCTGACAGGCTGAGGAGAGCTGCACCACAGGCAGCAGGGATGGGTCAAGCTCTGCTGATGGGACATCACACTGTGAACAAAAGCACTGAAGGGGGGAATCTTTAACATCATTTAAAAAAAAAAACCCACGGTGTCTTGTCTTTAATTCAGAAACGTGATTAGAGATTCAACAGTTGCTTCTAAGGTGACACAGTGGAAAGACTTGCTAAGGACTATACAAGACACACACACACACCAAAAAAAGGTCAAAAAAAAAAAAAGAAGAAAATACTTTTTCCAGGGCATCTAGGCAGTGATGTATAAACACAGAGCAGCAAACATAAATATGATAATTTATAATGTAAGACAATGAAATGAAGCAACTCTTCAGTAAACATATTATATCTAACACTAGAAACAATTAAAAATCAAGGTTAAGTGAAAAAAGATTCAATTTAGTATGCATTAAGAAATAAAAATATCCCCTAGAAACTCCACATTCACACAAATATAATTTCTTGTGCAGAATAGATTGATTCCCTTCTAACTGCTTTTGTTGCAAAAAACAGAAAACCTCTGGAATACTTTGAAGAGTTCAGTGCACCTAATTATGAGGTTTTTAAGCTACAAATCCTGACTGTCCAGCAGATGGTAACCATAGATTCGAGTCTTTTAATTATTCAAAAAAATTCAAGTTGGCAAGCCTGTCATCTCTGACGAAGAGAAGCTGAGGGAAGAGCAGCAAGTCAAACCATGATTTAAGGTTTTTAAACCCATTTTTAAAGTGAATTCCCTTTGGAAAAACTTTGACAAGTTTGAATAAAAAGGAAACAAATTTTGAATTACAAATAATTATTGCTTTGGTTATTGAGGTTTATTTTGTGACTACAACGTGTTCTCATCTCTGCTTCTAAACTGACAACTCCTCTGCTGAAAAGCACTGTGTCAGCACAGAGATATGATGAGCACTCCAAACCCACCCAGGCATTTCAGAGCAGACTTCCCTCTGCTGTGCCTCTATTCCCCCTCACTTCAGTTTTAAGAGAGCCAAAAAATGTTTAATTTTCTTGATTGCATATATTATAAAAACCTCCACACAGCATCACCAGACAGAAAGGAGAAAAGCTGGAATACCTTCATGTTTAAAAGCACTGGGCTCATTCATGAACTGTTTCCATATTTGCAGAGGTTTTTATTTAGTGGGCTGATTTCTTCCAGCTGAAATTTTGAAAAGCTTTCACACTTTCTTCATGGGACAGCACAGAAGGCAGGAGGAGGCCAAGGTCTTCCACTGCCCCTTCTTCCCTCTCTTGTCTCTCTGCATAGGCCATGGTAAAAAGGGCTGACTGATGGAGCTTTCTCCAGAATAATGGGTTTTTTCACTTAGCTGAACCTCCAAAAAATCCCTCCTGATGGAACTTTTCCCCTGTCCAGTTCATGCAGAGGAAGTCAAGCAAACTTCTCACCGCTTATGCCGCCCAGCAATTTACAAAAGAGGATTTAGGTTTTAATAATTTAAAAATCTTGCTGAGTAATTCATATTCTTTTGCTAGCCTATAACATAAGTAAGAATGTCTTCCCAATAACAATTTCAAAAATAATTTCTTAGGGCTTGATTTCCAATTCAATCCAACAGTAAATCTAGTAAGAAATTTATATGACTTAATCTAAAGCATCTAATTGAATGATTTAGCTTTGTGTAGATGTAATGAGCCATTTCATAAAATCAATAACATTGTAAAGTATAAACTAAATTATTATAAATGAAGGCAATAAAAAAGAGCTCCTCTGTATTAGGCAGGGTGACACTTGATTAATGGGTTATTATTGTAGGTTGCAGCAGAGCAGGCAGAAGAGACTGGGGTGATATTTTCAGAGGTGCAAAGGTTGGCTGCCCAGCATGCAAACAGCATTGGGGCTGGGAGCCCAAATTCCAATCCAGAAATCCAGAAATGTATTCCCAGCAGCTCCAGCTGAAGGGGGCAGTGCTCTCCATGAATTAAACCTTAATAATTCTGGCACCTCCTTAAAAACACACACAAACTTCCTTCTCTGCATGAGGAAAAGGTTTAGAATACTCTTATTTAAACAAATCCAACATTATGTGCTAACCAACAAAAATGAAGGGCTAAAAACTTCCTCCAAAAATGACCATAAAGGTGGGACAAGTGCAGCTGGCTTTGTACACAATATATGGCACCCCCTGCCCACACAGCCACACATCTCCAAGCAGGATAAAAATGGAGTCACAAGTCTGAGCTCCTGGGCCAAACTAATAACTCCAACATTTAGGAATGCTGTGTCTATTCTTCTTTCTTTTTCTGAAGTACAGTATACTCAGAAGTTTTCAGAAAAGCTTAATGATTAATTACATGGATGGAATTCCATTTGCAAACGGGCAAAATGCCACCATACACTTACACTGATATTTCACTCCACAACAAAATTCTTATAAATATACNTTTCCTTTGGTTTCTCTCAGTGATTCCACAATCTGAGGAATCTGAGGACAACCTGAGGACAAGAAACCAAAATCAAAAAAAAAAAAACTAACACAAGAAATGCAAGAAAATGCATTAACAAAAAGAAAGATATTTTAAATAAAACCCACTAAATTTTGACCATAAACAAAAAAAAAAAAAAAAANNAAAAAAAAAAAAAAAAAAAAAAAAAAAAAAAAAAAAAAAGCAAGCCAGGGTCTCCCCAGATTTCAAACATTCTGTTTGAGTTCACTAAACCCAGCAGCATTTGCTGCCCTGCAGAACACACAGTGGCTCATGCAAGAAGAATTGCTCTCCAGAGCAGCACACACAAAATCCACCTCTTCTGCCCAAGATTTTGGCTCTTGCATCATAGCATCTCTGACTTCAAACGTATCACAAAATGCAAACTACACCACGAAGTGGAAAAGAGCTGTGATGAAGAGAAAACAAGGATGCCACAGGCAGAGAGTGTCTCGATCTACAGTCCTGCTTGGAAAGCAGAGGAACACGAAAAGCAAAACCACAGGTCAGCCTCAGGCCCCAGCAGATTAATAGAGGGAAACAATCAATGATCTGAAAAAGCCACGTGCAAAATCAAGCCCCATGCTCACTGAGTTACAGATTTATAGCAAAATCCAGACCTTAAATTTGCTCTAAAATGGCCAAATGATGGAGGGCAACAAGTCTTTTCCAAAGGCAAGAGCAGCACCCCTCCTGTTATCCCTTAAAAAGGGAGGGAAGAGAGACATCTAGCTGCTGAAGGGGAGTGAGCAGGGAGCACCGAGTGTACAGCAGCACCCCAAAGCTCTGAGCTGCCCCCTGTGTGTGACAGCTCCTGGGACAGCTCAGCCCTGTCACACACCGGGGACACAAAAGGCCACTGGCCAAGGCAGCAGCTCATGGGGGAGTGAGGGAGGGAAAAGGCAGTGGGTTTTCAGCAGGGAAGATAAAACAGGCGAGGGATTGCTGGTCTCTGAACCAGAAGAGAGGCTTTCACTTTGAAAACTCAAAGAAAGATTGCCTTACCTCCCTGAGTGATGATAGGCAGGAATCTAGCTGGACACAGGAGGAAGAAAACATTCTTTATACAGCAGAGCACTGATGGTCTGTGGAGAGAGATAAGGAGAACATGGTCAGCAGAGCTGCTGAAACACAAGCAAGAAACACAGGCAGTCTGCTCAGTGTGGGACACAGAAGTCAGGCTGGGAACAATACAGAGAGTGATTAATTTGGTCTCTGACAATTAAACCAAATACTTAAGCATGTGAATGTATTTTCCAGGGGAATTTCCTCCTGTGCATTTCCCATTTTGTGTAAAAAAGCTTTTCTAACTGGAGATTTCTGCCAGAAGCATTGATCAGAGGCTGCATTTTCACTTGGGTCTCTCTGAACAAAGCCCAGCAGTACCACAGTAGAGGAGCCAGGTCACTGACACCTGCCTGTGTGTGTGGAAGGAAGGAGGGATAGGCAGCACTTTCACACAAAACACCTGTTCAACCAAACACCAGAAGTAGGGAGAAACTGTGACCTTTTCCAAAGTTTAGGATATCTGTTGTTTACAATGTCTCTATTCAATAATGACTTGAAAGGATTTTTCACATACTGGTATTGGTACAAGCATGAGCACAACAGTATTAACCCACATCTTCATTTCATCATTTATTTTCCCTTAGGAGACTTGAAACACATTTGCCTTCCTAGACTTTTTGTATTTTGAACATTTGGCATTTTTGGGGTACATGGTGCTAGGTACACCTAAGCACTTGTAAGTGCCAGGTTTGACCCTCTTAATGAACCCCTATATTCTAAGAACCAAAAATGGTTCACAAAAACCAGTTTGGTTGTGTCTGGCATTTTGGCAGCATGTGGGGAGGGATTTTTGAAGCTCAAAACTTTAGAAATTGTACAGCCTGAATGGCCTCTGTCTGAGAAGTTTGCAGGTATAAAAGTGTGACTTCCCAGAAAGAAAAGAGAAGGAGAGAACAGACCCCAGAGCTGCTCTGGGGCCAGCTGCACCCAATTAACCCAATTCCAAGACACCAAACAGCCCTGTAAAGGGGAGGCTGCCACAAAACACAGCACTCCCAGGTGAAAAAAGAAAACAACATATGAGAAGTTCACTAAATAAGGTGTCACTGCAGATCTTACAATCAAAAAAACCTGAGAACAGTATCAGGTGATGAACGAAGCAGCTGATACCTTGTGAAGGACAATTCTCTACCACAGAGCTCTACTATGGACTTACAGCTATGCACAAATGTAAAGCAGATTAAACATTAAGAATAAAAAGCCTGATCTTGAAAATAATTAAAATGCCAAAGATTATGAAGAACGCCAATGACAGAAAAACTGGAATGCAAGAACTCTTCCAGCCCCAGCCCTGTGGCTTCAAACACTGCTCATTCTCTCTCCAGACTTAAGTTGCATTTCTTTACCTCAAGCAGAAAGTAAGAATAAATAGGAGTTGGGGAGGGGGAAACAAGAGAGGTAATTTGCCTAAGAGAGTTAAATGAGATGACTCTGGTCTATTTTCCTTTGTTATTCCATGCCTAATGAAGTGTCTGGGTAGTTGGAACAGCTCCTGCAGCATGATCTGATTGTTGTAGTTGCCTGTTTGTTTGCCGTGAGTTATTGTTTTATTTGGCTCTCATTTCTGAGCTCTTTCCCTGCTCTGCTGGGCAGACTGATGCTGCTGGATCGTGTTTATGAGCCTGTAAATGATTGGGGAGCTGTTTCTCCAACATAAGAGATTATGAGAGACAGAGAGAGGGGCTGAGCTGGGCTGTGCTGGGCAGAGCACAGACTGCTGCAGCATATGATGGTCTTTGTGTGTCCAAAACCCAAAGCAGCAGTTGAATGCACAACAAAGTGTGTTTTTTTTGTTTTTTTTTTTCCAAAATCAAGTTAGTTGGTCAGTGAACTCTTGAAATCACACTATGTCCTTCATACCAAACAGCATCTTGAAGGATCCAGCATGGTGAGCATCAATAGCTCCAACAGGGAGCCACTTCTATCTGCCTGGGGAAAGTATGACAGAGATTTCATCTTCACAACTGTAGCTTTTGGCTTCCTACTTAAGTTATAATCAATATTTTCCTTTATGCCTGAATAGAACATCAATCACCTAACACCATGCTGTATAAATCAAATCCTGAAATTAAATTCTCATGCTTCCTTGCAAGCATGAATAGAATATTTTGTGATTGTCCAGTACCTCTCAGCCAAATACTTTCTGGACTGAGGAAGACATACAGAACTTTGGAAAATTTACTTATCACTTCTGGAAAAACTTGGACTTTCCAGCTTAAGCTCCTTATTTCCTTAATGTCTTTAAAGCCAAGTAGGATGATAGATAATAACAAAATATTCTCTGAGATAAGGAAGGGGCAAGGGGAAGCTGAGGGGAAGGAGAAAGGTTGTGTAGCTTTTCCAAAAATAGGAATTGCAAATGCCAGACAAAAAATCTGGCACATAAACATCAAAATCACAGCATGCACCCAAGCCCTCCATTAGAAGGTAACTTCTGCCCTCTGCTAAGGGAATTAAAAACCTGCAATAGCTCTGAGGGCTAAAAGATTGCCCTTTCAGTCCTCCTCACATTAGGTATTATTAACAAGGGCCTTTTGTGATTCTTTTGCAAAAGGGCACTATAGCAAATTCCAGTTCATTACTTAAAGGGTTTTCACCTGATTTGAGGAACCCTGAGAGCTCAGAAATTCTCCTCAAAAATCTCTCTCCCAGGAAACACTTCACTGCAAACATCCTTTTGAATAGGAAGGCAATGATAGAGCTTATGCTATGATGTGTTTTAGGTAAAGCACAGCACAAAACAGAAAAACAAAGAGATCATGAGAAACTATGTGAGAAAACAAAGATATTAATGTCATTTTAAAGAGGTCTTAGGGTACCACAAAGCAGAACATCCAGTCGTCACCTACAACAATAGTAACTCTGCTCTTTCTTCGGTTATTTACAATTTAACATTAAAGTTCCTCAAGAACTCAGAATTTTGCTTCTGTGTAGGATGGGTCAAAGGAGTTGGAAAAATGAAGTAACAATAGCAGCAAGGTTTCTATCACAATTCCTTCCTCAGCCTCTCTGAATGAAGCATTACTGCTTTGGCATGTCAGGGCAGGTAGGGAGCCAGGAATCCTTGGATAAAACCTCAGGGATACTTTGGTCAAATCCTCCCTCTCCTACACTGGCAATCTCCTCCAAGATCAGAGCTCCTGGGACAATCAGTTATTCCTTGTGCCTGTCAGATAAGTGCTGAGATAAAAAAATCTGTTCATGAGAAACAAAAGGTACCTACACATGGACAGCCAGCTGATTTGCTCACTCCACAAAAGCTTCCCAACCTTGCTTGTAGGCATGGCAATAGAGAGAATTCCAGCTCTGATCTTTACTGCAGAACCTCTGAGGTTCCAAACGCATTTGCTCAGCTCTGCTGTGTCCCAGAATAAAACCTTTCATTTGGTTTTCCTGCTGCAGCCATGCTGAAAGCAGCTGCAGGGTCTAAATGAACCAGGCTGTGTTAGACTTGGGCTGGGCCCACTGCCTCCCACAGAACCCCTGCTCTGAGGAACACTTCAATATCCTCTGTGGGGCCAAGCACCATCAACAGTTAAGACTACAATGCACCTGCAAACCCAGTTGGATGGGCTGGCTGTGGCATCAGCCCCTGCCATCAATAAATTCCGCTTCTGCACATGATATTTCAGGCAGCCGCTGAAAAACGGGTGGCACAGTTGGTTTCACTGGCAGAGCACACAAGGTTTTATTTGTCAACAAATGGGTTTCATGATCCATCATTAACACTTGATTGATTGATTGGCCCAGCACTTTGGCAGGGTATTTTTTTTATCCCCCTTTTCTGCAGCAGAATGTATTTCAGGAACTGTCTTATGCACTGATTTGCTGGCAGAGGCTGTGCTGGCAGAAGGCAGAATGTTTCCTTGCATTCTCTGCTGGTCAGCGTGAGAGTGTGGAGTAGATAACATGAGGGACTACGTTATGGCTTTACATCTGTTTTTGTTATGATCAGATCTGTTCTTCCTCTTATGACAACAAAAACAAGTCTCGTTCTGTTTCCTCGCTCAATGAGCGCAATCCAGATTCTCAGTTTTTAAAAAAAAAAGATATAAAAAGATATAAAAAACCACCAACCAAAAGAAATGCCCAGCCCCACTAACCGTTCCATAACCCAAATTTTAAATATTCATCTTTACATTTTTTCCATCTTTCTTTGTGCAATAAATACATTCAATCAGAAGAAAAACACACTAACTCACTGTGACAGATTGGACTCCATCTGTCAAGATTTCATGTTTGATATAGACTGGAAATTGTAGATAAAGGGGAAATATTCAGGTACTGTTCTTTCAATGAATGTCCCGGAGGGAGATTAAGGGAATGATAAATTGGTTATGGTTACACCCTGAGCCAAGCCATTGGAAGCCTAATTAGAATGCAAAAGGATTGCAGCCAGGAAAGACAGATGCTGGAAAGAAGAGTGGTATGAGGAAAAGGATTTTAGTTTCAGCTGGGACAGAACAAATGTACAAATGACCTTAAGTGTTAGCCAGGAAAGAGTATATTTTGTCATCTTGGTTCAGAAGATGTTCCTGCAATGAACATCCCTGCAGAATCCCAGAAAATCCTAGATGCAATGAAAGATATTTTTGAAACATATTTTTCAAAAAGAGGTTTGCTTAAAATGCATTCAAGGGACTAATAAGGATCTACCAACTCAGAGCATTAGAGTGCAAATTAGAAATCCAGAAGATTTGTCTTATGACAGCATCCTGCATGATTTTGAACAATTAATTTAATTTACCTGAGTTTCCTCATGTGTGCAAAGAGTCTCCAATGTGCTTTCCTGGGAAAAAACAATATGGTAGCAAGGAAATGTCCCAACCCTAATGGGGACTACAAACACTTGGAGATAGACAGTGACTTTTACACTGAGAAGAAGAAAGTGTCTTCAGGTGAGAGCACGGGAACAAATATCAATTCCACCTCATCAAGACAAAGCCAAGTACCTGACAAAGAATATTTATGCAAAGCCACTCTGAGCTGCTGCAAGGAGTGCAGTGAGGGGAAGTGACAGGCCAGCAGGGCTCACAGAGGTCACCGTGCCCCTCGGGGCAGGGAGGTGGCCCCGGACAGGGGAGAGTCCGGCTGATGGGCTGAGCTGACTGCCGGCACTTGGAGCTGCACAGGCACTGAATGCAAGATGGGATTTTAGCCACAGGAACCTCAGGCAGGAGCTCATCACATGCCAGCACTGCAGGAGCGATCACACAGCACAAGAGACACTCAGAAACTCTGGAGTATCCTGGTGCTGCTTTTCTCAGAGCTGGAGGGTGTCACTGGCCCACACAATAAAACCTGCAGCACACATAACATCTAGTTTTCCCTTAAATTCTAATAAAAAAGTCCCAAAACCAAAACAGGAATCACCCAAAAGAAAAAATGTGAAACAGATTCTGCTCTGTTAAAACAAAGGGAAAACGAAGAGCCTGAGCCCTGGATATTGGGTTGATGAGAAGAGCTGAGAGGTCAGCAGCATCTCTCCTACACCTCTGTGGTTTGATGTTTGTCACACTCTGCCTTTGGCTCTCCAAGTCTGCTCAAAACCTCGACCTTCAGTCACTACAGCAGCCCAGGAGCACGGGACTAAGTGAATGATCCTCCCCCTGGCACAGCAGAACTCTCTCTGCAGCTCCATCCCTTCTCAATCACTAAAGCTTTTCCTTCATCAACACTCTTCCTAGAATTTCTTCTGATTAATCTCTGAAGACAAAGATATAAGCCACTACTTCCAGAAGAAGAAAAGAAATATTAATTTTGTAGTTATGAAGGAGCCATTAGTAGCAGTGAAATTTTCCATGCAACACATCCCTGTAAATGAAATTAATTAGATAAAAGTAGTACAGGCTTCAGGAAGAAAGAAATCCAGACATTTTCCCTGACAGACATGAAAAGGGAGACAGATGTGTCCACACTAACAATACAAAATATTATCAATTTCCATATATATTATCTCACCTCAAAGAAAGACAAAGTGATAAAAATGTTACTTGTGGAAAGTTTAGTGGTTAAAGCTTTCTGTTAAACTGTGTCCTGTTTTGTCCTGGGAAAGGCAAGACAAATTCACCTCAGAATTTTGTATACAACTGTCAAACAGGACAATGATTACAACCTCCTCATTAAGTTACAGACACTTCAATAAAAGACGCCTGACAAATGTGCTTGAAAATAATAAACCAAAGAATTCTGGCAAGCAGCAATACGTGATTTTTGGCCAGCAAGTTACAATAATTGATGTGTCTGTGCATTTACAGTGCAAGAGGATTGTTTGCACAGCAGTGTTGGGTTCTGTCATTACTGATCATTTTTAAGGTAGAAAAAAAACTTGTTTAATTTAATTTCAGGGGATAAATTTAAAAACCCAACTCAACTCCTTGTAGCTGTGGTACCAATGTTTAGCACAGAAAAACCAGATCTTACTCCATGCCCAGTTTTATGTCAGTAGTGTCTTCTCCCTAATTTACTATCTCTCCCTATTTGTTTTTCTTTCTTGTTTCTGACCTATCAAGCTAAGAAATGGACTATGACACTACAAAACTAATTACTTCTTTTTTCTTTAAATTCCCTCACAGGCTAAGGAACTAAACATCACAACAGGAACTCCAACAGTAATTGGGCTTCAGTGTCACTCTGTGCCAACCACCTCTGAGCTGAAATGCAAACTTTAATTTAACAAACATCATCGGCCAAACTGCAAAGCCTCAGCCCATCAGAGATCTTTGCTAGGATGACACTGAGGTGCACATTGAGATATGAAAGCTGTTTGCATTAATAACAACAGACATTGGACACAATTATTGTAAATACAACCAACTTTTCCCTAATCATTGCCCAAAACCAGTGTTGCTGCTGTGTGATGGATCAGAAGAACAGGAATGGAGAGCATTACAAAGGAAAGTGAATGAAAACAGTTCAGCAGTTTACAAATGGCTTTCTGCTTTCATTTAGATGACCTCCAAATTCCAGGATAGTCCAACCCACCTGTCATCAGTGCTATTAAAAATATTTTAATTGGCTTTAAGCTTTGTTGGCTTTTTAAATTATGACAAGAATAGTGGGTGTTTGGTTGGTTTTTTTTGTTTCTTTTTGTCCTTTGTTGTTTTTTGCAAACATCCCTCAATATATTTGCTATTTTGTTACTTTAATCTGTATTAGTGACAAAGGACCTGGTGGTTTAAGTCTGAGGATCACCCAGCTTCTGACATTGGTAAGATTTAAGGATGACAATTTGGAGATCAAGGGAAACTTTACTGCTGGCAGTGGAGGTAGGCAATTTTGGGATTTAAGTAGCTAAAGCAGCAGGCAGACCATGAGATTTGTTTCCTTGATTTTTAACACTGTATTTGAGGAAAAAAACCATTAATACAGATCTCTCTGGGGTTTAGCTCATAGAGGTGCATAGGGCACTCTCACACATTGCAATTTTTCTGTCTTTTTAATGTTCCAGGCAGGGTATCTTCCAAACACAGATGAAAATATTTTTTTATACCCCTTACTACATATAAAATAACACCAACTACAGGACAGTGTGGCCTTGACTCTGAATATATTTATTTTTTTCCTGCACAGTTCAATATTCATACAGAGAGTTTTGCCATCCCCAATCAGAAATTTCCTCACCTCCTTTTTAACATGTGCACAACACTCCTGGCTGCTTTTCAGACACAATTTCATTTCCTCACTTTATAAAATGTTTAAATCTCTACACTTGAAAATGTAACCATGAGCTTGGTTCTTTTGAGGTTGTTTAAGCTCAGCTTTCTAGCTCAGTTTAACTTTTGTCATGCATTTTTAGGCTCCACTGCCTGCCTGTGCCAGCCACCAAACACCAATTTCCCTTTCCTTTGTCACCAAAGTTATCTACATTGCAGAGAGTTTTTATTCAAGCTACAACACTTAAGGCATTAATCACTTTTATTTTCTGTTTTAGCAAAGAGAATGATAAATAAGTGTATAGGTGAGATGATTCAATAGTGATCTTGCACCTGAAAGCAACATAGGCTGGTCTCCTGAGAGATTACTGCATTTGTTTCCACTGCATTTAGCATCATCTTGATAAATATTATGACTATCTCAAGCTCAATCAACCTTCTGCATTAACATGAAAGATAATTCACCACCTATACAAGTGCATAGTGAGGGAAAAAAGAGCTCAGTTTGGGAAGCAGAGAGGGAGCCTGGTGTGGTTAAGCTTCCTCATTACAGATGCCATTTAGGATTCAGTCACTGCTGATATCAAGGAAAAAATCTAGGAAACTATCTTATCAGAGCAACCTATTAATTAAAGTGCAGCATAAAGAGAGCAATTAATTATTAGCTGTATAATTGCTCACAATAACCAGTGACAGGAAGAGAGTACTGCCACACTAAGATATACTGGGTATAATCAGCAAAATAAAACATGCAGGCCTTTTGCATGCCTTTCTAGAAACACAGCAAGTATAAAACATTTCTGGTAGCCATTCATAACATAAAAGGAGGAGAAGTGAATAAAGAAAGAGCCTGTGATTAACTAGTTGGCAGAACAATTGCTGGTACCAATGTCCCAGCATTGATCCTTTTTCTTTGGCTCTCCTTTCCTATGGCTGCAGGGTGTTTGGGGAGTTCAGATTCGTTACACATTCTGTCTGCTGGACTTCTTAATACCCCAGCAAATATTTGCCAGACAAAGGCTGTTAAATGCTTTCTTTACCCATGTCAGTGTGTTTGACTGCCCCTTGTTTGCTTCTCTATCTTCTTCACTGTTGTCTTCCATCATGACTCACTCTTCTTCACCCTTTTTATTTCCTTATTCCTCACTCTAATTTTTCCTAGTTTATTATGCCTTATTCTCCTCTGACTTTCTAGGCTGCTCAGAGCTCTACTTTTCTTGTCTCCAACTTCATCTCCAGCAATTTCAATCCCTATTACTGAATGTCTTGGATAAACAGAGTAGCATAACAAAGGGACACAATTGAACTACATTTTCTGAAGAAAATATCTCCATTTTTGGAAGATTTTATAGTGAAAAATAAAGTTTAAAAAATGTTAGTTAAAAAAAGGGGAGTAAAATAAAACAAAGGATTTCTCACCAGATGGACAAAAAAAGAGACCAATGCATCACTGAGGTACCAACCTCCTGCTTTTAGACCAAATGGCACAAGTCACATTTGAAACCACCAGACCACGTGGAAATGGACATATCACCTTTATTTGCAGTGCCAGCCAGGTGGTGTTTGGTGTTTTGTTCCTGTACTTAGCAATGCAGCTGCAGCAAGCCCAGCCACAGCAGTGGCCACCCTGCTCCATCTGACTTTTGTGGAACCAGGCACCATCAGCTTTCCCCAAGGAAAGTTCACAGTGCTCAGGTGGTTCCCAGCTAAATTCCTCTATTTGCACACTCTTCCAGCCAGCCAGGGGAGATGTTAAGCTGGTTTCAAAAACACCAGAGCAGATCTCAGGGCCTGGGACTACTGTCAAGTCAGGTAAGAACTGAGTCACTACAGAAACATCCCTGTACTTTTCTTTGCTTATTAAGTGAGAAAATATCTTTCCTGCAAAATATTTTTCTATAATAGGATTAATCATACTGTAGAAGCATTAGAGACTTTGTGAGGGTGGAGATGCAGATATTATCAGTGCCCTGTGCCACTTCTTGGATCTTAAGAAACTGTCCTCATTTATTTCTTTATTCACAGAAGTGAATTCAGTGTGTTAATTGGGAATGGGAAAGAAATTACTTTCATTCACATACTTCAAATTGATTGGCTGTCTTATTTTGTTAGAAAGAGTGAATAAAGCCCTAAACAAATAAACTAATCTACCTAGGCACACAATTATTCATTGTGATTCCTTTTACTGTGCCCCTTCGTATTCATTCTTGCTGCAAGAAAAAAACAGCCCCAGCCTTCCCATCTCACTGCACATGAGATTTTTTCAAAGGCCCTCCTCAGCCATTCTTGATAAAAGTCTAGATTAGTTTATTGGTAATATTAAAACTACACAAAAATACCGATTTGCTTAAAATTAGTTGTCATTAAAGACAGTTAAGGAACTATTACTTAGTCATATGTCCAAGGTGAATAATTCTATAGCTGATTGTTTATAGTTGAGGCTTTTCACCACCAAAAAAAAAAACCCAAAAGGCACAGATAGAACTGTATTTTATCAAGATAGAACTGTATTTTATTTTAAAGCAAATTGTGGTGGTCTGGACTATTCTTGACACCTTACTAGGCAAAGCCAGGCTTCTCAGCAGCACCAGGCACCAGACACCTACAGAGTTTTCACAATTCCTGTCATTCAATGTCCTGGGGAAATGGGCAGAATCAAATAGGTTCAGAAACTTTTCTCTCTTTTTTTTTTTTTTTTTTAACAGAACTTACCTGATTGTTACATTGAACAGAAAATGTAAACTCTTAGGAAAAAGACTTCTGAAGTCTTTTGAGAAAATCAGTTCTGGTTTTGCAGCTTTCACAGATGTAAAATGAAGCTGACATGAACTGCCCAAGCAAGCAGCAAGGTGACTGACAATAAACCTCTCAAAAATAATTTCATTCACTAAATGAGATTTTTTGGAACATTTCTGAACTGTAAATAATATAAAGGTTGGTGCTCGAAGATTAGAGCAAGTTAGAAGATAATTTATTTTCTGTGTGTTTTGCAAAATACAGAAATCCAATTTCCAGCTACTTTTTCCATTACCTGAAATAAGTATTGGGGTCTGATCACACATTTAATAAGAATATGCATAACTTTCTGGAAATTTCATCAGGAGAAAGGAGGATATGGACAGTGTAGACAAACAATCCAAAGAAATGAAGCACATTGGCTTTGAGAAAAAAATGTTTTCCATATTATGATAAAAAACCCTTTTAGAGTGCTAAGGGAAAATTATCTTCTGCAGTTTCTTGGACATTTTTCTTTGCTCTGAATTGACAGATTTACTTGGTAAAATTTATTTCAGCAGCACTGTTCACTTACCTAAGTGTTTTAAAACATATATTTGATTAATAAGCTCAGTTACTGAAACACAGACTTTCAAGAAATCCAAAAGATTATTTCTCAGAAGTTGGTATTGGTTGTAAGAAAACCACTGACATGTTTAGTGAGGACACACACTTAACATGTCCTGTACAATATTGCAGAAGTGGGAAAATCCACTTGAGGCTGTGCCAGAATTCTGCTTTAGGTAAGGACAGAGCTCCCCACCAGAGGGGACAGCACTGATTCCATAATTTGTCTTCCATTTTTGTCCTCCTTCACAGGCTACATCCCCTTTGGATGACACTTCCAGGCCTTGCTGTGACCCAGATTATTGGGTTTTAAGAGAAAACACAGCAAATCCCTGATGCAGTTTAGAGCAGGAATGGCTCCAGCCCAAAGGAGCAAATGTCACAGCACAGAGACAGCAAGAATGCCATGGCAGGACAAGAGACTCCCAAGCCACTGCAGGGATTTGTCTTGGGGTGTGCTGAGCTCCAAATCTCAGTAATAACTGACAAAAAAAATCCATCCATATATATATATATATATATATATGATAATATTTTTGCTCTTGTTTCCACTTAATTGAATTTCCAAATACTTTGTGGTGAAAAGCTGAATCCATTTTAAATCTTTATAAAATGGGAAGATGTCCCCAAACCCAGTGAGCAGAAAGTCTCTTTGCTCTTTAAACAAATGACAAAAGTTGCAATGACACCCAGGGAAATAGCTCAGCACTCAGAGCATTTGCTTTGGCTGAATTACTCCACTCTGCCTCAGTTAAGATTGCCATTTGTTAATATAGCACATAATTTGATTTAAAAGTGAGACCAATTCAGAGATCTCATGTCTTGCTATCTGTGTGCATTTTCTTCACATCTTATAGCTCCTTGGAAATGCACACTACAGTGAAATAGAATATTTAGTCAGTTTATTACCATTACTAAATGCACTGTTACAGTATAAATCTCTAAAAGCATGTCAGGCCCTACCTAAGCTTTGTGACGGATTGAGCGTTAATGCTTGCACTGGCCCAGGAAAAATCTAATTTCCCAATATTATGACAGCTATACAATGTGTAAATGCTGAAGTCACTGATTACATTCAAGTCAAATATTTATTTACCAACTGACAAAGTGTTAGTGCTGGCAAGATAACAAAACCTGATGCTAATTAAGGGAACATTTTTTTCTGATGGCATCCAGCACTAATGCAGTTTGTTTAGAACAAAACAAAAAAACCCAAACCAAAATACACAGGCATTTCAAAGATCTTTTCCCCCCCGAATATGGAATAATTCCATTTCAAGCACCTAAAATTTCATGGCACTATTAAGAACATTCTCCCCCTTACATACATCTGACTTTTCTTTACCACTGTTAGAAAAGGTGGTGGCAACAAGATACCATGACTGTAATAGTGTGGAAATATCCAAGGAAAAGATATTATTGCATTATATTACTACAGCCACAGGAAAACATCACTCACCTCCCCTGAAGATTCAAGGATCCTGACATGGTACTAACAGGAAAATACAAACCAGGCCAGAAAGTTTCTGCAAAAGCAGCACTTCAGGATAAAATATTGGGAGTTTTGCAGGGAAGGCAGCTGAAGACCAGAATTTGTCATCATGAGAAACTGAAAGACAAGACAGGCTGTATAAAGGCTGTGAACTTGATACTGGATCCAACTCATAGGCAAAATAGCATTTTTCCTGTTCTTTCTTCTATCCCCCTCCTTTTTAAATAATAATTTGATTTTTCTTTCTGTTTTCTTTTTTTTTTTTTTTTTGATTCTT
>VXBC01003206.1:2518173-2610322 GCA_013399945.1 Ploceus nigricollis
ATTCTTCACATGGGATTTTCAAACCTACAGTCTTTCTCAAATGTTACTTTTAAAAAATCCAGCTTAATCAAGAAAAATTATGTAGTAAAAATTGGGTTGTTTACATTGATATCAATCTTGGAAATGGAATTGAAGTTCCTGGCAAGTCTGACTTCCTGAATTTAAAGTGGTCTTGAAATTTTTTTCAACAGGCAGCAAAGGTTTTCTTTTTTCCTTTAAAGTTGAGATTCACATGTGAGAAAGAGGCAGGTAGATAAAGCATTGAGAAACATGCCCAATTGCCTAAAAGCAAGAACAAAAGTGTGGGGGGGAAATCATGTTAGAAAAACAGGAATCACAGGAATGTGATAAATAGGAAATAAATCCAGTTTAAAACCAAAAAAACCCAACAAAACAAACAACAACCAAACAAAACCCAACAGGGAATGTATGAAGTGAAGAAAATCAGAATTCAGAGGGAGGTTAGGACATGGAAGAATTAATACTGAGATACATCCATCATAACAAAGGAGATATTTTGGAGCTCCTGTTGTCACCCAGTTTCACTAAGGAATGAATCCACATCCTATGGTTTGAGTTTCCCAGCACACCTCGTGGCACAAGGTGCTGATATGCTGTTTGTGTGACATTTTCACTCCCAAACATTCATCTTCTTTCAGCTAAACCAGACTGATTAAAGTTTAACCAGAGAAGACACGAGGTAGGGAGGTTTATTTGTGGCTCACATATGGCTCCTGTCGTTGTCACACACGACATTGGAACAGCAAGAAAGGGCAACTGTCTAGACCCCACTGAATCACTTGGAGTCCTACATATGGTTTCTATTAATCTTCAGTTTCCTCAAAAACCTGCTCTTTTTTTCCAATCTGTAAAACCCTGCCTTCCTCCTAAGCCTTGCCTCAAAACTAATTTGTGAAATTAGAGTCAGATTCTGCAAGCATTTGCCCACATATGCGTAGAAAACTTCAGGCTACGTCTTCTTAACGACTTCAATATGACTCCAATAATTAAAGCTCAAAGCATATGAGAGCTGGCTTGATCCAGGGTAGAAAGTCACTGCCTTTCACGTCACAGTCAGTGAGGACTCTGATCTGAGCCATGGAAAAGCAGAAATTCAAAGGCAGCCTCCATGTCTGACATTCACCTGAGGTAGGAGAGCCTCAGGCAAAGCACAGGCGAGGGAAATCAGCCAGAAAGGGAGACAAGGCATGTGAGCAGAGGCTTGCTTGACCCCTAAAATAGAAAAGCACAAACCAGCCCCAGTTACAAAAGAGTAAACATTTTTTGTTTTAGGAGAAGGTCTCAGATACTTGAGTTTAACAGCCTGAACAAGTGCCCCCACAACCAGGCACAGAGCCTTGGAGTTCATTTCTCCTGCCTGGTGATTATCTGAACAGAGCCATCCCCATGGAGGACACTTGCCTGGTCCCATGGCCCACGTAAAATAAACTCCCAGGGAAGGATTAAGCACCAATCCTTGGAGCTTTGCTGTGCTGCTGTGGGATAAACACAGCTCAGAGCTCTCTCTGTGCCCATTTAAAACACAGGGAACAACAGGGACAGCCCAAATATCACAAGGACACGCTCAAGGCAGATTTCTAGAGCTGTGTGACATTAATTGCACAGGGTGGGCAGCAGAGCTGCAGTCTGGCTGCTGGGGCAGGGATTACACCCTGAGCCTGTCACAGTTTATGAGCACAGTGGGATTGACACTGCACATCACTGCAGATGCCAGGCAAAACAGGTGCTGTGGATAAAGAAAATGCAACTTCTGGGCCCGCTCTGCTGCTGTAAAAATCACAGCAGTTTCTCAGAGAAACATCAAAGGCAGGATTTTTCATGGCAGATGGATATGACTCCATTCTTCCCTACTTCTGCACATCAAATATAATTACAGGATGAACTGGACCACGTTCACTGGTGATGTGATTCCACTGCAGTTATTTCTGGGAGACAATCTAATCCACTGACATAAGTCTGCAGCATGTTGATACCTTATAATTAAACAAACTGGATTTCCCTTTGTCTCATCTGTACTGCTTGAAAAAATACGTTGTTTTAAAAAGAAGATTAAATTAATACTTCTCTGGGTGGACCAGGCTAAGACTGGGAGGGTGGAGAAGCACCAGAAGAGGCTGCCCAGAGAAGCTGTGGATGCTGCACCCCTGGAAATGTTCAGGACCAGGTTGGATGGGGTTTGAACAAGTGGAAATTGTCCCTGCCTGTGGTAGGGGGTGGGACAAGGTGATTTTTAAGGTCCCTTCCAATCCAAACTACTCTATGAGTCTATGACCAGTAATGATTAGGTGTGTCATGAAAAAAAATTCAAATTATTGTCCTCGGATAGAATTATATTAGCCTTTTCCTAAACAAGAAGCTGACTTTTAATATCACAGAATAAATTTTAGCAAAATATTTATGTCCTAGGCCTGGTTTCAAACATTAACACGGCTGAAGGTGGAACTTGGATGTTCATTTATTGTCTTTTCTAGAGGGATGGAGAGATGACTCTGCCCAGATTCTGCCAGCACAGGGCAGGAGAGCAAACTGTTGTGTCCCACCAAATAGAACATCAACATCTGGACTCTTCCAGCTGTTTTTAATTCTCTTTAAGGTAAAAAATCCACATGATCTAACAAGCATGTCTCCACTTGGAGTGAGCAGGTAGAGCCAGAGCTTTGACACCTCTTCCAATTGACTCTGCTCACATCTCCTCTGTGCACATTCCTAATTCCATTCCCTACACTTGTCCTTGCATATGTTTTTGCATTATTCAGTAGCAAATTCAGTCCTCAGGCATAAACAAACAAATCACATATGTTTCATTAGCTACAGCAAGGTCTAATTGCAGTAAGCAGAAGCACACAGGAAATTCAAAAATGTTCAGAATTGTTACTATAGCCACCACCAAGTACAAATACTTAATACAAACTTTATCATATAAATAATTTAATAGAGAGGAACCTAAAGAAAATGAAAGGACACCCAGAAAGGAATATATTTTAAAGCATTAACATCCCATGGAAAAAATATATTCAGGTATAAAGTGGCCAAACACAATTATAACTTCAGGTTCTCAGTGGGAGAATGGGTTTCAGACCCTTCTCCCATGCAGCAGAAACAGCTGAGGTTTTCCACTAAGGAAGGAGCAAATGAAAACCACAGAACAGAAAATTTAATTGCACAGAATTCCAGGCTTTACAGAAGAGGAGGGGATCATGCCATAATTAACAGTGCCAGATTGCTTTTCTGTTCCCAGTGTCATTGTTCTAGATGCTCCTTCCAACCTAAGGTTATCTTTTAAAAATACTTGTGCACCCTCAGCTTCTCACATTTCTTTCATGTTGCTTGATTTGGGGCAGTCTGACTTACAGGTTCTGATACCAAGCTATCAATAACCCTAGAAGATTTATAAGCATTTAATGAACTTTCAGGAGATTACAGAGAAATAAATAAAAATATATTCTGCATCTGTAATAAAGCTGCATATCTAGAAATAGCATTAAATATGAGAATTTCAAAGAATATCCTAAAATTGTACTTTTTTGCATTCTGAAAGTTTAGCTTGCTAAGTTAAGACATTAACCAGCAAGAACAAAACCCACAACCAGCTTTCAAGGATAACAGTTATTCCTACTCTATCAAAAAGAGACAAGTACAGCCACCAAATATTCATGTTTGACAGTCCTTGTAAGAGAATGTGGGAAAAGTGGCACAATTCCAGCCTGAAGAACTTTTTTTAAAAAGAAAAAAAAGTTTTACTACCATACAGTCTCTAGTGTTAACAAGGGGTAGATGCATCTCCTGAAAAGTCAGAAAAAGAAACTTCTGTTTTTCTAGAAAAACACGTCAATTATATTTATGCATCTGCTTACATGTACATAAATACAGATAGAGGGATCAAATAAATACCTTCATTGAGACAGGTGACAATGCTAAAAAGCAGAAGTGAGCCATCAAAATTTATCAGTTAATAACAGCAAGGTTTGGACCATAATTTGCATCTATTTTAAGAACAAACATTCAGTCAAACATCAGCAGCGCTCAGAGCTCTAACAAGAGAATAATTTTTTCTCTGTTTTGTTAGGAATGACTAAGAAACACCAAACTGTTGGAGTTCCCACCTCCCTCTGCCTCAACTTCCTACTATTACAAAACAAATCCTAGAAAGAATTTCATAGGAGAGATGAGCATTAGTCCAATTCACTGTTTCTCATCGTGAAGAGTAAAAAGGTAAATTCAGATGAAGACAAATGGGAGCCAAGCACTTCAGATATCTTCTTATAATTAAGAAAGTGTCAGAACCTCTGTCCTAAATTTGTTCTGTCAAAAGTAATAGAACAGATCATTGTTTCCAAGGCTAAGACACATTAGAATTTTTATTAGGAACTCCTAACAAATGAGAAATACAAGAGCAAAGCTGTTATTTGAATGTCACTGATTCTTCAGGTTTAATACATCTAATTTCCTCTTCCTCTGCTATTGGAGCTGTCTGCAGCATTCCACAGTGCACAGGCACAAACACAGAGGAGCCACTGGTTTGCAACAGAAATGAGATTTCATAAATCAAGGGAATACAGCACTGCATGTAAGTGGAAAGCTGGCTCTTCACTATTTTAAAACAATATTTTAAAGCACACTTTAATTCAAACAGAAAATTATTTTATCAGTAGTGTTAGCACCAGTTATTCTTTTATATGTTATTGGTGTCTTTTCATATCTTGTGTATAAAAATATATCGTCTTCTGTCCTTCTTTCAAAAACATCCTCTCAATGTGCATTAAAGATATCATCCAACAATCCTAGTTTCTAAAAATCTTCACCCTTATTTGATTGTGCAGCTTGGCTGTTAATTATTTTTTCACTCAGTGTTGATTTCCTCCATGCAAAGATTCCAGTTGTATTTTTAGTGTCTTAGATAATTGTTCACTAATGCCTTATTAAAGCTGAACACCTGTAGCCTCAGTTATCTTATAAATGAGTTAACAGGGAAAAAACACTCCCCCAGGGAAGCTGGCATTATATATCTGAACCAGGACAATTAAACCATTATGTACCTCCTCAAAGTTTGCTCTTCTTTGGTTCCAGTATTTCAAGCTGTTATTCCTGCTTTTTGGCAACGAGGGAAGAATCAGATTCAGCCCACAAAGAACGAACACAGCAAAATGAATTCTTCTGTAGGAAGTTTCTGCAGAAGCTCATGACTTTGAATATGTTAGTCCTCCACAGAGATGATGAAAATGTCTTTTTCAGAAGCCTGGCATCCTGCTCTGCAAACAGACCAGATGAGAACCACAGCATTATTTGCTCACAGTTGTTCATTCTTTAAAACACTGATGCAGGCAGCAGCAAGAGGTTTCTTTGCTGCCTCTGCAAAGCCTCTCTTGGCAAGAACATTGCCAGGCTCCAGAGCTGGCAGCAGCACCAGGGGGATGCTGGTACCACTTTGGGGGTTCGCTCAGGTGTGCCACTTGCAGCTGAGCCTAAAACCAGCCCAGCCCTCCCTGTCCCTGGTGGAATTCAGCTCCAGCAGAGGAGCAGAGGATGAGGAAGGGGCCCCATCTCAGGGCACAGCAGCTGTGAGCAGGGATTTCCCCAGCTCAGAACCCCACACCAGCCCAGCCCCAGAGCAGGTAAAGCTCCTTCCTTGGACTGGCACCAACTCCTGCTCCCTGAGGGCAGGGGAGAGCACAGACCTGGCACTGGGACACCCTGCTGGCACTGCCAGCACATCCACTGCTCTGACAGCAGCCTGCCCTTGACTGAAATGGAAGCAAATCCCCTGAATAAACAAGATCTTCAAGAATATATGTGGACAGAAGCCAAAGAGGAAGGACAATTCTCCAGCACCCTGGAATCTACTGCTTTAATTTGTCTATACAGCTATATAAAACTAGCAATTTATCTTGTCTTTTCCTGAACAGCCTTTTATAAAGCAAATCAAATATTCTCACAAGTGCCATTCCAGTATCATTTCTGAATGGGAAGCTTGGGTCTTTTTAGTATAATTTGATAGTGTGTGATTTAATTGGCCCCTGGCTGATATCTTCATTTATTTCATGCATTTTCGGGTGCACATCAATACTGAAATCTGTCACAACCTTTGTCCTCTTGAGGAAAAGAACTTGTAACATAAACCTGGAGGACAAAAAAGTGAATTATCAAAGTAGATGTGCCCTGAACAAAAATTCCCAGGAATTTCAGGTGTCTCCTTCCACACTCCGTGCTGCTGGATGCACCTTCTGTGCTGTAGCTCTGTTTAAAAGTCTGACAGAGGAAAGACATCTGAGTTAGCACCTATGCACTAAATCTGTAGGACATGATTCCCAATAAAAATAAAAATAAAAAATTCACTGGATGAGCACTAAAGTAATTAAAGCTTATCAAATGGATCCTTATTGCACTGTTGGTAGGATACACCCAGACAGAACTCTACTGAATTCCCATCACCTTAACTGAAAGCACAATAATGCAGATCCACTGCCTCTTCTACAAATGGTTCTCTGAGCTTCTTCATGACTAATCATAAAATAGATGTACTGGGATGTCCTAAACTAATTCTTTGTTTATTTACAGGTATGAAAATACAGCCCCCAGTCACAATCTGTCAGATCTTACAGAGTACCACAACCCCCAGAATATATGCCCAGTTTAAACATGTAAAATAAAGATGACTTGACTCAAATGATGGCCCAAGGGTCTGCGTGTTGTAAAGTTGACATGTTTGAATTATAGGAAAACCAAAGTGTCCAGAGTTAATTAAATCCATTCATCTTGGATTTTAAATTTCATACAGATCTGAAATGAAAATTTATTTCAATTTCTTCCTGTTACTTATTCCAAATCCCTCTATAGCTCTGCTGACCAGATCTTTAGCAAATCCTGGATCTGGTAACTGGGAAGGGCTTTGTGGCGCTGGGAGCTGTTTTTTAACAAGAATAACCATGATTCTCCAACAGTGGTAATGTGTTAATCTGTCAAAAAGCAGCTCTGTGAAGCTCTCCTGGTGAATGAGGTGTATTGGAGCACCCAGGGCCTCCCCCACCCCTGGTTTGGGGTTGTGAGGGAGCTGCAGCACTCACTGGACACAGCTCTGCTCAAGAGGATGAGGAGAACTGAACTTATGCAATCAATTTGTTCTGTAGCACCCTGGCCATGAGGCTGAAGGACCCTGAGGGACACAGAATCACTGGGTTGGAAGAGACCTTCAAGATCATCGAGTCCAGCCCAGCCCCAACACCTCAACTAAACCCTGGCACCCAGTGCCACATCCAGGCTTTGTTAAACACACCCAGGGATGGTGACTCCACCACCTCCCCGGGCAGCCATTCCAGAGCTTTATCACCCTTTCTGTAAAGAACTTTTTCCTGATATCCAACCTGTATTTCCCTCGGTGCAGCTTGAGGCTGTGTCCTCTGCTTCTGTCAGTGCTGCCTGGAGAAAGAGCCCAACCCCAGCTGGTCACAGCCACCTTTCAGGAAGCTGTACAGAGTGATGAGGTCACCCCTGAGTCTCTTTTTCTCCAGGCTGGACACCCCCAGCTCCCAGACCCAGAGCAGCTGTTGGACACCAGGGTGGAACCCAGGACACAAACACCTGACATTCCTGAGGGAGCAGAGTGCTCACCAGCTCACATATGCAGACCAGCCTTGATCCAGCCCAGCTTCCTCAAGGTCCTGCTCCAGAACCAGCAGCCCCAGAGCCTGGGGAGGCCTCAACTCCATCCATCCATCCATCCATCCATCCATCCATCCATCCATCCATCCATCCATCCCTCAATCCATCCATCCATCCATCCCTCTGCTGGCATTACAAACCTGGAATTATGGGTTGGATCCAGGACTCTTGGGGCTTCCCCGCTGCAGAGCTGGAAGCCTGGAAGTTCTGGGCTGGGTTCCCAGGTCCTGCATGGCACAACAGCCATCAGGCACAGATCCTGAGAGCCCTGCATCTGCTCAGGGAAACTGATCTTTGGGTAGAAAAAGAGAAATTGAAACACACAAAAAAACCCAATTTTACAGAGCAGCTGGGGTATGGAGAGACCACACATTTGGAAACATTGTATTTTATTTCCTGAGTTTGGGGAATAAGGGTGGTTTTGCTTTTAGTTTGAGTTTCATTTAATCTCTCATTCAAAGAAACAGAAGCATTAGAGTGCTTAGGTTGGTCCCTGAGAAAAATCTCCCCTTTTCTTAAAATACCCAAAACACGACACACGAGATGAAAAAAAATCGTGACAGCTCTGATAAAGAATAGATGAGACAAAGTGGAAACAACAGGGAAAAGCTCCCAAAACAATTGTGACATGAGATCTGTGCTCCCCACAGTTCCAGAACAGCTAAGCAGACAAGAAGACATCAGTGCTAAGCAGCTCAGGGATGTGCAGCTCTGCCTGGATTCCATGACTTGCAGATATTAATTATCAATTTGTCCAGGCTTCAGTCCCTGCCTGCACCCGGATGCAGATCAAGAACTCTGCAGGACATTCAGAAAGCCCAGAGATTCATCTGCCTCAGGACTGGGGGCAGTTTCTCCCCTGAGCTACTCCTCCTAGCTCAGGAATGATTCCACTTGTGTCCTGTCCAGCTCCCACCACATTTATTTTACACCTGTAGCCTCCTTTCTATGAAAAGAAAGGCACCAAAAAGAAGCAGGTAGGCACATTTAAGCAAAAATGCACAATTTCCCAAAACCAATCTCTATAATTTACATGTTTGTGTTCATCATTATTAAGCCTTAATCACTATTTGGGACTACAGCCTTAATCATATTTTCCCCTATTATATAAATGATGAATGACAAATAGTCACAGGACTCAAAAGTAGATGAAATCTGTTGGATGATGACAGGTGGAGATTAACTTTTGTTGTGACAAATGAGATTTCCAACTGGGACTCTGACTTGACTATTACCATCTAGTTAATTAGTGAAATTCCAGGCAAATGACTCCAACCCAAAGGTCAGAAAAGGGGTTACCACTGGTGTACTTTGTGCTGCAGAGCATTCTAAATAGTTAAATGGCTCTGTACACGTGCATGGCTTTTATTGGTAATTTATTCATGATTTTGCATTAATCACTGACATCCTGACACCTAATTAGCAACACTCACAGGTAACGTGGGGTGAGAACTACCATACATATTTTAATAATCAAAGTTGAGACAGCAAGCTAAAATCAGGCCTTCAAGATGAAGAGTGACAGTCAGTATTTAATTAGTCTCATCTGTACATACTCCATTCCTTTTCACTACACACAGCTCAGGCTCACTCAAAGTCAAACAGAAATTAAAGCAAAAAAGCTTTCAAAGATACTTTATAGAAATGCTACAAAATTCCATTAATATATGAACAGTGTAATTTATCATCTATGGCTTAGAAAATGCTGTGGAATTCTGTCATCAGCTCTCTGTAGAAATCACTGACACCATTTTTGGCTCCAAAAAGCATTGCTGCCATCCACATGCAAAGCCACAATCTGAGGATTTAGGAGTGAGTATTTGAAAGATTTCTAAGGACCAGGCCCTCTCCCTTCTTCAGATGATGCTTCAGGGTAGTACTTATCTAATTAGAAATTAATTTCACACTAAACCATTTTTTTCTTGGCTAAGTAATGACAAATCTGTCAAGGAGATTTACCTGGAAAAACACATTTCCTATCTTTTCATCGTGTGCTGCTTTCCTTTTGTGTTATTTTGTTGTGACATGAAATTCTTCTTTTAACCTGGAAAGAAAAAAATTCAAATCATTCAACTTGAACCAAAATTTTTTTTTGTTGTTGTTTTTTTCAAATATCACTTCTATCCATTTTTTTTTCAACGTTCAGATTATTTTGGACTATTTGCTTTTATTTTGCTTCAGCCAAGCAGCCTCAGTTATTCACAGAGTTCCAGTGCTCTGTAACTTCCACACAAGGCTTTGTTTCCCCAGCAGAGAGATTTAAGTTCTTTAAAGAGTGCCAGGGGTTTTTCACCTGGAGGTTTCATTCAAATGGAGTCAGTTGGGATCTTCCAAACCCTCATCACAGACTTCATCTACTGCTGCATCCAGAACATAAAAAATGTAAGTTGAATTTCTGACTGGGGCATTTCATGAAAAAACAAATCCTGATTCCACGCAGACAGGCCCTCATTTTTGATAGTGAATTTAATAGGGATTTGTTCTTGTATTTGGATCACTCACAACAGCCCTGTTTCTTAGCAACAGCACGTGGTGGAAGACTTTGACACAGAAGAAATAACAATCACTACCACTAGTAGGACAATGAAAACCATTGAAAACCAAAAATAAGCAGCAAAGTCAGATTTAGTTTGTTTAAGGGTTTTTCACCCAAACCATTCACCCACATCCTCCAAGGCTTCTCCACAAGAAGCATGGAAGATGGGAGAAGTTGTGCTGCCCTGGAATTGAATTTATTGTTTTCTTATTTATGGCAACAACTCTTCCAAAATCATTTCATGACAGTACTTAACATATAATCACATTATCTCCAAAGAATGAAAAAAAACATAATGAAAAGAAAATAAACAAGTACATACCTTCAGACTATCATGACTAAATGAATTCCAAATGTAAAGGGCTTGGAAAAGAACAATATTTGTCAGTTGTGCAAAATGAATCATAACAGGTATTTTAAACAAGGTAAATTCTAAATTGTACCACTTTTAGGTTGTCACTTGGAGCATTTTAGCCACCTGCTTTAGTGAGTTCCTACCATGGAAAGCACCCTCACATCTGCCTTTTTTTCTGATGGCATTTATCCTCCTTTTTCTCAGCAGCTCATGCCAGACTCCAGTGGTGCAGAATGATTGGAAATTTTTTCTCCTCCTGTGAACAAGTGAAGCATCCATCTTAAACAGCAAAGATATCCCCACTCCCTCCCAACCAGCTGGAACAGAAAGGCAGAAATTTCACATGTTCTGGTCAAGACATTTGGCTGCAGATGAAGGTGAACGTGCAAATGGCTGGAAATGACTTTGTGAGTCTACATTTACACAATATTGAGCCAACTAAAGCCACAGAATCGATCTTCTCCTATGAACAATCAAAAAAAATATCCAAGAATTATTGTTATTTTTACTTCAGCAAACAAAGGTGTTCTCTGACAGCACAGTTTCAAATGACAGCACTGCCTAATTGTGCTGATAACATGGGAAGATTGCAAGGTGAGTTTTTGGAAGATCTGATGGATATTTCAAGAGCCAGAGTCTACATCCAGCCTGAAATTCCATCAGCACTCCATACACAGTCAATTACACAACTCTATGGATGTTGATACATGTCATGTACCTAAATATGCAATATATTCCTATATAAAGATATTTGAGGGAAAATTTAAAATATTAGATTGGTGGTTTACACTATTTGAAATGCTTGAAATGCTCTGAAAAAATACAAAATACAGAAACACTTGTATTAGAGAGCTCATACCTCAAAACCAAAGAGGTGAGAGAAACAAAAGCTGGAAGAATTAAAAAATTACAGGATGCAGCAAAGACCACTCAAAACACTTAACACATCTTGAAGCATCTGAGGATCTTTAATCCACTCATTTATTTATGATTTCTCTCCTATTGTCAGTATTAAATGAGAACCCTGCCATGACCTTTGCCTATGAAAAAATCATCAATCAAAGCTCACAAAAAAACCCCACGCGGCAGAAGCAATAATGAAGTTTATCAGAGGGTTCACAGGTTCTGCTTTTTAAAGATCCCTGAATATTAATATAGAAACCTTATTTTACAGCTTATGATGTTCCAGTTAACCAAAGCAACAGCTGATTATTCAAAGGAACAAAGCTTCAGCTCTTATTCCTTTCTGCTGCCCACCTGACCTACTTGCTATACTCACCACAACAGCTACCTTGCAAGTGTAGATTATATTTACAGTTTATATTTCTGATGTATAAAATAGACTTCTATTTGTCCAACACATTGCTTCATATGAGAAAGTTTCAATGATTATTAGAAATATATTACAGTTCTTCCCCTATGCTCAGAAACAAGCTGAATGTGTTATCATCTGCACTGAATTTTATTCAAAAGTGCATAGAATACATGAACCCTTTCTTGCTTTAGACTTGCAACATCATTGTGACTTCTGGATGTTTTCATTCCTTCTGAGGTATCTTTTTTTAATTTTTTTTTAAATAACCTGTATTGCTGGCAGGAGTTATCAATCCATTTTTTTTTTTTAAATAACCTGTATTGTTGGCAGGAGTTATGAATCCCTATCTATGGCAGCAAATGCATTCTGTAGCTCAGGTATAGGGGTTCCTTTTGGAGAGAAGCCCTTTGTGAGGCTTTGCTGTGTAGACAATACAAGGTGTTGCTTTTTGCTGCTGATTTGAACAGCCAGGAGAGAAAGGGAAGTGTTTGATTGCTGTCCAGCAGCCTGTTTGCTATTTCTGCCTCCCAATCACAAAATACCCCGTGGATCTGCCTTCAGCTGCTGTATGAATGCAAGAATCTAGAAATACCTGTTAAAACTTGGCAGCTAAGCATAACACTCTAAAAAGGATCTGATTTCTAAGAGAGCAACTAAGACTCCATAAAAGAATTGATAGAGCACCATAGAAATGGCTCAGAAATTATAAAGAACCAATGTACTTTGCAGGAAAGGAAATGGAAAAATGAATTAAAAAAACATAACAGCATGTGAACAGTTGGGGAAAAGAGAATCCCCACGTTTCCTGGGTGAGATGGTGGAGGGAAAGTGTAGGGGATGCTGATTTCAGAGTTACAGCAAGAATCACTATTGCATATAGACTTTTAAGCTGGCAGATAAGTGTTTTCTTTAACTTACCGTGCTTGAATATATTAATCAGTTATAAAAGCACAAAAAATCTCTCCTGAACAACAGAGAGGGCAGGTGTTTACTTTTTTCCTTCACTTTTTAAAATACTTAACCCCTATCAACTTTTCAGACAGAATATCAGAATTCAAGAGCGATGAGGAGTTCAAATTTGGTAGAATGGGCAGAAAGGTTGGAATCCATATTAGGGTCAACTTTTTGTGTCTGGAAGTTCATTTAATTCCCACAAGCAATGATAAAAAAAAGGCCTCAGAATACTTGGAGCATTTAGTGCAGAATGATGTAGTGATGAGTAAAAATGCATTGATTTGCACTATATCACAAACTCCACTCCAAGAGGTGGAGAGTTTGGTATTTTTAGTTAAAGAATGTCAAAGAGTGATTTCAAGTACATCAAGGATGTATTCCATAAATTCTGTAGCTCTCCTTTTAAATATTTCTATAGGCTTAAAGGCTCAACTCTCTTTAAAGATTATTTTTTTATAAGGGCATGGTTTACTTCCAGACAACTTTTCATAGACAGCTACAGAAACCTTTCTGCTGCCTTCCTATTCAATTTATTTTAAATGCAAAAAATCTGGGGGGTCCTCAATTTGGTCTGTCAGTTCAACAGCAGGAGACCAGAACTCTGATAGAAATATGTTAAAAATGATAAAGAGCTCCAGCCACTCCAAGACTGAAAATAAATAGTCACCCCTGGTGAACAAAATTATTTGGAGTGGGGTCCTTCATGATTAGCAGAGATCCTCTCCCATTGTGCAATAAATCTTGCAGAATGGATTTCCACCACTTATTGCTGTTCAGAACCTCTTATCACTGCCACATTAAAAGGGTACAGACAGCAAAGAATATCAAAGAGCAACCTGCAAACACTGACCAAAAAATCAAAGACTACTATGCAAGAATAAAAAACCAGATCTGAAAACAAGGCAAGGATAATCATGTTCTTTACAAAAAAACAAGGCAAACTTTCTTTAAAAAAAATCCCAAAAACTGAAACAGAAATGGTTTTTAACACATATAAAATCAATAGCAACTATATCTGGATATTATATTGGTCCATTGATTTAAAAAATGCTATTGCCTCTAAAGTCATTGTAAGTTTCTTTCAAACCCTCATGGAGGAGGAATCCAGCTGTTTCAACAACACTTCAGCATTTTAGGCCTATTTTAGACCATGTCCTCAAAAGGAATCAAGTTTTTCTAAGCAAGTCAAGAGAGTGCTCAGCTAGACTCAAACATTGTCTGGAAAATAAAATTACTTCATAAGTAGACAGAAAGAAATATTGAAAGCTAAATAATAAAAAAAATTTCTCAAATTAATTGGGCTAAAACCATAATGTTTTTAAATTGCTCAATTACCTAGATAAATAAATAAACATACTGGCAGTAGAATAGAAAACCACCAAAGCATCAGACATCATTAGATTCATATTACATGCAGGACTCTTCCCAAAGGCCTCAGGTCCTGTGAGGTATTAAACCCAGAACTAGGATTTGACAGCAAATATTTGCTATTACATCCTGCAATTTTATAGGAAGCAAGCTGTTTAATTAACCAATAAAATTAATGCTACTTTTAAATCTCCCTGGCAAAACAATACTTGCAAGTAGTGCAGAGAGAAACAATTCCCTCCACTTCCATCACTGCCACAGGCACACAAACCATCCTGACTGCCACAACCCCTCCTATCAATCCTAACATTTTATCTGCCATTTTCAGCTGGGCAGCCAAGGGGAGCTACAAATTGCAAGATCTTTAGCATTTTTTCCTGTAAAATCTTCCAAAACCAGGAATTCAGAGGTCTGATTGCACTGGGTACTCCCAACAATCAAGTTCTAGCCTCAAAATCCTCCCAGCCATTCTTGGAAATCTGAATTAAAATAGAATTTCCTTATGTGAGAGATGACAGCTCTGTGATCTGTCCCAAACAGCTCATCTTGATGATCTCTAAATTGCCACAGCAGATTGGCTGTGGTTATTCTGCTTCTTTCTCTGGTCCCTGAGAATCACAACAAAACTGCATGAACTGGAAACAGAATCAGTTTTTTTTTTAATTTTCTTTTTTTTGCATAAATACCAGCTCTGGTTATCGATCAAATTCTTTTCAAGCAGACTATGAAAAGCCAAATCCAATGATTAATGTGAGTATCAACTACAAGCACTCAGAACCCAGGAACAAACTGGCTGGATGAAATCATATGCATTTTGTGATATTGCAAATAGGAAAAAGAGAATTGATCTGTCGTGGGTGCCTTCCCAAAACGCCACGTTGAGTTTCAGCAGAATGAGTATTTGAAAACCTTGAGCTATTTGTTATCTTGTAATGAAGAGATTTTCTTCTTCTGTTCAGACAGTATGAAACTGAACTGCTCACACCTGTCCACTGAATGCCTGTTTTCTTTTATATGTCTCTAAGTCACCAGTTTGGGCTGCATTCATGTGGAGAAAAAAAAAAAGAAAAAGATTTCACAGGGCAAAAGTATTTGTGAGAGAAAACTACACTGTTTTCTTGACTTTCAAGGGTAATTGGCCATGTGTGATGGAAATACTGACATATTTATCACAGGTTGAATCACATTCAACTCAAAAAGACATTTATCATTAAAAAGAACATGCAGAGTTTTACCAAGAGGGAATAATATATTCTGCTTTTTCTTTCCATCATCTTTAATATGTTTTATATAATCAGTTTCTTGATTATTTGGGTCATTTAAACAGCAAAGCTTGCTTATAAATTCTACAATATAAACAAGGTGCACAGCAGAAGTTGATAATGAACATGAAAAATGTGTAAGAAATGTAGTACTGGAAAATACAACATGCTTCAATGACACCATCAGGAGCTGAAATGGAATATTTGTCAAGTAACACCATTATCATCTTTCCATCAGCAGCCTCTTCAAGTCACTTCTAAAAAACTTAGTTAAATTTTATTTTAGGCACCTTTACACACACACACACGTGTTTGATTGCACATAAAAAGAAACCACTGATTTTATATTTTCACATAGAAATATTTCACATCTATTTTCTTAATTGTTTAATTGTTTTATTGTCCCTTACTCATCATTTATTAAAGACAGAAGCACTGCTGCCCATCCCTGCCTATTGCCAGGTTTGCAGACCCCTGCCAGAGATCAGCTCTGTTCACGGCTGCCCCTAAAACTGCTCTGTCCTCCCCTGTGTCTGCTCAGTGGCTCAGATTTCCAAGGCAGGGGACAAATAAATCAGCAGCTGAGGCTCTGCCCTGTCCCCCTCAGAGCCACATTTCCCATCTGCTGCTTGCTTTGCCCAGCCAGGCTGAAGACAATCAGGGATTTCCCTGTGTTAGGACAGCAGCTAGCACCACACTGGAATTACAGTCCTGAGCCCTCCTTTCCTTTTGTTCCTTACCTGGGCAGTGGGTTGGACATAACCTAAAAACCACTTTTAATCTGCACTGCAAACACACCTGTGTTGCCCTGATTTTTAAAAGTGTTAAGTTTTCTTTTATAGTTCTTTCCAAAGTTTTAAAGTTCTCTTAAGATTTCTCTAGCCTTCTGATCTGTTTATATATCTTAGAGTCAGATTCCCACACAAGTTCATGTGTAAAAAGAATAGTTTACATTCTTCTCTGTGAGTGGAGAAATAATGATTAACTAATGCTCTGACCAGTGTGGTTGGAGAAGTAGTAACTTCATCCTCCAATCCACAGTCATCTTTAGAATTGTATAAATTGCAGAGTCAAAAATAAAACTCTCTCTTTTCCCTCTTCTGAGTTCATCAGATTTCTGTCTGCTCATATCTTGTTCAAGTGTGACACACCTGCTATAATGTCCTTGTTTAATAGAAGCATAGCAATTTTTGTTAAGAGAATGAAAATAAGATACAGACTTGCTAACACATTCTCAGAGTTTTTCACTGTGGAAACAACCTTCAGATACAAATTGCACCTTCAGCATGAAACTCCTGCAGACACAAACTCCTCCTCCAGCATGAGCTGTCCTGCCAAGGGGAGCAGAGACACTCCCAAAGCTCGTGCCTTGACCTGCTGGGATTTTGGCCATAAAACTTCACAGATCATCTTAAAAGAGATGGAATTAACACACAGCCAAAGACACACACAGCTGTGAGACCATAAAGGACTTGAACAACCCTAACTTAGATACAGTCTAAAGACAGATCCCAAAGGGACTCAGGATTGTAGTAAACATCAATTCTTTTTATGTTCTCAAAGCAATTATAAGTGAGTATTATCCCTTTAAGAATTTATAAAATATACTGTAATTTACAATTATAATTTACAATTTGAAGTCACTTGAACCAAGTTTGTTTAAATCCACAGTGAGGATGGTGCTGAAGAGCACAGCTTAAAAAACTGAAGAGAGTTTAAATTTTTCTCTTTAACTTTTCTCACCGGTTCATTTACCTTGAAACAAGAACTGAAATACAGAATTACATCACGTCCTCCACATCAATTGAACTTTATTTTATTCCTAAGCCTTAATTCTGTATTATAGTATTATTATATTGCTATTGTAGTACACACATATGGAAAAATACTCCCACAGCATCTCAGCTGATACTTGTCATTGCCTTACCCTTAACATGGTGAAGACTTAGTACTTCAGAAATAAAATCATTCCACTGAGTTAAACCTTCAATAAAATACTATTTTTTATGCTGTTCTATAAATTATTTTGTACCCTTCTTAAAATAATAACTATGCCCAGCCAGTTTATGGACACAAAGTAAGATTTTTTAAAAAGCCAACACATTTTATCTACTCTTAGAGGCTATGCTTGAAATTAATATATCATTTCTGGAAGCTCTGCTCACTAGAACTGGCAGATGCTCCATGGAAAATTGCCATTAACAATTAACACATAATGAAGAATCAACCTGCTGGGGCACCTGGGATAAATTTCATTTTTTCAATGCATTATTATTCCACTTGAGTGAGATAATAGATTATAATTTTAGAGAAAGTGACATATGGAACATTTATGAGATTTTGCAAAAATCATTTGAGGCCCTTAACTTATAACATTTATCACACTCTTGGAGGGGAGGGGAAGGACTTTGACAGGGAGATTTTGGTGGGCCAATTTTCTTAACAGAAGATTGAAAGACTTTTATCTCAAAGCCACTTCAGCTATGAAGTCAAAATTCAGTTTCCAGCTCATGACTGGAAAAACTGCTAGATCTGAGGAGATGCTCTTGTTTTTCAACTTTCTCCTTCCAGTGCAAAGATTTCCCTCTTCTAGTAATCACATAATGCCTTATTGCTGAGAGGTGGAAATACCTGATTTTGCTATATTACTAAATATATATATGTGTATGTGTGTGTGTGTGTGTGTGTGTGTGTGTAATGTCCCAAATCTTTTGGAGAGAGAAATTACTGTTCCAAACACCAAAATAACCACAATTATTTTGGACAACATCAGGAAAAAAGCCAAGCTATTCATTTCCAAGGGCACAGAACCACCTACAGCAAATATTTTCCTCCTCCTTCCTCCCAAAGAAGCTGTGCCCCAGTCTGGTTGCTCTGGGATGGGGAAGATGTGGAAATTTCAGGTTTGTGCACAGCCAGCCTGACCTACTGCAATCTATCCAGAGTTTTTCCATTTTCAGATTTGTGACCTATAATGGGCGACTGAGCTGTTCCAAACCTGGCTGTGGTACAAAAAAGCTTTCAGACATCCTGGGAGAAAGACTCAGAAAGAATCTGTAAACCACACTTTAAATTCTTTAATTGCCAACCTGTACTTTTAGCCCTCAGTTTTTATTTGCAAGAGTCTATAAGCAGTCTATATAATAATTTATAAAAAACACACAGAGCAGGGTGAAGCCTTGAAGGAAAAACTCCTTTTGCTGATGAAATAACAACTGTGAGACTCGAAAGTACAAGCAGGCAATGAAAGCTACACGAGTTCTCTGCATGAGCAAGGGGAATCCAAGCACAGGATTATGTTCCTGGCTCTCACCTCTCTGGCTCTGTATCCTCCTTCACCTTAAGGTGCAAATGAACATCTGCTGGCTATTTAGTTATGTCACCAGGACTCTAAAAGACAGGGGAAAAAGTTAGATATTCCAAATACCTGATGGACTTACAGACTTTAAAGTGACAGGAGTGGTGATAAAAAAAATATTGTCTTGAACATGCTCTTACTAAAATAAGGTATGATCTATTCTCTGTATTGAAGAGTTTCTTTTGCTAAGCTTGTACTCGTGGGCATCTTGTCATGTTGCCCTTGAGAAAAATGTGCAAGTTTGCATTTCTGAGAACACTGAGAAGTTTGAAAAAGGAAAAAAAGGACAACAAAAATACCCAGCTCTATCCATAGCACAGTGCTTAAAGCAGCCTGAGGAACCAACTGCCTCAAAAGAGTCTCCAGTCATGCTAAAGAGGAATTCAGAAACAAGATAAAATAAGTTACTGCCCAAATTCATGCTAAGAGTAAAGGTGGACAAGGAAAACCAGTCACATCTTTCATTGGTTAAAAAGATGCAAAATTGGCCCAGTAAAATTTCAATCATTTGTCAGTTTGACAGAATTCAGTTAATAGAAAAGACACAAACAAAAACAAACAAAACAATAAATTGAGGGTTATACTTTTTCAGATCACCAAAATAAAGATAGAATATATCTCTATAAAGATACAGAGAACAATATCTACATTTTACTGCTTTGATACAATAGCCTTTTATGAATTTCACCCGTACCTTTTTTTTTTTACATGAAATAATTAACCACTAAATATCTGGAAATGCTTTTGTCATATGTGAAAAACATGGTCAGTGGTTTGGGGTTTATGGTAAATTGGAAGCTCCCTAGCTCATCTCTTCAATATAACTGCTGTGGTTTCACACAGCATGTACCCAGGGGAGGGCAGCCTCAAACTGTGACAGAAAGGCAAGGAAAAACCTCACTTTGCACCCCAAAAAGTGGTGACAGTGGTTGATACACAGCTCCTGCTGAAAAATGGGACAGTTTAACATGTCCTAGACAATCCATCTTCCCTTCAAAGACATACACAGCTCTCCACTGAAACACTTCATCATTCTCCTGGCCCAGAAGCTTTCTCCAGGTTCCGAGGTGCCCAGAGCCTTGAGATGGAACAACCCTGACCCTCACTGCCAGTTAGGATGCCCCACTCCTAAATCCAGTTTGCTCTGTGTTTTCCTGCCTATCCTGTTGTAAGAGATGGTTCAAAGTTTCCCTCATTTGCCTCATGACCTTTGCAAGGGTCCTGAAGACCCCACTTGGAGCTCTGGCCTGGCTGAGGTGGACGCTCACCAATTTTTGTTTGCAGGTGTGTTTGCTGTGCCTCCACAGTACACTGCTTTGAGCAGGGACTGCCAAGGGGCGACTCGCCCTATATGCTCACACCTGCTTCACCACAATAGCCCATGAATTTCCCACCTCTTGGCCAAATGAACTGTCTGGGGTAACTTTGGTGGTCCCCCACGCCCCCACCCCCCCAGAACTCCAGGGAACCCCAATTTCCCATGTAGCTGTCATACTGACTTTATGACGGGGAAGGNTGGGGTAACTTTGGTGTTCCCCCAGGAACATCCTCCATCTGTTTCACGACCACTGTGACGGACGGAGATTGAAGCCCCCTCCCAAGGGCTGAGACTGAGACCCCTATAATCCTAACACAGGGGGAGCTGGCCTGATTGAAGTGAGATGTTTGCCTGCAGGTACCAAGAAAACAATGGGTCTCACTCACTGACTCTGAGACTCTCCCCGGCGGACACGGCGGATCTATTGGCTGGAACCACGAGGATTTCGTCTCTCCGTTGGTAGCTGTACCCCTTCCCCTCTTTCTCTCTCTATCTATACTTTATCTCCTTTCTAAATCCCTCTATCTCATTTGCTGTGGACACTCAATAAAGGGACATTTGTTTTGATTAATTCTGAAATCCCCTCTGTGCTGTTTTTTGCACTCTGAGATCAGTTAAAGAACCATCACGACCCCCGCGTATGGAGCGGATCGTGACACCTGTACTCCAGGACACACCCACACAACCCCTAAATCAGCTCTGCTGCCTTCACCACGGCCCAGAGGCTCTCCTCATACTGGCTATTAGGAAATGAACAGGTTTTATAGACATTTTTCACATGCAAACACCTTGTGGATTTTGGATGGATGATGATTTGTCCTTCAACATGTCCACAGCAAAGTTCAGCAATGTGGAAATCCAACCACATTTTTCATTTCAGGACATCTCTGCTGTGGGCGCTCTCTCTTTTCCTAATGATTTTCCCTTCCACAGTAATTAGAAGCCACAGACCCCTTGGAATGATGCTGAAGCTTTGTTTCTGTTTTCTCATTTTTAATAGGCTGATTTTTCCTCCTCAGAATGATTTTGTGAATTCTACAACATCTAGGACGGCTAAGGACAAACTGTGAAGATTAGACAGTTTGTAGATTTTTCTGCCTTCTTATTAGGCACAGTGAGTTTGATCTAAATGAGCTTTCTGCATTCTCCCTTTATTTTTCTCCCTATAATCTCTCTTACTCGCACGTAATTCACATATGAAAAGAAAAAGCTAACAAAAGAAAGAAATGTTAAATCATTGTTCTGCTTTAAATTTTCAATCCCTTGAGTGGTTCCCAACCCACAAGTGCTTCTTTATTCCTTTCACTCCAATTACCATTTAACCATCAAACAAAATAACCAGCAAAGGAAATAAGTTATGCAATATATGGCATTCCCCTGGAAATATTAAGTAGTTTTTACAATAGGTTATTTGACAATGC
This sequence comes from Ploceus nigricollis, assembly GCA_013399945.1. Lineage (NCBI taxonomy): Eukaryota > Metazoa > Chordata > Aves > Passeriformes > Ploceidae > Ploceus > Ploceus nigricollis. The sequence goes on from VXBC01003206.1 coordinate 2,539,738, forward strand.
TGAGAAACAGATAGAAGCAATTAACATCAAATTGTTACTTTCCTCCAAAGGAAAATATTTGTTTAATTCCACCATTGAAATGAAAAGAGAAATTTAATTACAACAGTGTTTTAAAACTGCCTGTCCAGACTAACAAAAGCACAGTCATCTCTCTCTGGAGCCCTATTCAATATTAATGTGGAACGTAGGTGAGTCAGTGGAGGAACATCACAGGATGCCAACTGTCACCTTGCTCACATTCCATAAAACACCAGCACACAGGAATTTCAGCTCTGTAAACTAGGACCACTGATTTTTAAATAAACACATAACTATCAGAGGATAAGCATGTTGAAATATTAGTTTTTCCCATCTTTTATATTTGAGCTGCAAGTTTAGGATATGCTTGGTCTGCAGCTTTCCATACTCTATCTCCAGCTGTGAATTAAGATTGCACCAAATGAGATTTTCACCAAGATAAGGCTGGAAAATCAGGACTACTACCAATAATCCTTGAAAAACACAGCAGCAAGAACAGGATACTCTTGTTTTAGTTTGCAGTGAATAAGAAACAGCTGTTCAAAGCCTTCAGACACGATCTGATGCTTAAAGGAAGCCACACACAAGCCCTGAGTTCAGTGTGACCCTCAGGGACAACTCTGGGCTGTGGGACTGGAGCACATGAGCAGCAGTGACAGTGACAGTGGACATAATTTGGCAGCACAGCACCTTTTAAAGCCTATTTTTAAATGAGGAACAGTAACACCACAGGTGTGACAGTAGCTAGTCCTCCCCTTCCCGCTTTTCATTTTGATCTTGCTGTCATTTATTTGTATTTACAGAAAGCAGCTAATTAATTCAGAGTGCATGTTCCTTGTGGGGCTGCATTTCCTTACACGCTGAATAACAACACAGAGAAGGGTGGCAAAACTACAAAGGGAGAAAAACCAAACAGAAATAGGTTATGAATCTTAAAATTCTTGTGTGCTGAGAGAACAAAGAATGAAAGTTGATTTAATATAAGGAATGGGATTTCTACAGACAATTCAGAACCACAATATTCACAAAGGTGTCTTTCACTGAAAGTAGTGGAGTATTCATGCCAGGGCTTGATAAATCCTACTCTTATTGTACTTCAAAATTTGACTGAAACCAGCAGCTTATCACTATTAGATAATATAACACAGGAAAAAACCCAGAACACATTAAAGAGCAGGTTCAGTTATAACTGCAGCTGCTTCCTGTAAGTTCCATCTTTTGAATAATAAAATTATTGGGCAATTAAAAGCAATTGCCACTTCTGTTTTCCTACTGATAAACATTACAAAAGCCTCAGAACCACTGCTTTTTCCTGTTTATAGGAGAGCTCATCATCTTTACCATCCAGCAAACTGCTCTGCGTGGGTCAGGCTGGATTTGCAATGTGAGCTAAAAAAGGAGCTGCAGTCAGATCAGGTGGTTAAAGAGCAAACAATCCACACTGGTAAAGCACAGTGCCACAATCACCCTGCCCCACTGAGCAGGCTCACAACACACTCATGTGTTTGCAGTGAAGCCTCCTGTCCAACCCCAGTGCCAAATTCAGGGAATTCAGTGTGTGCAGGAAGTGAAACTGCTCTGTGTAATGGCACACGGCTGGGCAAAACCTCTCACTTCCAAAAAACCACTTTGCTGTTTGGGGTTTTTTTATAATCTTGAGATATGTTGTTCAATTTACCTTGCCTTTATAGAGGGAGCTACAACCACCACTCTGCTGGCTCTGCAGGGCCCCAGGCATCAGCTCAGCATCCTCCCCCTGAGCTCCCCAGCCTGAAGCTCTGCTTTAGCTCAGGGACTGCTCCCTAAGGACCACTTGGCTCTGAACTTGTGCCTGAAGTGGGGCTGTGGGCCCTGGGGGCTCAGAGCCCCAGATGCCAGCAGCTGCAGTGCCAGGGATGCAGGAACAGCCTCAGTTTATCCCAGGTGCCAGCAGCTGCAATCAGGGATGCAGGAGCAGCCCCTGAGGAGGTGCATGTTGCACACACAGATGTGTGATATCCACATCCTAACTCCCAGAATTGCAGCCTGATCAGTCAGAGAAGGGAACAGGATGAGGCTTTTGATCCTGTTTGTGCATGAGGAGTGAATGTGAGGGTGTAGAGCTGCTCAGAGAGATGTGTGCACCTACTACAAACACACGTCCAGTCCCACCTACAGCATCTCCATCAGTGAGCAATTAAGTTCTGCTTCCTTTTTTTAAATATTTACTTGTTCAATAACACTTTCTGCCCTTTAAAGCAAATATAATTTGCAAAAAGTTCTGAACTTCTACGCATAAATTATTTGTTGCTATGCTGGTTCAAAATGCTTGTTCTGAAATGGAATAGGGCAGGATTTTCACAGGCCAGCTGGAAACTCTGTGATTTACCTGAGAGAACACATGCAAGTCACAGTGATGAGCTGTCATCAGCTCGGTGACAAAACCACTTCATCAGCCATAGGCTCCAATAGAGTGTATGTGATAAATGTTGTCACCTGCAGTGGGATGAAAGGTAATGCAGAATTTATTAGTACTAGACAAAAATAGCGAATATTTGGATAAAAGTTTTAGTGTATATGGCATAGAAAAGACTTGTTTTCCTCTTCCACTTCAGGTTGTAATGAATATTTAAAATTTTCGTCAACATTTTCAACCTATAGTCTAAAGACTGTACAGTATTCTTTTCAAACTTAAAAAGTGATGCAAAATACAAAGTAGAGGTAGTACAGGATGATGGGACTCTCCTCTGATCATGGTAAACTCAATGACTGATTGATTGGGATAAATGAAGAGCAAAGGCAAACAAAATAGTTTGAGATGATAGTTAACTGATGACAAAAAATCAAATAAATCACACTTTTGGGGAAGTTTCTAGTGAAGTGACATTTGCAGATCTTTATGGCAAGTGATCCACTGAAAATTTCACAGCTCTAACACACAATCCCAAAATTTGATGTTCAGTACACACAAAATAAATGAAGTGAATATTCAGACCTTATAACAAAAGAAGTATTTTTTTCTAAGAGCCTTGACAGCTAAAAATTTGTAGAACACCTTGAAAATGAAAAGAAATAGGAAATACAAGAAAAGATGCCCCTTTGCAATGCCACAAGGCAGATCCTTCTGCACTCCATCATACCCCAGCAGGAATATCTGTGAGTGGGATGGGCTGGCACCCATCACACACAGGCTGAAGCAGCTCCTTTCCAGCATCCTCACAGGGACAGGATCCTGAAAATCTCACCTGAGAGTTCTCCAGGTCAGCTCTGCTTTGTGCTGCTGCAGGAGCTGCACTTTTTGGGCTCAGTGCAGGATTCAGCTGCACACACACACCTGAAACGTGAAAGATCCTCTGCATCTCCAGTTCCAAACTCCACATTTCAGAGCAGACAGGCACAGAGGGACTAACAGAGGTGTCTGACCAGCTTTAGAAAGTACAAAAAACAATAATGCTGGAGTGTGAAGTGCACATGGCAGGGTGACCAGAGGCCACAGAAGTGACTGATTTCCATACACAAAGAAACATTCTTGCTGCATTGCCCATTCCAAAGCAGCAGCTCTTATCTCCATTTACAGCTAATCAACAAAAACAGACCAAAGGAGTGTTGTAGGAGTAAAAACCACTGAATGCTCCAGTCATTTTACAAGCAACATTTAATTTTACTGTGTCACCGTGTTAAGCTAAGCAATGGAAGCAAACACAATCAAATGCTCGTTGTATTTAAGGAGCTTCAGAAAGATCAATTATCTTTATATGGATAAGGAGCAGCTATCGATTTCAACAGTGTTATTCAAATTCCATTTAAGCAATGAATTGCTCTGCTTTTTTATCAGCAAGAGGAATGGGTTATAGTGGTGCAACCCAATCCTTAACACTGCTCAAGCAAGCACAGCCCAGTGGCTCCTCTAAACCAGGGAAACCTCTCTGACATCGATCTTTCTAATGGAATGGAGCAAGAAACAGAATTCTTTTCCACTACTCCTGCAAAGATACTGGGCAGAAATAGTGCAACTCTGTAAGGTAAAACCTACTTAGAGATGCCAGCCTTCAGTTCAGGGCTGTACCTGCCTGTACAGGTGTGGGTTTGGAGACAAAGGAAAATCTCTTTCATCGAATCACAGGCAAGGCTGATGACCTTCCAGGGAAATTCACTGGCATCCAAAGTGTCTCAAAGAAGAAAAAACCCTTGCTGGATGCCTAATCAAGCCAAGCAAGTCTTTACATATTACCCAATTTTTTTTTCTTCCATATTTTAGTCAATTTAACCTGGTGATTTTACGGATACCCTGGCTTTTAAACAATTCTGAACATCTCCACAATTTGGTAAGAACTTAAAGCAAGAGAAAAGAAGTTATTCGTGGTTTGAAAGGACAGAGCTAGGCCTAGAAAGAAATTCTGATGAAAATACAAGAGTGTTTGCAGCATTTCTTTGGCATCTCTTGTCAGCCTGCTTGATTACAGCCCTTCTCTTCACTCAAAACACAGCTCCACTCCCAAACAGTTCTGTGACTCCAATCAATCCACTTTGTGTTCACCAACAGGAAAAAAATGGTGCAAAATTGGGCTGTAGTTTTTATTAACCTCTACAGAAAAAGAAAAATATCAGGACTGATAATACCTAACTCCCTGTGTAGATCACAACATCAGAAAAAAACTGCAGAGAAAATCTAAGGTTTCTAAGATTACCTTGGAAACCTTGATGAAAGAACTACTACAAGAGGAAAAAATACCCATTTGGCATAGAATACTGCTGTCTAGGGGAAGGGCAGCTAGGAGGCACAATTTAAAACAGATTTAAAACCTGTTTTATTAAACTTAAGGGTAGTTTCCAAGTCTGCCCACTTCCAAACTGGAAGCAAAACCTCATCTCCCCAAAAGGCTGTGTTCAGATGGAGAACTGCACCTGGATCAGCAAGCCCTGAAGTGAAAATGCAGATTCAGAGGCACAGAGCTCTAGAGGACACAGAGCAGTGAATGGGGACAGGATTTCAGTTCATGGTAGGGCTGTGAACACATCCCTGCTGCCTTTCCTCACAATTAGGATGATTTGCTACCCCAACCACAACCAGCACACTGAACTATCTCCAAAGCCCTCCACCTGTGAGATTTAACTGCTTTTGAAGGTTTTAATAAAATTTCCAACACAAAGGATATAATGCTGACCTGCAGTTTGGAAAAATGCAATATTTGCTTGCATAAGAGCACCCATGCTGGGGAGGAGGCAGCCTGCTGCTGCATTTCTCACAGCTCCCTGGAGGACATTCACTCAGCTGGAGAACTCTCCCTCTGAAGTGCAATGATTCTCCCAAGCTCCTCACCCTCCTGAACCCTCCCTCTTGGACAGCCAGCTGCCACAAGTTCCTATTTTCTCATTTGCTGTCTAATAAATCCATACTGTGGGGTTTGCAGTTGTCCTGATCCCTGTTACATTTGGCCCGGGTGCCCCAAATAACCCTGCTGTCAATAGCAAGCACTGGATGTGTGCGTTGTGTTTGATGTGAGAAATGAAAAATCAATGTAATATGCCCTTACTGGAGGCACCTGCAGATAGCATCCAATAGAATTGATTAAGCCCTACACAATAGATAATAAAGCTAATTAAAACCCAACTGGAACACCACAGTGCAGCTCCACATTTAAATGCAGTGGTAAAGACAATGCAAGAAGAAATTAAAGGGAAAACTTAGATATGACTAATGGAGGAAGGAATCAATCTACATCTAGATAAAGGTTTATTATTGCCCCATAAAGTCAAATAAAATCCACAGTGTTTGTATTTTGCTTATCCTGAACACAAAAAGTATAACCTCATACGTTGCAGTGTAACTTTGACACATTTTTTTAATTAAATAGCAATCCACGTATTCACGTTATTCTGCTGAGATAGAACAATTTCCTTCTGTTCTGCTCCTAGATAATCACAATTTTAAAGATTTAATGGCTTTATAATCTTCAAGCAAAGTATCCAAAATAATGTCTGAAACAAAATGAAAATATAATAAAATTAGCACCAAACAAACTTTAATGTGGCATTTCCTGCATTCCCTACGAATCCAGAACTCCATTTAGGTGAAAGCTTCTATATTGACTACATATACACCCCTGTAGTTATAACTGCCACTTTCAAAGGAAGAATGGGCTACAGGAACAAAGGGAAGGAAGCAAGGGAGGAAAAAATATTCTTATTTTAATTGGGTATTGCAGAAGAAACCCTATCCTGAATGTAACTCTAAAAACCAACTAATTCTCAGTTTCATTTCTCTTGTCCACTCCTAAAGCTCATTCCTTAAAAGCATGAAGCAAACAGAATCCCATCAGAACAATCTAGTTTGCATAGGAGATGAGACTGGGAATGATAAAGGCCTCTCATTATCTAGGAAACTTTCAAAAGAATAAAAAGGTCAGAGTTGTTTGTAAGCAGGACAATATTAGAGACTTCCTCAGAATTGTGTTAGAAAGTTCTGAAATAATATTTTTTGTTTTGCTATTATAGAAGAACAACTTCAGGCAGGAGTAAAGTTTGGTGCCCTTCAAAATAATCTTCAGAACAGCAGGGAGAAAAGAAGGAGTTCTGTGCTGTGTAATTCTCCCAGCAGCTGTGCCAGACCCCGAGCAAACACAGCGTGCCCTGGCTCCTCTGGGCAGCAATTCACCAAGCAAAGGGCTGCTGGATTCCACCACATCCAGGTTAGTTTGTGGTTTTTATCCATGAGAAATCTGGATTGTCCCCACCAAGATCCACAGAGCAGAGCCAAGGGACACAGAGCAGCAAACACCAGCCCAGTTCTCCCAGGTGGATCCTGCTCCCAAAGCCATGGCAAAGATTGATGGCTTCAGATCATAGCCACTCAGTAGCCTCCTTCTATCTGCCTGGTATCCTCTGCCACGTGCCTATCATGCATTATTAATTGGGCAAGTATTCAGCCACAGTTTAAAGAGGCTTCAGAAGCAAATGAATTTCCCACATCCTCTCTTGGAAGCATTCACATTTCATTTCTGTGTTTGAAGCGTTTCCTGCTTTGACCTGTTCCACAGCAGCCTTTAGAGCTCAAACAAAAGGCAGAGGAGCTGCAGTCCTGCACAGACTGGACACTGGTAACTGGGCCATGAGCATTCTGCCTGTCCACTGCTGGCTCTTTGCTGTCCTGAGCAGTTTAATCATCAATTGCCCAGCTGAGTGACTGTCATCTCCAGCCTTCCTGGACATGGCTTGTGCACCAGGAACCACTTCTAGTTTTAATAAAGAGTTTTACAATGAAGGACCAACACTCCCACAGGTCAGAAGGATGCCAATGTAGAGCACAACTCCAGGAAAACCAGAGTGCAAGTGTAGCAGGAAAGTGAGCCTGGCCTTGAAAAGTTGAAACCACATTTTTGTTGAGATCTGGCGCAACTTGTTATACACGTGGTACGTAAACTTGAGCATAACAGCAAAAGCTCTTTTAAATCATTTTAAAACTTAGGATAAAATAAACTCTTCTAACAAAAAAAAAAAAAAAAAAGAGAACAAATCCAAAACTGCCTGTATTTTGCTTTTGTGCAGAAACTCCACAAGGAAGCAGGTAAAACACGGTTCTATATGATGCATCCTTTTCATGTGAAAAGCTACTGTGAGTGACAACTCTCCTGTGGTCTCGAGAGCAAGCTGCCTAATGAATAGCAAGATCTCTTTAATGTTAATGAAAACATCCTGTCTAACTCCTCTTCAGACACCCTCTTTCACTCTGTGACAATCACCTTTTAAGTTGCCACAATTCCCTGCTCTGGAGGAGCAGCTGAGCCTGTCAGCAGCCCGGGTGCAGTGTCAGAGCTGAGCTGAACTGCTCCTCTCGCTGTTAATGCAGTTACCTGTTCAATCCCCACGTGCTGCCTTGTCAGGGTTTTATTAAGCAATAACATCTTTGGAAGATTCCGGCTACCAAAGGTTTAAAATGAATGGTCTGGGGTTTTTTTTCATCCTTGTATTAGACAGAATGAAGTCTTCCCTCTGACATTTTAAAAATCTAGCTCACGTCTAATTCTAATAAACAGAATTTTCAAGGACTTAGTGGGGTATTGTGGTGGCATCAAAACAGCAGAGGAGCAGATTATAACTTTCAGTGATTGGATGGAGAATTTTATGAGCAGAAAAACATGCAAAGCTAGGAGAAAAGCTCAAGACTTCTCTGCCACATGCACATATGTATCAACTCTTACTGACATTTTAAGTATTATATACAAAAGAAGAAAGATGAATTAACATCCTGTCTTCTTGGTAATGGAGAATAAGGAATCTCAGTCTTGTATCTAAAGAATTCATGCATTTCTACTAACTTGAAATCTCTATTAGCCATATGTAGCAAGCCCATCTGTTTTTACTAAATTTGACTACGAAATCTCTCTGTGCATATGATAATTACATATTGATCTTGAATATATTCTTGTATGCTCAAATATTCAACTGGAGCTCGTTGGCCAATTTCCTTATGGTAATTAGCGGTTAAAGGAGCTCTGAACATAATCTCATTACAACAGAAAGGAATACAGCCTTTTCAGAACATCCACAGTTTTGGTTTTGTTAGGGTTTTTTGGGGGATTTTTTTTTTCTGGATTTCAATAAAGGAGTTATCAATGCAGTAAACAGGGAAGAGAATATGAAATTGTGTCTATGGCAACCATATTCTAGCTCTCCACTTTGTACTTCTCTGGCTTTTCAATAGATTCTCACTCGTTTTTCCTGTAAACAGGTCAGTTAAAACATATCTCAGAATTATTTCACAATTGCTACCAACTACAAGACTGGAAATTCTCATTTAAAAATGAAAGAGTCTTTTCAGGAAGAAAAATAAAAAAAAATAATCTCTACTGAGCTAATTGCTTCCTAGAAAGCTTCTGCTATTGTTGCTATCTGGCACCAAACTCTGCTACTTGCAGACAGTTATTGCAAGAATATTTACAAGAAGATAAGTCCAGTTCTGTAGGAATAACACATTTTGAGAAGAAAAAATATCCCAAGTTTCTTTCTAATTATATAAATTTAATTTCTAAACTTAATTTGAATAAAACTTCCATGTCTTACCTGTTGGAGGTGGTTTTGGGTTTGGATTTGTTTTCTATTATGCAGAAAAGAGCTATCAGTTCTATCTGTAATAAAATTGATCTGGTCTGAATCCCAGGAATGAAAAGTTGTCTTTAATATCCAGATTTACCACTGCTGATACAGGGAGCTGTTGCATTAAGGCAACATACAACAGGTGTAAGGTAATTTGAAGTATTAGAAATACCAGTGCTTTTACAGCTCACAGGAGACTTCTCCACAGGCACTGAGGATTATGGAAAAAAAGCCTCTGACATAATAAATAAAACGTACTTAAGAGGAATGTTTGCAGGTTACTACAGGAGTAAAAGAATACATTATTTTCATGCAATAATTCAGTGGCAAAAGGCTGCCAACCTGCAACAGAAACTCTTTTAACTTGTCATAAATGTTTACTATTTTCATGGAGTTGCTGATTTATCAAACTCATTGTTTCCAAGGAACCTTCTAGAGACCTTGCCAGCATTTCTTCCATGAGGTGAGCTCTGCACACCCTGCTACTTGAGAAGAGCACAACCCTAATCTAGATTTACCCTCACGAAAATATCAGAGCCTTTCAGTTAATGATTGTTGGAAGGAAGGGATAGGACATGAATTAATGACTTGATATTAAGTATCAGAGCCCCCTTTTGCATCTGTTTTACCCCTTTAAAAACATGATGCAACTCATTTTCATGTCAGCATTTTAAAACAATTCCTCTCTCTTGGCCCCTAAACCATACAAAGAATTAAATCCTTACTGTTAGAAAGTCTCCTCAGACTTCTCAATGCTTAATAAAAAATAATGACAGTTAAAACTCTTTTAATACTCACATTCCAATCCCCTGCCTACCCCTTTCCTCTCCTGGGTACTGTTTTAAGACATGTTCCTTATCCTGGGCTTCCTTTTACATCCCTTAATGAGCAGCAGCCCTGTCTCTTAACTGTCCTGCACGTAAATGGATTAAGTTTCACATGAGCAGAGATCCCCAGGTGTGTGTTAGGAAAGCTGTAAGCAGTTGTGTGAGATGGGATGAGAGTGGAAAGTAATTCACCTGCTCCTGACAGCAGAGGCACCAACTCTCTGCAGCATTTATTTTGACTCCCAATGAAAAGACCCTTTTAAGTTGTCGCATCTTTTATTCAGCAACTCATTTTCTGCTAAGCATTAAAAGTCAGTAGGGTGTGAGGATTTGTTCCAAGGCTTGCTGAGATATTACTCACACAAAGGAGCTGCAGATCATTTCTGCTGAGTAAAGCCACTGGGGATGTTTGAAATTCAAATGCATCTTGCCCCCACCCAGCACACAGAGTTGTTTCTTCTCCCTTCTCTTTGTTACTACTCCCAACACTCTATTTTGCTCTATATTTTCCTGCAACTTTTATTCTTTCCACTGAAACTCGTGAAAATAATAACTGTTTAAAACATTTGAGAGCATTATCTACATTACTGCTCCTATCTCCAAGAAAACAATGTTCCATTAGAACTGGTTCAAGTTTACATAGCTACTCAACATAACATTTTCAGGCAAAAATGATCCAAAGTGAAGCTTGTTTTCAAGATGAACCAGTACCATTTTGGATGGTAGAACAGGCCTTTTATGTACATATATAATTCCTCATGTTTCTTGCTCTTGGAGCCCTGCATCAAAGCCAGCCCTGCTGGCAGCTGTACAGGTAATGAGCTCATGGAACAGCAAATCTGTCAGTACCACACAATCAGAACTTTTTCCCTGGGAGATTTATGGCATCTCTTTCTCACAAGTTTACACACTTATGTAGAAACTCCATTATACGAGAAAAGAATGAAGCTTTTCTCTTATGAACATTTATGGCAAAACCAAACTCTCTGTAAGAGGGTACAAATCCTGAGCAACATGAATAATTCACTCCAGTACATAGCAAAGAAGCAAATTAAATATGACTTATAGCAATTTATTCAATTTATCAGTGTTTTAGTCATTAGCCCTCGTCCCCTGTCAAGCACAATAAAAATGTCAACGTTAACATTCAGATTAGAACCAATTACCCAGGCCCTGTAATGGCTACTGGAAAACACATACTAAGGAAAATTATTAAAATAGGACCCTTTCAGCTCCATACTGAGCTGAGCAGAGAGCAACCTGCACATGGAGGACATGTAAATTAGCATTCCATTATCTGTAAAGCAAACCTTCAATAGGTTTTTGGTAATAGAGACATGAACTGAGTTACCCCACACCTGTATCTCTGTCTGTGTTGTGCTACCCAACTCCCAGCTCTATTACATGCCTCAGTCTTACACTTTGGTACATCCATCATAGCCCTTGGGTTAGTCAAGAAACTACCAGAAAAAATACAGAAAAGGACCCAGGAATGGAGTAGAACTGAATTCTGGCATACAAACATATATTCTGAATATATAAATAAATTAATTAATATATATTGTTTTTCCACCCTGATTTTCACCTCAGCAATCATTATATGGCTTTTATCAGTGCCAGAGTACCTTTAAATTTTTGCTTGGGCATTCTCCAGGGAGGTGGAATATGTGAATGTGTGCCCCCAGCTGATTTAAAAAGAAGCCTAAACTCACCTCCAGGGAGCACATTGCAGCTGGCACCTCAGCAATCCAGCACTGGTGTAACTGGACAAGGGCAGAGCACAAGCCTCTAAATACCACCAAGGTGTGCTGGTTCCTTGAGAGATCTGCTGCTCAGGGGGGCTGGCAGCTGTAAGGATGTGGGAGAAAACTGAAGATGTAATTGCACCATTATTCTGGTTCTGCCAGGGCCTCCTTGCAGCCCTGCAGCTCTGACAAAGACACAGCAGAAGCAGGGGAGCAGCAGAACCTGGTGCAAAGAGGCAGCAGGAAAAGACCAGGGTGAGTGAAAAGGCACTGAGGCACCAGGTACAGATTGATTAAAAGCGGAGGAAAAAAGGAAAAAGAAACACTGTGTTCAGAGAAAGAGAAAAACACCTTTAATTAGTTTTTGCACCAGCCCAAGACGGATTGGCAATACTAAACAATACTGAACTGAAAATCCATCTGGAACCACCACCAGAATCCACCTTGTGTTCTAAAAGCAAAGTACAGCACAGCCTTGCAGGGGCTGTGGGACATCCTCAGGGATATCCCAGCCCTGCAGTAATCCCTCACTGTCCAAAATTCCAACCCAAACTCAGTCAGAGATCAAAGGCTCATTTTAGAGCAACCCCAGCTTTTGGGAGGAGCACAGCCACCCCAGGTGGCACTGCCACCACGCCAGGGAGGGTGTCAGGGCACAGCTCAGCCCAGCTGACACAAGGAGAACACAAATCACCCACAAATTTGGGCTCTCCTCACCTCTGGGTCCTCTCCCCAAAGCTTGTCCTGGCAGTGAAGGGAGATGGGGACTTTGACAAGGACAGGACAAAGGAGATGGCTTCCAATGGAGAGGGCAGGGATGGATGGGATTTTGCGCAGGAATTGTGCCCTGGGAGGGTGGGCAGGCCCTGGCACAGGTGCCCAGAGCAGCTGGGGCTGCCCCTGGATCCCTGGCAGTGCCCAAGGCCAGGCTGGACGGGGCTTGGAGCACCTGGGACAGTGGGAGGTGTCCCTGCCGTGGCAGGGGTGGCATTGGATGGGCTTTGAGGTCCCTTCCAACCCAAACCATCATGGGGCTCTTTTGCTTGTTTCTTGACAATTTTGCTTGTTTCCTGACAATCACTCCTGTGGAATTTCATGGAGGAAGCTAAGTTCCTGAAGCATTTCTCAATCTGGGCCTTTGTGTTGGGAAGTTCCATGAAAACTGTAGTGTGTCATAAGCTTTTCTAAAATACAGATTTTAGTGAAAAAAACCAGGAGTGTGGGTCTATGATTCTCTGTGCAGACTGCTGACAGAATGTCAGTGTTCCTTAATGCATTATATTAGGAAGAATTTCAGTCTGAAGCATAAGCATTATCAGATAGATGAGCTTAAAAACAACCTTGGAAAATAATCACAAGTTTTATTTTTCTTGTGTTGTCTGATCACTAAAAAGCATCTTTAAAAATTTATCCTATAGTGCTGAGATGAAGAAAACATGCCTTCAGTGATATTTGATTGCTCCTTGGTAGATAATTATTTGTTCAAACAAAATAACCCGAATTTCCTTTGCAATCCTTTGCTGCCATCTCTTGGCAAGGAGATGTTGATACGAAGCAATTTGTTGACACAAAAAAAACTAAAAGCAAATGCTTGTCCACATCCCATGAAGTGCATAAATGGATGTGATTACAGTTGCATCATTAGGTCTGCTATGCTTTTTTTTTCCCCTCTTGCTGCAACCTTATTTTTTAAAAAAAGGTGAGATAGGTGCTGAAAGTTAACATTGCTAAAATTCCCAAATCTTGTAAAGCTTAAAGACATTTTCTCAAAAGAGGAGAGACAAAAAAAGAAAGAAAAAAAAAAAAAAAAAGCCCCAAAAAATCACAAGAAAACAACAAAACAAAAAAACAAATAAGGGGAAGGGTCATCTTTTCAAGAGACTGAAGAAAGAGGCAGCATTTTTTTCTTTTTTGTACTAAACCTCCATGGAGAGGCTGTATTTGTTCCAATGGGAGTTAGTTACTGTACCTACTGTTTTCTAAAGGTAGCTGGGTGTTTATAAGGCTAATTTTTGTGAGCCCTCACTAGGACTGAAAGCACAAGGCCTGGCTGGGGAGCCTAGCAGGTGAATTTACCAATTTCATCATTATTACACCAAGCCTCACCCAACCATCCCCTTTTCCACCTTTCTGGTCATGAATTCGAGGTGTGATCTGATCCTACGAGCACCTAAACCCTCCCAGCAGAACTCTGTGTGGGTAACACTCAGCTACAAACTGCACACAGATGCAGGGATGGCTCTGGGGAGGATTCAGGGGATGCCAGAGCAGCTGATGTGTCCACAGCAGAGACAGAGCCAGAACCTTCCAGAACCACACAGAACCTTCCAGAACCTTCCAGCCCTCATCAGCTCCTCGGCCTCAGGCTCACTCACTGACCTTGGCAAAGGAAAATGATGGAAAGGCAGGCAAAAAAAACCCAACCAACCAACCAAAAAAAACCCACACAAAAACGCCAACAAAACAAACAAAAAAACCCCAAAAACCCCAAACAAACAAACAACCCACAAAACCCCCACAAAAACAAACAAAACCCCCAAAGAAACAAACAAAAACCCAATCAAATAAAGAAAAACCCACCAAAAACCCAAACAAACAAATAAAAAACCAAAACCCCAAAAGACCAAACCAAACCAAACAAGCAGGAATCTGATCCCATTTCAGGCCAGAACACAAACATCTGGGTTTGACTTCAGTGGATAAACTCCACACCAGTTAATGTTTAACCAGTTAAACAGTTAATGTTGATGTTGATGTTTAATCCCTGAGAATGGCCCCACACTTTGGTGCTGTTTCTTTAATTCCTGGCTAATGAGAAAAAATGACCATTCTGAGTTAATCAAATTACCCCAATCACAAATCTGAAAAGATTTAGGAGTCAAGGTAGATGTCTCCCAAGTTCCAGGATTGGGCATTTTCTGAGGCACAGCCTGCTGGATATTTTAAGGATAAATTGAAAGATACAAAGGATTGGGTCAATCAGTTCAATTGGAATAATCTGCTTAGTAAGTTTTTACAGTAACATCAAGTGAGAGTTATACTGAGATCAAGTTTTTGCACTGGCAGCAAGTCCTTTTGTCCTCTAAAATACCATCTGTTAGATTCAGAACACAGCAAAACCAAGACCTCCATCGTCAGCAAAAAACTCTATATATTTTGGGTTAGTTTTTATTAACCTCAAAATAACAAATTTCACTGAGACCACAAAAAATTAGGGAGAAGCTCTCCAGGCAGAAACCTAACATGATATTAGTGCTGAAGTCCAGAAATATAGGGCATATCCAAGTTGGAATGAATTTTAGTACCAACTCAGCCCCCAAAAAAACAAAAAAAAAATCCCATTTATCAATATTGCCATGTTGCCAAAGGGTAGAAGTTTCCAGAAAACGTGCCCAGTTGAACTCCATCTGGAGAACTGCCATGAAGGGATTTAGTCTACTTTAGCCAATGTCAGCTAATAATTTATCTGCCCAGATAAAGCATCACAAGATCTTCATATTTAATCTAAGTCCAAGAAAAATATTCAGGAATAATGAGGTTTCTGTCATAGGTATGATTTTCTTTATGAGAAATTTACTGCCAAAGAAAATCACAAAATAATCCATAATGGTTACAAGGTGTTTTTCCACGTGCAAAAATTCAAAAATTCAACTAGGTCCTCATGGCATGTATTAAATATATATATATATAAAACCTTAGCTTTTGATTGATATTGCACAGTAAAGAAGGAAATAGATAAAATTTATCTGCCTTTCAGGTAGGAAATTTTACTTTGTGGAAGGTAGAAGCTGAGGGCAGTTCCTATAGTTTCATAAATCTATTTGCAGGCCAAGTCACCAAAGAAATCCAGAATGCCTTCTGCCTTCCACAAACCAAATATTTCCGAATTCTTTCTTAATGTGGACACAAGGCAGGACTAACCACAAATGCTTCAAAAGATTGATAACAAGTGATAAGTTACCCTGATTTTATTTTAAAATGTGAGTCTTCCTTTTTTAAAAGACAAATGAGTGAGAAACAAAGTTTACACTGCTCCTATACTGAGCATCAGTTTCATTTTTTCATTCTTGTGGGTTTAGTTTTCAGCTGCAATACGTAGAAAACCAGGTTAACTTTCTTTAATTGACACCAGATGGCACTGCAAAAGGTGAACCACGATAAACACCGGACCTGAATAACAGACTCACCCTAAATTTCCTACGAAGGTTTGGGCTGGAAGTGCCTTAAAAATTATCTTGTTCTAACCCCTCTGCCATGGGCTGTGTCTTCTGCTTTGAAACCAAGCTCACAACTGCATTTTCAAAGTATTGAAAGCCCACATTCAGATTTAAGAAGAGCACAGTAGCTGCAAACAAACTTGACATGCAAGGTGGTGAATTAAAATCGAAGCTACATTTGTAGAAAATCCCAAGTGAAAAAAAGACATGCTTACATTCTGGATGTCTGCATCTAATATGAAAATTTGATTCCAGAGAAGTTCAGTTCTATTTTATTTTACATTGAACGCATTTACAGCTAGCTGTTGTCTCCTGGCAGTGTTGCCCAAAAATACCTGCTGCTTTTTAAAATAAAAGTGTGCAAGTGAAGCTTCGAGTGCAGAGCTGAGCTCTGAGCACCTGTGAGAAGTGACACCTCCTGTTTCAGGAGATTCTCCCTCCAAGACTGCTTTCACTCCCCATTTTCACTGCATTGCCTGAATTCAACTTCCAGGAATCCATCTGGAGGCCAGGACACAGCTCCAAGGGGGCGAGCTGGGCTGGCACATTGGCTCACAGGGTTTGCCAAGGCTGTTTAGAGTGGTGACACAGAAACAGGAGCAAGGCAAGAGGAAGGGGAAAGGGATCTGTGAACTTGGAACTGCTCTGAAGAGGTGTTCCTGTGTGCTGCCTTACCTCCAGTAATGCACCTGAGCATAAACCTGCACCCAAAATGATTTTTGCCATCAGAGGAAGGACCTAGCAAAGGCCAGCACAGCTGGGGAACCTGACTGAGGGATGGAAAATAAAAATGTAGAGCATAAACTAACAGTGGTTGAGTTGGATAGAAGCTGAGAGAGCTGCTCTGCTTTAGAAGAAAGCCTTTGTACCCAGGGTAACAATGAGAAATGTGCTTTAGCATACACAGGGTAAGGCCATGCGGCCTCTCAGAATTTGACTGAAGAATTTTTGTCATAATTTCTTATCTTAAAATCATAACCTACAGGAAATACACAGAAATTCTTCATGGCCTTTAATTACAGTGTCACTTTCTGCCCATATTCATCCCAATTAGCCCTTTGGGATGCCCACCAAAGCCTGGCTGCTGCAGCAGGTCCAAGACAGAGCTGAGAGCAGCTCCTGGAAGATGCTTCAGATGCTAATTCTATTTATTTATTCAGGACTACTAAAAGGTGTAATCATTATCCCTCATATCAGCACAGGTAAGCCTTCACTAATTTTTTTCATCAAATGTTGGTATATAATCTGTCCATAGACTTTATATTTTCTACAGGGCCAAGGACAGGTTTAATTTTTAATCCCTTTAGGAATGTGCTTTAAAGAACAGAGCTGCACTGCTGTCCACAAGGAATGCCCAGTTTGGAACTAAAGCCTAATGAATCCACTCAGTAATACTTTAAATATGCATTTTAACAACCCCTTCACTTCTCATGAATTCAGGAGCTGCTCTCTCAAGGCACCTTTTTAATATTACAATATTCACCAGAAAATGAATTCTGTTCCTGTGGACCAGCCACCACACATTTTGTATTCAGCCATTCTACTGCACAGACAACATAATTGCAAGAAAAACAGGACTCACTGCACAAGATTCATTCAGTTGCTGGTTTAAAAGTAAATGTACCCTTTAGGAGATATTATCCTCTCCAAACCTGCAGAGTGCTACTACCACACAGATAATCACAATGAGGAACATGGGGATAAATCAGGATTTTTTTTTTTTTAATTCTATGTCTTAAGGACCACTACAGATATGATTGACCATTTTAGAAATGAAAGAAGTTTTCCTTCCTTGCTATAAGGGGGTTTTTAGAGGCTAGAATTGTCCATGAGATATATTTCGTTCCTTGATTGCCTAAATATCTTTTATATATTGGTCAAATGTGATTAGCAGATTTGATGAGCTATATGCAAACTGTTTAGCCATGAACTGAATGAGAAAAAACAGTTTATAAATATAAATATTTTGTTCCAAATGATGGTCAGCAGAATGGATTTCAACCTTTTATAATGGTGAGGAAAGAAAAAGGAGGAGGGGGAGAAACCCAGCTAAAAATATAACACAAACAAAAAAAAAAAAAAAGGACTCAATTCATAAAAGAGATGTTATTCTACCTAGCCTTGAAACATTTAATTATAATTAGGACCAGCTAACACAACAACCACAGAGAAAAGATGACAATAAAATGTGCCACTGGCCTAATCATGAAGCATGTGAGGAAAACCATTAAACTTTATCTCAATTAGGCCCATTATTATCACACCAGTCTACTGTGCCCTACAGCCTACTGGAAAATAAAAAAAAAATTACAATCACAGAGACAGCTTCAAAGCTCTGTGATCATACAGAAATCCTGGTGAAGAAATGGGTATGGAGAGATGAGCTTAAGTAGCTTCAAAAGAAAATAGGAATGTGGAAGGAAATGAAACAGTTATCCTAAATATTGACCAGTTCCTAATGGTAAGAAATCCTAAGCCAGATACTTCCTCCTATAAACCAGGTTTTCTTCTCTTAATGAAACAGATTTTGATAGTCAGATATGTGTCCATGAAGCAACTGAAGCAGAGCAGTCATTACAGCATGATTAGCACTTCTCATGTAAATGGACAGAATGAGAAGCCAATGGTAACTGCTGCCATCCTGCATGACACCAGCATATGACAATAACTCAAAGCCAAGGCCACTGCCACCCCTGGAACCTCCTCACATTGTCACCTAGCAGAGAACTTTGCTCCCCCTTCATGATTTTGGATGAAGGTTTCATTGCAGGAGCCTGCCTTCCCCAGCAGAAATCCTGTGCCAGAGTCCAAGGCAGGTTTGAGGCTGTATAAACCACCTGCCCTTATGGCACAGGATCATCCCAGCACAGTCCTTTATAGAACCCCTGGTTTTGCAGCACACATCAGCAGTGAAAACAGGCACAACAGACACCAAGGCACAACATAAACCACTGACATGGGCACTGAGACACACATTCTACTGCTGAGAACAGCTGCACTGAGCAGGGCAGACTAAAAGACAAACTTTAATCCCCAGAGCAGCTGTGGCTGCCCCTGGACCCTTGGGAGTGTCCAAGGCCAGGCTGGACAGGCTCTGAGCAAGCTGGAGTGGCAGAAGGTGTCCCTGCCCATGGGACCAGGTGACCATTAAAGGTCTGTCCAGCCCAAACCAGTCTGATTCTGTGATTCTGGGCTTGCATTCCAACAGCCTCCTGTGCCCCAAGCAGGCAGGGTAAGAGCTGGGTTTGCCAACACTGACCTTGCCTTTCTTTGAGAGGTCTTGGAGCCAAGAGCAGCAAACTCCAGTCTCTGTCCCTGCAGTGTGACACAGGAATTTGGGAGCTGGCATCCAGGCCGTCACTTGGAGATGAATGCTCATATCCTCCTCCCTGTCAGCTGAGAGATTAGAATTTATTTCACTCAGTTAATACTTTCTCCAGGGCAGCCTTTCTTCCTGACAGCAAACAGGGGAATCTCTGGAGTTAGCAGAAAGCATCTGGAGTCATCACAAAGGTCCTGAGGGAGGACCAAGGGAAGAGGTGGCATCCACAAGCTCAGGACTAAGGACAGATCCCAGTTATATAAGGGGTATTTAAGTCATAGTTTGTACTTTGCTGGAGAGAAGACTGTGAGTTTAGTTCTTTTAGTTTAAAATATGCAAGGAATGGAAAAGTAAATAGAGGGGCAGGGAGGCATTGATTGCCAGATAGCACTTCCCTGGAATTTGAGATTACCAGGATGTGCCTGCAGTGTCTGATGGGAGACCGCAGGCAGAGAGAAGGCAGAGAATGACAATCTCCAAACAATAGGATTAAAGTGCTCTGTGCACTTAGGACTCTGAAGTATTGGAATAATCCTTCCAAAGTTGAAATGGAGAAAGAAGTAATTAGATTTCTTGGAGAATCAGAGTTTCTGGCAATACTTCCATGTTAGAAAATGCTGTTAAACTTCATGAACGCCCATGTTTGTGGGGAAGGGGGGAGAGGGTCAGGAATTTCTGTTTAATTATCTTAAAATGCAAAAAAAAAATAATCTAAAAATCTAAAAAAAAATCTAAAAATCTCCTAAAAAAATCCCCAAACCATAGAACATTGCTATTATTTTTCTGTCAACTACAAGTATAAGCCTAAACTTTTCCACCCTCACTGCTGAAATCAGTAATTTGTAGTGGATGAATCCTTCCAGATTTAACACCCACTGAGGAACAGGCCCTGTTCCAAGGAGAAGGGATCTGAAGTGGGGGTCAGATACCAGGGACAAACAGAACCAGCCCTAACCTCACCTGCCTTCTCAGACCCAACACAGCCAAACAAATGCTAAGCAAAACGACTGCTCAAAATAATATTTTGGCAACTACAAAATGACATTTAAACATTGTGGTTAATTATTAGACTTCTGATGAACTCTAATTTGAATGAGTCATTTATATATTTCAAATTGTTTGTGAGTCAGAGGAAGAGCTGTTTACCAAGACCGTTCAAAATACTTTGTCAATTTGCACAAATGACAACAAGCCAAAGCAAACACCAAAAAAAAAAAGGAAAATGAGAGTTTCTATGACTACAACCCTACAAATTCCACAAATTCCTCAAACCAAGTGCAGATAATGAGAACCCCATCCACTTCCATACTTATCTAATATTAAATCATTTAGCTCTAAAGATTTTTATCTGGAACAAATCAGAACAATAGAATTTTGACTGAACTAGTTTACAAAGCAAAATAAATTACCACTGTTGGGCTGCATTGAAAGTCTAGATGTAATAAAAAGTAGCTAATTAACCCATTTATCACAAATACCAAACAGGCCAATGGTTTTTGTAATTATCAAGACAATTCAATTTTTGCTTTAGTGTGCAGGCTTGTTTGCCCAACTCAATTGGAGATCATCAAAATTACTTACAATACACTGTCTAGCAAAGCATGACAAAATTAGTCTGCTACAACCAATTAATTGAACTTAATAAAGCTTTTAAATTATTTTTGTTTATTACCACTGCTTTGGGGTTAATGATGTAGTCCTTTTTGGCTAGGAGGAATAATTAATATTTTTTTAAAAAGAAAATTAGATTTTCAGTGTGTTAAGATAGACCAACAACTCTCCCTAATGGGTAAATAGTAAATTATTTTTCAAAACCAATATTTAAACCAGTAATTTATTCCCCTAATAAAAGCTTCTGCATCCATGCAGTTCTGTGTACATATACAGACAGATTATAGGCAAGATCTCATATTTCTAAGGATGACTGCTGAATTACTTCTCAACAAATATGTACTAATTAAAATTAATACTCATAAATAAACCCCTGTTGTCTTTGCTAATGGAGAGCAATCTGACCATCATCATGTGGATACAGCTCTGTAAATTTTCATGCCTTCATGAGGGACTGCAGTTGACCAGCCACAGCGAAAAGTGAACTGCTTTGATAAACAATGGCAATGCCATTGATGTGCAGATATTCAAATGAAGTCATGCCCTGTTCATCCAAAAGTATTAATGCTGAGAAATTCTAATGAAATTGATCATCTCCTTTAATATTAAAAAAAAAAACAAACAATGCATTTACTGCTTTGAAAACTTTTTAGTTGTTTATTCATGACAGAAATCTCTCTCCTCCCTACCTGAACAAACATTTGCACCTGAAGAACTCACAGCTTATTTTTAGAATGAGGGAGGAGCTAAGCATGATCCCATTTGGGAATTATCAGAAACTGTTATGAACACCTTCATACCTCTTCTGCAGAACTTCCTGAGCAAGGGGTGAATGTTCCATTATGAACAGAAATATTCTCTGTGTTTAACAGCAGAGAACACAGAAGCAGCAGATTCTCCTTAGGAACTGGCCTGCAGAACCAGATTTATCCTCAGATTTACTCCTCATTCAAGGGAGATTCTGAGACACAAATCCAGAGCTGGTGAATTTTTCAGCCTTTCTGTCTCTCATCCACACGGTCCTGGCACCTCCTGAAAACCAGAGGAGTGAAAGAACTTTCATGAAATAAGAAAAAGCAGAATAGAATTTTTCCTGCTGGAGAAAATTGGAACATTTAAGTCTTCCATCTCCAGCTCAGTTTGAGGCTTGAAATATAACTTCATTATAACTTTATAGCTGGAATAGCCTGTTAAGATCACCTAACTATTGCTTTATTTGTGTACTATTTAATGTTAGAGTTTATTGCTTGAAATGTCAATTCTTATTTACAAGATTTTTCTCCTTCAGTAAATCTCATCTACAATAACTGTGTCATTATCTGCTGTCTTCAGTAAAACAATTCTTTTTTCTACCAACTACTCAAAATGTTATATTATGAGAATAACCCAAAATGATGCAATTCATCAGTACAGAGTGATAAACAAATCAACTTTAAGGAAACCACTTTTTAGAAAACAGATTCAAAGAATGGAAAATAAGTAAAGTCTGCCAAGAAATGCTGATTTTAAAACTAAATACTTCTTCATGCAAATGAGGGAGGAATAAGTGATAGGAAATAAATGTTTCTCAGTTACCTTATCCATATAATTTAACTACAAAAGACTTCATGTTGTTATTTTTCAGACATTTGAGAAATGATTCGTGGCTTGCAATGACAGAAAATATCACAGCAATTATGTGAAATAGTTTTCCAGCAAAGAAGCATTTCACAAGTAAAACACTGAACTCTGTTTCTATTGGGTTTTTATTATAGCTTCTCCAATTCTTCCTCAATCATTCACAACAGCTCAGCTTGATCAAACTTTGTGTCATCTTTAGAAAGTTGCTTTAATGTCTGGATTTTGCCAGAGCCTTGGCCAGGCAGAATGACCTGAAAGAATCCCCAGTGATGACCACAGAATTCCTTCACACACTGGTCTCAAAATTTAAATTTCAGGAAAAAAACAGAATCTGCTTGTGGTTGTTTTGTTTTTTTTTTAATTCCCATAAGGAGTAGTGAAGGGAAGGAGAAATCTATTTGCTGTGCTTCCAGATAATTGAAAATTAGGCTTGAAAAACCCACTGGTTCCTAAACTTTATGGAGACAGATAACACTCAAAGTACATTGAAATCTTTTCCAGGAAATTCTTTCTCAGTGAAAAAGCCCAGGTGATGTGAAGTGGTCAAGACATGAAATAGCCTCAGCTCACAGATTGTTATTTACACTGTGAAAGTTCAAAAGAAAATTTAAAATCTCTTAAAAGCTGGAAAACATTGTTTATACAGGCTGATGGTTGTTAATTCCTCTTTTCCAAAGTTTTTCACACACATTCTGCCTTACAGAATCTCAGAATCACAGAAGGAGCTAGGTTGGGAAATGCAGCCCTCCACAGTTTTGGGGGAGGTGATGCTACCTTCAGTTTGATGATCAGAGCTTTCACTGTTCCTTTACATTCCCAAAACATCTAAAGGCATAAAATTGGTTCTTGACGTTGTAAATCAAACTGCTTATTCACATCACATTCACAGCTTTTCTTTAAATACCATCTGTCAGTTCTTAAAATGGGGTGGGAACTGCTGCCTGCCTTCTTTGGAATACTGAAGGCCTGAATCTACAGAGAAATGTTTGAGAACCAAACCATAAAGGTTATGATATTCAGAACAATAAAATCACCTGATTTTTAAAATTATGACAGAAATCTAACTGTGGAGCTCAGAGTATTTTGAATTAATAAGCCTGACAACTTCAGTGATCTCTCTTTAACAAAAAACCTGGGAGTACAAATTATTTGTGAGATTAGTTCACAGCATGCTCATCAAAATTTATGCAAAGTTTTAGAAAAGTCTCTCTGCAAGTGAGTTACTTCTTGTGTTAAGCATAATGAGATTTAATTGAAATGATTTGTTTCTTCCATTACAATGATGTGTATCACAGAGACACACTGCAGATACAAGCAAACATTTAAATTCTCAATCTATAACATGCTCTTACTTTACTGCATTTCATTAGATAGACAGTCACCTGAGTTATTATAAAGCAAGAAATTACCAAGGCTTAAACCCAAAGCAACTTCAATTATCCCTTTATTCCAGGCATTTGAAGTACTTAGTTATTCTTTCAGATTCTGTTAAGACATTATTGCTGCTTTATTGCCAGTAAAACAGTATGTTTTCAAGTCTTTCTAATAAGATGCCAAAGGAACATCTGTATGTGGAACAAGCTGTTTGGTGTTTCCCTGGGAGATTTGTCACTTGTGCTGAGTTCAACAAAACCCATACATCTGTGGATAGAAATGTGTGTGCCAGGACATGCACTACACTGTGCTGTATTCATATTTCATATTTATAAATATTCATTGGGGAAATTTCCATGCAAATGTCATTAGCGGTGGTCTGTCTTCTGTAAATAAGCTTTTAAAGTACAAATCACATTTGGAGGGTTTTTGCAGCTTCCAAAAGCAAAGGCATCTCAAGGATTCTTACTTCTCAAAGGCAAAACCACATCTAAAGCCCACATTTATTGGTTAAAGCCAATGGGGACATCAGCTTCCAGCTCTGATGGAGTTCCACCAAAGGATCATTTTCCCAATCCGTTTTTCTTTCTCTAGCCCAATACCTGCTTCTCCAAAATTCTGCAGGAAAGCAGCAAGAAATGGTGGATCTGACCAGTGAATCCATCCTCAAATGATTGATGGGATGCTTTGCAGGTACCTGCTCTCCAAGTGAGACTCCAAGACATTTCTGCCTTAATGAAATGAAGACAGACAGAGGACAGAGGTGTGATATTGGTTATTGCAGAGATTCTACTGCATAGTCAGGGATTTGCAGCATGACAAACACCATAGCTCCAGAAAGATATAAAGAATCATTCAGGACAGAAGTATTTCCCTCTTTACAGGAAAAAAAGTGCAGAATAGTAATAGTGCACCATGGACAAATGCTGAAGGCTCAAAGCAGAGCACCACAATGCTCCCTTTCAAATTAACCCAAAGAAGTTTGATGTAAAAATGCTCCCAGTGTACTTGACTAAAAATCCTATTTCAGAGGTTTGTAAAAGTTTACTCCTGATCATGAAACAGAAGCATTTAAGAGATAACAGGCCATTGTATGCAGACAAAAGCATCTTGGTGGTTGGAATGGAATGAGCCTTCCCTGCTCTCTGTGAAAAATACAACCAAGTTGCCTCTAATAGAAATTAATAAAATACAAACACTTTGGGGATTTCCTATAAAAAAAAAGTCTGAGAGTTTCCTAAAAATACATCAGCATCCAGAACAAAAACAAACAGCAGAAACCCCCAGCAAAACCCCACACCAAAATGCATTTTTAAATCAGAGAGCCAGATTGGAAACAGAAGCAGAAAGAAATCAATTTATCACATTGGTATTTCTTCCCATTTAGAGTTTGTCTTGGTTGGATGCATTCAAAGCTGATATTAACCACAATTCAGAGCAATGACCAATTACACTGGGGGATGAACTGGAGAAGCCAAGAGCCAAGAAAAGTGACATTGTCACATCTACTTCAGCTAAGAACAAACAAGCTCTCCTTCAACAAGATGGCAATCACATCCAAGAATTTCTGTCCCAGAAATATTTTTGTTTTACCTCAACCTTTCCACCCAGGCAGAAACAGCAGAATCCAAAAACATGTAATAATAAATCAGCATAAATGTTCTGCATGTTCTGCTCACTTATAGTCTGGCCATTGTTGTCATTTTTATTTACATAATTAATTACCACTGCAGCTCTAACAAAATAATAAACACTCATTAATTCAAAATATTTACCAAAAATCAATTATTTCAATCACACACAAGCTCTGAATAGCTTTATAGTCACCATTCCTATAAAAGTGAAATGTCTGAGTCACTCTCACTTTGATTATAATTGGGAAATGAAAGTACTGTGACTCTTAGTCTAATTACTTATTTAAGTAATTGCCCTTAAGAACCATAATGATTCAGTGTCTGCTTATCTAAAAATATGTTTCCACGACAAAATCATTTGTGCTAACAGCCAGCAAACTTTGTGAATTATGAACATCTGTCCACAAATGCACACAAAATAAGGGATGCATAATTGCCAATGCCAGTGGGAAAAAGGGAAATCTAACAGGTTAAAAAAGCAGCACAAGGGGCTGTGGATTTCCAAAAGCAGATTTTGGCTGGGACTGCAGCAGAGCTACACTTCAGTAATTTCTGTTTAACTCCACAGGATTGCAGATGTTCCTTCTGTTTCTCTCACCTCAAACACCAGTGGTAGACTGGTACAACTGCCAGCAGCAGAAACATCTTGTAAGTACCCTGGGAGCAAGTGGCTCTGCTGTTCTGCTGTTTGCCATCTTTGTTTCTGCCTAAATTGTTTTAAAAAAAGGTATTTTTATTAATTTCTTCACTAGAACATACTGTGCTGACAACTTAGAATAAACACAAGGCTGAATGAAGTAGATGTCAATGGAACTACCAAGTTAAGAAATTACATTAATATAAAGTTTTATTCCATTACCAACTCCAAGGCTATAGTCCTATCAAGTGTCCTAAATTACAATATTATTGCAATTCTTCTGGCATTACCAGTTAGATCCTGCCAGCATGTGGCCTGTACAGAGTTCAGGCTTAATTAATTCCTCCCAACTTCTATTGCCCTGAAGAACAGATCTAAAGAATAATCCCAGAGGACCAAAGTATTGTAATTCAAGAACTCAAATGAGATTGTTGTAACTCTTACAGAGACCAATTACAGTAAGAGAAAAAAAAAGTTCTCTTGAATATCATATGGCAGCATGAAAAAATAGCTCTTTAAATTTTTAATGTAAGAAATGAAGATTTTTCTAAAGTGAAAAAATAACCTGTGGTATCCAAGTGTTTTCAGTGCATAATCAAAATTACTCCTGTACATTGCATTTGGAATATTTATTTGTAGCATTGATTATGGAAAAGGAGTGTTTTATACTCCCTAGAATGTTATTTTTAAGGGATTATGCTGAAATGCCATCCATTCTTCTCAAATCTTAGAGAGGTTTTTAAAACAGTGGCAAACACAGGTTTGACTCACAGGATGGGCAATATTCCAATAATACAGAGCAGGGGATTATGAGATATCTATCAGAATTGGAGTAATAAATCCAGTGGTGGAGAAAAAAATCAAGTTCTCCCATTTTAGTAAACTCACAGCACAGGTACACTGATTTTTGTAGCATGGACCTAAATAAACATCCCTGTGTGCTTTTCTCTGAGGGAAAGAAATATCTAAACAAAAAGAAAAGGTGAATATCAGTCGTCTTCTCACTGATCTCATTAAAACTTGCATATGTATCCTCATAGATGGATGTGTTTGGGAACACAGAACATTCAAAAAGACACCTAGAGTTAGCAGAAAGTGTAAATATTTGCAGAAAACCTCCCATATTACAGCATTATTAAGCTATTGTATTATTTGATACAATTTTCCTGTCTTTCCTAATTTGTCGTGAACTGTGCTCTCTTCAGTTGGAAGAAATTTTCTGTGAAGTTACAGGTGCAATTTTTCTACCTTGTATTCCCAGAAAAAGAAGTACCCACTGAATAATTACACACATTCTACAGCTGTAAACCCCTGACAATACAGTCTCTTTTCACAGAAGATTTATTCCTCCTATTCACAATTCCTGGTTTATTTTTTTTTATTAGTTATGCCAGATAACCAATTGCCAAGGAATTCATAGCTTGTGAGCTCTGTAAGAAATACATCTTAATTTTACTGTGGACTTCCCTTTCTTTCTCACCTGAACAGAGAAATATCAAATCACTAAAATTTATTATCCAGAAATTCTTGCCTATTGAAGACACTTCAGCAAAAAAACCAACAGAAATGAAATAAAGCCCAGCATTTATCAAACTGTTTTACAAAGCCCTTATCAAAGTAAGGTCAGCACCAGTGAAAATGTATAGTCCACTTTACATTTTCATATTTAGAAAGCTTGAAATCCATTTATATCAATAAGCAGAGCCACTTTCCATGAGCTAAGAACTAACAGCCCATGACAGCAGTCAATCTCAGAATTTCTCATGTGGGAAGCATTCACAAGTCAATAGGATTCCTTTCATAGGAACCCTGTGATTAAAATGGACTCAGATTTTTCAATATGTCTGTGTTTCAGGATGAGAATGGTCTCTAATGCTTTTTTTTTTTTTTCTTTTTTGTAGTTAATTTTCATGTCAAATTTTGAGTTTACATTATTTAAACAAGCAAACTACAAGAGCACAGAGTGAGGAAGCACAATGTGTGATTGGGAGATGATTGCTACAATGAGCTGCTTTCTGGAGAGCTGTGCAATACAGCCAGGTAGAACTGAGCTGGTTTAAACGGGCGTGGGCACAAGAAGGGCTGCAGGATACACAGAGAGCAAATCCTCTTCTATAAAGCAGAGAAATTGCCCAGAATTAGGGATTTCCCATCTCTGGAAGTGTCCAAGGCCAGGCTTGGAGCACCCTGGGCTGGTGGAAGATGTCCCTGCCCATGGCTGGAACCAGCTGATCCTTAAGATCCCCTCCAGCCCCAACCATTCTATCCTAAATGATTTGAAAATCCTCTGCTGCTCTAATCAGGGTGGCAGTTCACCAAGACACTGCCAGATCTGTTTCTTGTCATGAACATTTGGAGATTTGTCTCTCTGAGCACTCCAGCAAGGCTCAGAGCCTGGCAGTGGGCAAGCTGCTGGTGTTTGTGAGACACCAGGCAGGGCAGAGCCACTGAGACAGCAGCAGGGAAGAATTAATCAGACGTGGATGGATGTTTCTCTTTTAATTCCCATTTGCATTTTCAAATAATTTTTCACATGATGAGTCTACAGCCCCTGCAGATTAGCATTTTATACTTGATAGACTAAGAATTTAGGGCACCCTAAGGGCTGATAATTAAGGTTAATAAGGTCTGTGGTCTGCTCCAGCCCATCTCCTTCGAGGTAAATAATTGTGTTCATACTGCTTTATATTACATTTTCCATCTCGCTGATAAAATTAACATTTTATAATCTGTGTAAACATCCCTTTAAAGCTGTGGGGTTTGCTAGCCATGCTGGTATTACTTCAAAATCCAGATTTCCACCGATGACAATTGGCTAAGATTTGCAGACACGAATTTTAAATCATCTGTGTTATAACAAAATCTGGTTCTTGACACATCCTTTTGAACACAGATCCCTTCTCTGGCATCTCCAAGTCTGCACTAGATTTTCTATTAACCCTCCTGCTTTTCTGACTGTTATAACTCCTCACTGATCAAATCACCTCGTACTCATTATTCTCAAAACCTGTTCACTGAAGTTCAGAATAGTTTCATTCACTTTATTTTGCATTAGTTTTTCCCATGAATCTCCCCTTGCAGCTCCAGCCCCCTATGCAAGGGCTTTGGAATAGGTTATTCATGTGTGCATTTCCCTGCATAATACACTG
The DNA here is from genome assembly GCA_013399945.1 of Ploceus nigricollis. NCBI lineage: Eukaryota > Metazoa > Chordata > Aves > Passeriformes > Ploceidae > Ploceus > Ploceus nigricollis. The sequence goes on from VXBC01003206.1 coordinate 2,568,964, forward strand.
TAACTCCTGAGGATTTGAAAAGCTGCACAAGAAAAACTAAAAAAGGCAGCTAGAAAGCCTTGTCTTTACAATTTTTGTCATTCCAAGCAGAAATCCACTGGGCTCTTTACTGTCCTGACATGCAGGTCTTGGCTCTGGTTATTTTAGCTGTACCCTTGTCTGGCAGCTCCTCATCTTTCAAAGCATTATTTGGATTAATGAGAAAAACCATTCCATATCTATATCATCTGTTTGTGTGTGTATTTATGGGGTGTTCCCTCCTTCCTCCACTTAGATTTTGAGTTAATGAAGTGGAAGGTACAGACAAATTATAATCTCTCTTTAGAAATAATCTGCCTGCAATCAAAACTCAGATAATTTCAGGAGGGTACCCTATTATTGAAGTAAACTACAAATCTGTAAGCTTGCAATCTACCATCAAGGCTGTATTTGAAATGTATTTAAGCATTTGTGAAGGTTAAAGGGTAACTGTGTTGTACTTACCCAACCTGTCAGCGTAATGAGCTGGCACCCCTTGAATATGCTTTGCATTATGTTCTTCCCACTTTGCAGCTTTTAAAGCACAATGTTATTAGTGGATCTGTTAATCCAAGAAGAACACCAGAGCTAATTATGTGAAAAATGTTAAATTGCTGGGAAAATAAGTTACTGAAGTCAGCAGTTGTTCTTTTTCACACTCCCAGCACATCCCAGGATGGCATCTCGAGGAGCAATTAGTTTTGTCAGGGCAGCTGAATTCAAACACACCGAGATGTCATTTTTCCATATTAAGAAACATTATTAATAAAGAAATTATAGCAAGTTGTCATAGACTACCCAATTACTGGAATAACAATCCTTTTCTCCCAAAACTCAGGGGAAGGTCTTCACAACATTGAGGTGGCAGAAGAAAACACTGAACAGTTTCTTCAAGTGAAAAGGAAGCCAAGAGCATTGCTGTTACTGCCTGGCTCTTTGGGAGTGTTGAGAACAGACAGAACAAGAATGCAAAATTCATTTATATCCTGCAAAAACCGGTGTCAGATCAAAACCAGTTAGAGCTAAAGCTTTATATTTTATCCTGCATGCAGAGAGACATTAATAGCAATGACGAGGAGGATGACAAAATGTCTCCCACAATGTGACACAACCAAGCTTGGTATTGTAATTATAAAATATCAATGGTGTTTCTTGGCAAGGAATAATGTCTTGCCTCAGCAAACTTCCTGTAAGATTTCTCATGTTTGCTATCTGTTTATGCAAAGTGAGGCTGTACAGAAGCTTAAATGTGACAAGATTCTCTTTATCTGCCCAGGTACTTCTTGCATACTGATCACTGTGACACCCATCTGTCAAATATTAATTGTCTCTAATCCTGTTGCCAATTCCTTATTAAAATCACAATAATTAAAGCAATTAAAAATTCAAATAAAACAAATAAAGAATTTTCTTACCAATTAAAAGTTAAAAAATTAGAAGCAATCTTCAACAGACATTAACTAGAAAAAATTACACTAATTGATAGCAGAGTCCAAAATTGTTTAAAATATTAAGCTGAGAGTTTCTTCACATCAAGAACTCCACAAAACTAGCTGTGATACTTAATCATACAGAAACCACTTTCTGATTTTTGCATAAACTGGTAACTTTGGGGTGAAAATATCTGAGGTACTGAAAGGTTGCACTGAATTTCTCAAATATTTTTAGACAACAAATGATTTCAAACATTTACATATTTGATTAACTTTAAAATAGGACGTATTCTGAGAGAAGCACATTGGCTTTGAATAAAAAACAAAACTTCAGTCAGTTCAAATGAATATTCTTTGGGGTGGGAAGGTAAGGAATGGAGTTCCAGCTGTAAAACACATCCCGTTGCTTTCCCACACTTTCAGGTTTGAGGTTAATACAGCAGAATCAGGGGTCACCCTCATCCAATAATACAGATAAGCCCTCAAAGTTTCCCACTGACTTCAATGGCTGCTACCTACGAGACTGAAATTAATGCCACTTCCCCCTTCCCTGGGGTTAATTGTGTGTTTTGCTTCCATAACTTTCCCTTGCTCAGTGCTTCTTTCCAAAGTGTGAAAAATGAAAATCACTCGTGTGGTTCTCAGCAATGTACACCAGGGCAATGACCAGCTCATTAACAACTCATTTATTGCCTTCAAAGCCTAGCCATAGTTCAACCAATATTGATCAAACACATGCAAAGAAGAAAGAGACCTACAAGATAACAATTCCACTGGATTCACAAAGAGTTTTATAATAAAGACTTTTGAACTTCACTGGTGACTACTCCCGCGAATGAAATTTGTTATAAAAGTTTTTTCTTTTCATAATGTCACTGTGACTATCATCAGGGATTCAAAGGAACTACATGCTTAGAAGAATTAAAATATTTATGCCATATTTCTCTCTCTCATCTCTGATAACTTCTCAAAGTGTAAACTAATCTGATAGCACCATGAATATTTATATATTGCTCAGCGGGGAAAATTAATGTAAATTAAACAACTGATAAAGCTGGTAATATTTGTGGTATCCATATTTTCACAAATTATTCTTATGTTAGCATGGATTCTAGGAAATATTCCTGTTGGGCTGTCACATGTCAGGGCTTGTTTGGCATCTGCAGGAGAGATCATTTCCTTGCAGGGAGCTGCAAATACAGACATTCAGTTACAGCCTTTCAGAAATAGAAGTGGCAACCATGAAGAAATTATTCCATCTTTTGTATGCAGTAAAGCAGACCGTTCCTGTTAAGTTACATATCCTCTAAGATTACAGTTAGCACAGACAAAATTATTATCTAAAGCAATGGAAGTAGGAAAATAGATCTTCTGGAATGGATATTAAAAATAGAGGTGTTCAACCGTATTCAAAACACCATGAAAACCAGCTTTTAAGAAATCAAAAAAAAAAGCTACACCTTCAAAATTATTTATCAAATTTTTAACAAGATCTGCATTTTAATCACTTTTGGGAACACTTGACTTTGCTGTGCACTAAAGAACTGCTGATAATTTCAATCAAAGAACGTGTCACTGAAGATGAAAGCCAAGAATGCAGCCTGAATTTGTGTTAGACAACAGCAAGGTGACATTTTGGACAGGAGCAGCTCTATCTGTTTGGGCTCGTAGCAGCCAACATCCCAAACATTCACTTGCTCATTATGTCCCGCTCTGGAGTACTCTGAACCACTCAGATGTCATCCCTGCTCCTATAAAATATTGTCAGGAGGAAACAAGATAAATCTTCACTTGTTTTAGAAGTTTATTTCATTTTTAGAATTATTTCGGGAGGAGAATTAGTTTCTAAGCATTCACCTATTGGGGTTTTTTTGTTGTTTTCCTCATTTAAGGTTCTTAACCAGGGCAATGGGCAATTCCTGTCTTCTCCATGAAACCCATAATTTTTGAAACCCATGATTTTTTGCACAAACCCAAATAACACCCGTGCAAGTTGACTCCAAAAGCCCAACATTGGTCCAGAAACTATTCTCTGTGCCCTTCACTCCAAGGAATTAAATATGAACGCTCATCTAGCATTCACTTGGAGTTCTGCAGAAGAATGGATAGCTAGAAAAACTTGTGAATTTAAATTCCTTTGGTTTTTGGGAGAACCAAACAACAAACTGCAGGGATCCTAGATGTGATATTTGAAAATATCCTTTACACCAAGCTCTCACCTGTACAATTATCTCCCAGCATGTCCCAAGCTCCTTATGCAGTGTAGAACTGATTGGCTGCTACTGAACTCACTGCCCTTGGAGGATGGAAAGACCTAGAAGGAGAGTAAAATTCTGTCCAAAATGATGTGTCTATGTTTTGCAACACAGTGTAAAATACAGAGGAAAATGCTGTATCAAGCCTTTCTCCAAAATACACCCTACAAGGTTTCTGTAAAGGTAATTCTGACACTGAATACTGAAAACAGGAAACATTATGAAATCCAAAACACAGGAAAGCAAAAGCACAATTAAATCTAAATAGTACAACAATCAGTAGAGGTTGGGAGAACTAATCTTGGCTTGGAGATATGACTAAAAGCATTTATTTCTATGCTTAGCAGTCCTAAAACTAGGGAGGAAAGGCATAAAATTCAATTAATAACTGTCCTGCCTATGGTCTGTCTACCTTAATTTGCACTACACACTAAAAGTGTGGGACACTTCAACTCTTCAGCATAAACTCTGCATTTAATCTGGAACAACAGGAAAACAAAACTGCCCAGCCTGCTCCAGGCTGAGCCCCGCCCTTGCCTTCCACTGTTCACCTGCCTCTTTGGGTTTTCCTATGAATTTTGTCTAAACCAGAACTGGGAGGAGCCCAGCAGTAGCGCTCCCTTTCCATCACATGCTCTGTGAACGACTTTGCACAAAGGAAGCCAAACAAATTTACTGCTGAATTTTGCCGATTTCCTTATAAAATATAAAACACTCAATCATCCTTAATCACTGGGGAAATAGTCCAGGAATGTTTTAATGATGAAGCACCTGAATTTGCCTTTAGTCCCATAGTGATTTCTTCTAAAATGCGTAGAAGACACGAGGTTCAGAGCGTGAAATGGATAAATATGAAGTGTGTGGCCATAACAGACATGTCTGAAATGGTTTTGAAACACTAAACAAAGAAAAGTCACAGATTAATTTCTTCATAATGTTCAGCCCCAGTGGAATTAGAAATATAAGAAAAAAGAAACTGCATTACGCTGTACTTAAAATTCCTCAGGATGAGATATTTAAACAAAGTACTTATTAAGACAGAGTAGTAGCTAAACAGATCATTCACCACAGGATTGAATAAACTTTTAATAACTTCTTAAATGCATGCTTTGAGACATAATAAAATTACTTCCTGGCATTAGAGACTTACCTGACGTATAGATAATCAATAACTGCCTATTCCACAAAGACAGACACAAAGTTACAGTTCATTTAGACTTAGGCTTCTTGCTCCACCTTATGAATAACCAGATTTACTCCAGCAAGACCCACTGAATAAAAAAGTATTTATCTGCAATGCTGGAGGAGTGCACTTCTGAATAACTACATGGAAATAGAGGTAGGCTGGGTAGCAAGTGCCTTGCTAAGCCTCTTCCATCTCCAATTCCCAGCTCTCTCTGAGCAGGCACTTATCCTTGCTGAATTCTAGGGAGATCAGCACTGATCTACATGAAATCCATAAATTAATATTAAAAAGTGGCTCTGTACTACAGTATCTGTTAGCACATTAAAAATTCCTACAACTCTCAAAAACTTTCTGCTGCTGCCACAAATCTGCTCTGAGGGACTGGCTGAGCTGAAAATAAGGGTTTGTATTTGAGAGCCAATTGTCAGTGATGGCACAAACAAAGGCCAAAACTAATATTAAAAGGTCAGAGAAAACATAATAGAAACCAATTCTTTGAAAGGATCATTCAGAGGGTAACAATTAGGAAAAGAAAAACTCCCTGAGCCACTACCTGCTAAGGTAGAAAATGTGTTTTCAAAAATACTGACAAAGAAAACTGGTAAAGACTGAACGCTGGAGCAGCAGGGGGTGACTCCAACCAGTGATTAGGACAAAGATCTGCAATTTTAACTTGTGCCCAACACAGAGACTGGGCTCTGCTTCTACTCTTCCATTGCTGCATCAGACACTGCCAATGTCCCACACACAGTCCTGGTGGATCCCCTCTCTGTTGGACGTGTCAGGGGACCTGCTTCCAAAGGAGGAGCTCAAAGAGGAGTCCATCAGTATCAGAAAGAAGTTCCCACTCTGTCCTGCTCCAGGCCATGGCTGAGGGATTTCACTCTCCCACTGGCAGCAAACAAACTCAGCCCAATGTTGCAAGGGTTTGTGCCATTAGAGAAATCACCAGAACTGGAAGAACAGCAGGTGTGGAACTGCCCAGCTGGCAGCACAGAGCAAAGTTACAAAACAGGGTTTCTAAAGGAGTAAATTAGATTAACTTAAACTCAATTTTTACATGTATAAAACATTAGATGTTTAGTTTTATTTCTTCACTGTAAACAAACATGAATATATTTTTCTCCTATTTTTAATGCAATCAGAATGAGCCACGCCATGGCAGCATAGAATGGCTTGAGCTGAGGCTGAAATTCCCCAAACAAAAAGCTGAATAAATATACTGTGAGCTTGTTTAGTCTTTTAGCAAGGACTTTATCCTTTTTTTTTTAACTTTTTCCCTATCAGAACAGACTTAGCAGGGTTTAAAAGAAGAAACTGGAGCTGAACTGACTTTATCAGAAATAACATCCCGATTTAGCAGGCCAGGGTTCCTCTCAGACTGATGTCAAAATGTCAGATGATGTAAGTAGCCCACACTAAATGTATCAGTGGTTTAATAACAAGAAAATTGACTTGACTGCAGAGCTTGAGTCCAAGAGCCTTCAGTCTCAGATGCTGAGGGAACAGCTTTTTGCTTTTTAAAGGTCATCTGATTTATCCTGCCAGGCTATAAAACCAGAAGGTGAGAAGTTGTGTAAAGGAAACACCACAGCCTGTTCTGAGATTAAGGAAGCAATACAATGACAAAACCCAAGCCAGCCCTGAGTCTCATTTCTTGCTGTCCCATGTTGGACACTATTCTGCACTTCCAGCTGGAATGCCTGCACTCCCATCAGCTGCAGAGGGTGGAAATTTAGATTCCTGTGAGTTTTTTCCCAGAGCTGATAATTCTCTATGGATGTTCTCCTCTCACTGTGTCACATCCAGAATGCAGCAGTGCAGAAGCTGTTGCTGAAGGGAAACTCAAGATCAAATCTCTGTGCTCTGGCAAAGTAAAACGTGGCAGAGCAGGATTTGTTCAGTTATATTCCTTTGTGCTGGATCCATGGCTGGTAACTCCTCCCAGGCTCTGTGGCAGGTTCTGCACACAATCCCCAGCTCCAGGGGAGATGCTGCTGTTGCAGACACAGAGATGGAGTTGTGGACACCTGATGCACAGCACAACAAACAGGGGAAAACTCACAGCAAAACACAGGGCTGGATCCTGAGTAGTTTTAACTTCAGCACCACTCTGAAAATAGAAGCCAGTTTTTTTCTGTAGAAATGCTTAACACCTCTCAGCAGAAATTTTGTGACCACCAAAAGAATCAGGCAAGAAAAGAAAGCAAAGCCTGTGTTGCTTTCCTGCTCCCTGTATCCCTGCACATCCCAGCTGTATTATTATTCTGGGATAGATGCCTTTCTTTAATTTGGTTACTGAATGTTTATTTCTTGACTGCCTGTCAATGAAGCTTGATGTGTCCTTGAATTATTTCTTTAAAAATGCATTTTGTTTGTGTACACAAAGTTCAGTGTTACCTATCTATGAGCTAAACAACTCTTTCAATCAGCTTTCAAAAACTGGAAAAGAGCATTCCAGCATTCTTACATTCCAGCAAAACACACTGATTTAGTTTCATTTTTATCTGCAGTCTTCCTGCTGTGAATTGCCCAAGTGTGTACACCAGGTTTTCTGTTACAGTCCTGATATGAAAACCCTGATAACTTACAGAATGGTAACTGCTGCTATTTTATATTAAGGAACAAAAATAGAACCAGACCTCAACAATACACATGACCATCAAGCCCTGCATTAAAATCAGTTTCTCCTGATGTGAGAAAAGAAGGAATCCTTTTGCTTTTAGAAACTATATCCTTTTGCAAAGGTCAGGATGAGAACCTTGGTAAAACACCAAAAGCTGTAGGAGGAGGGCTGTGGAAGCAGCTCCTTGCTGGGTGTAAAGCACGTGCTGCTGCAACAACCCCAGTGCTCATTCCATGTGCTCCTGGGACCAAGGAGTTCTGTGCTCTCCCCTTTGGAAAGCAGTGAGACAGAATATATTCACCAATTCCAAATATCACTTCTATAATGTCCTCTAAAGTTTGCTCGTGGCAGCAGTCCCCTTCCCCAGTATAATTTATTAAATAGTGCCATCCAGTGGGAAGTGACTCTCAGCACAATGAAACTCTAAAAAACCCCACGTTAACTCTAAATTCTTACCACTGATGCAACTGCAGAGGGTATTTCCACAGTTTATCTTCTAAATAAGCAGAATTTTACAATAATCCTAACTTCCTGATGGTATTTTGGCATGCTTTATGTAAGATACAGAGGCAATAAAAAAGCAGGAATTCTCTATGTGAAAGGACACATTTAAGGGGCATGGTGAGGTAGCAGTACCAATCCTAAATCCTCTTAAATCCTTGACAGCATCCAAATACATGACAAGAGATGTTAAATTTTTCTCCCAGAAGTTCTGAGTGTTCAGAGGGATAGAAAAACTGACAAGGAGTGACCTGACTATTGATTTTAATTCTACCAATTCATGTGTAACTGAATTCCCAGGAAAAAAGTGTCAGAATCACGAAACAATTGTTTAATTTCCAAAGCACCTTTGCATTATTTGCTGTTGATGGAACACAAATAGCAAGCACACACATAAATTAAACCAAGGAGCATTTAGAGGGAGACAAAAATCTGCTTTCCACTCACCTGTTGCTACTGAGTGTTTACAGACCTGCAGAATTTGGTGCCAAGAGAAAGTACAGAAGTAAATTTCTGTGCAATTGGAAGAGCACTGAAGAGCCATCAGCAGCCTGAGAGCTCATTCCTCTCCCCTGCTTTATATTTCTCCATGAATTGCCAGCATGAATCACAGCTCTCTTCAGATAATGAAGTCTTAGAAATTTCATGATCTGCTGTAGCAATATAAATCTATATGGCCACCCCATTAGAAACACCTACCAGGGAACAAAATGTGCTTTCTGGAAGTCATTCAATGCAAATATTTCTGCTTTTTTTTCCTTTTTTTTGGCATTTCACTAAAGAAACTGTAAGATGATAAATGTCATGTAATAGCAAAAACCACCAGACATAGTTCTATCTGTGTAAAGTATTCTGAGTAAAAGATACTGCATGTGCAGAAAAGTTTTTGTATGAAAACAGGACACATCAGAACCAGAAAGAGAATTTAGTAATGGTCTAGTATTCAGATATCTATTTGAATTATGCCAGAAAAGGGGAAATTAATGCATTTGCTGTGGAGAATATAGTAAAAAAAAGAAAGTACAAAGTACAGCACCCAAGTCTTTTAAAATGGTAACAGTATCAGGTATTACTTTTATTAAAATTTAAAAAAAAAATTAAGTGTTGAGCAGTGGCCTGGATATTCACAGTTTTTCAAAGTAAGAGTAAAGTATTATATTCTTCTAAGCTGACATATTTCAGGAACAGAAAATGGCTCCATCACCTTTGCTATTGCCTTATTTTTTACTTCTCTATTATGGAGATTATAGTGGAATTCAGCTCAGCTTTTCAAAAAGCTCTTCACCGAGGCTTTGAGAACAGTGAAGTTTTAAATTACACAATAATACATTTTAAAATTATATAGGGATGCTTGGAGATAGTTAAAAATAACAATAATTAGGTATATTTGTAGAGATAGGAAGAATATGAGTAAATTTACATTACTATCAGCTAAATTTGCAGTAAAATAAAAACCATCTTTTTAACATGCACAAGTTTTGTGGTGGATTTTTTTATGTCCATTCATGGGTATTGAATAAAGTCTAGAACATATAATTAGAAAATAAAGAAAACAAAGAAACATCTCAAAATACCAAGAACCAGGAAGCCCAGAAAAACAACCTTCCTGCAAGATTTTCAGACAGAAATAAGCCTGACATTTCCTTATTAGCCCTCCCAAAACCCTTCCTGGCAATGGTGGCTCCTTGTCACATAATCAAACAATCTGAGTCCTCTGGAGGGTGACAAACTCATCTGTTGGCCACTTGGTGAAGCTCCCTAATCCCCCTGTCAGCAAGGAAAGTGTTCAGAATGTTTTATTGATTAGCACAGATCCCCAGCTCGGGCTGACACCAGGAGGGCTGAGAGCAGGATGAGATCCCTGCTTGTGCCTTCCCTGGCCCCACTTCTGGCTTCTCCCTGGGGCTCCCCTAATGGGGGAAGCCTCCTTGGAGCAGCTCTGGGTCAGGAACAAGAGACTCATTGGACTTTTTCTGTCTTCAGCTTCTGTTTTATTGTTACCTTATCAAAACTTCAGCATGCTCTCTGTACCCTATAGTAGTTGCAGGTGCACCCCCATGGGACGAGATGTGAGGGAAGGATGTCCAAGGATATCAGAAGGCTTTTGAGGTGCTGAATATTCTTTATTAAATCTATACTAAAATACATTAATAATAATTGAAGAGAGGCTATACTACATACTTACTTCTGACTTACCTATCTTAGACTACCTCGTGACCTTGTTCAGAGTCCAGACACAGCTGGACCAGGATTGGTCACTGAAGATAAACAATCTCCATTTCACATTCTACAGGGAGAACAGAGAACAGAGATAAGAGATGTTTTTCTCTCTCTGCAGCTCTTTCAGCCTCTGACAGCAAACCTTAGGAAAAGTTTGTGCCCTGTTCCCCTCTTAGAGGGAAGCAATGCAACAGTACCCCTTGCTCGTATTTCTCCACTTGACAGAGTGGATCTAAAAATCAAACCCAGCAGCCTACAGATGATAAAAATGCTCATCACTTTAAACAAGTGGCTGCCATCCAGATTAAGTAACTTCAAGCATCAAGTACTCCGTGGCTCTCTGAGCTCCAGCAGATCCCTTTCTCTTACATTGCCTTATCGTTAGCTCATCACAAAACTAATTTTCAGTGTTTCCTTTGAGCTCAGAACCATTAAAGGAGAGAAAGAGAGGACTGCACAAAGTCTGCACCACTTTGTGTTTGTGTTTTGTGCATGGCACAGCCCCTGCACAGAAGATGCACTGGGCATTTTCACCTCTGGGCTCACAGCAAATAGATCCTGATTTTTAGTGGCCTGTTCCCTCACAAGTCTAACAAACATGACCCCATCCCCACTCTCACTATGTGGAATTTCCATCTTGCCCAGCAGGAGATGCTGCATGAAGTCCTGGAGAATAAATTCCTTTCAGAACTGTTTCCAGCACAAATCCAACCCTCCAACCCCACACCAGCTGCTGTGAAGAACAACTCTACCCCAGTCAAAACCAGCACAATAATATGCTTGCATTAAGCTATGAATAATTTCTGTATGCAGCTTCTTAGGAATTGATTATCTCTTTATAAATTCTTCTCTTTTTTTTTTTTTTTACACCAAGGAAAATAAGCCAGAATATTAGTTACTCAAAATCTTGTACAAATTATTCTAATGGTAATCTTAATTAATTTAACCTTTTTATAGGCACAAAAATTCCAAGCAATTAGTTTCTTATAATTGTGCCAACAGAATTAGTAATGTATTAATTATTATAGCATAAAAGTTGGAATAATGTAGCTGTTAATTAAACTCAAAATATTGCTAAATAATTATTCTCAAGAACATAATTTTTACTAATTAAAGTGTTATTGCTAAATATAATTTCACAAGATATTTTATACAAGTATTCAACTCTTAATTAAATGATCAGTTGAACAGAAACAGTCAGCTGCTAGAAGTTCTGCAGTTTGGAAACAGTTATGGTTAGTTGACTATATATTTTAAAAATAAATGCTTCTGCCCTAAAAATTATTTGGCACTTGATAAAGGTTCAGCAGCAGCACCTTCAGTGAATTCAATCCATCTACTCATCAGTCAGAGTCAAGAGGCAGCAAATAAATGTAATTGAAGCTGGTGTAGGACCAATAAACTCTTCCAAGGTATTTTCTCAAGTTAATTGTACAGGCAGGAGTGCAGGACAAGGCAGAGGGGCTGGGCAGGGCTCTTGGTGGAGGAATTCCTCCTGCAGCCTCTCCTCCCTGCCTGCAGCTGCTGCCAGGTGGGTGGATAACAAATGGGATATCAGATCCACTCCATGAAGTCACCACACCACAAGCAAAAGGAGGAAAGGAAAAGTTTTCCTCACAAATGGGAGTTTCCAGCACAGCCTGGTACCTGTTGGTGTTTCCATTTTTCTCTATCAGCCCCTTATGGAACTGAAACCCAAGGGCTCCAAACAGATCCAGCAGCACTGTGAAGTTTGTCCCCAATTCTGCATCTTCCAGAGGCAGAACCAAACCTCCCCACTTATCTCACCTCACTTCAGTCACCACCAGAGTTCAATTCATCCCTGGGTTTGATGGCACAGTATCTCCATTTTCCAGAATTCCTTGAGTCAGCCAAAATCCCCAAACCTGCAGAGGTGACCTTTGCTTGGAAAGGTTTGTGACAATCTTTAGTTTGGCCTCTGTGAATCCTGTGTGAGCTCCCCTAGGGGTTAAGGGTTGTTCTTCTGCTTAAAATGAATAAACCCATCCCAAAACCCATCCCACTAATGCAGCTTAGCGTGCAGTAAAATGATCATAATTTTATCCTGTAGTTTTAGTTTGTAATTTAAACACACCATGTCTGACATGAAGGAAGGAAAAAAACCAAAAATCTCTGCTTTGGATAGCTTTTCACAACAAATTTCAGCAGTGAAGACAGACCCTCCAAACCCATGAAAGCTGTTTTAATGTTCAAAGCACAAGCTTCACTGCTCCTGCCAAAATGAAGAGGTTCCCAAAGTAATCAGTATCATATTCCAAAATTACATAGGAGGCTTACTGCAAAGCTTGCTGAAGGACAACAAATTCCCTATAGCTTCTGAATTATAAATACACAGACAACATTTCCCTGGATTATGAGTATTTTCCAGACTTGGCAACTCTAAAAATAACAGGTCCTGGATGATTGGCTAGGCCAAAACCTCTGAACTTGGTGGATAAGAGAACGTGTGAGGAAAAAAAAAAAAAGTGTAAAATTAATTATTGCAGTGTAAACTTGGAAGAATGGGGACTCTTGATACATATTTATAACCCATTTTTCTGGGAGGAGCAGAAAAGAAAACATCTGAAACACTGAGCATTCACTTTATGTCATTACTGTGTCCTTTCTAGAAGGCTGCAAAAAAACCCCCAGCACTTCTGTGTTGGTCAGCATAAGCTGTCAGAGCCTCCCCCTGTGCAAGCAGCATCCCCAGGTATTTATTTGGTACCTGTGCCCTCAAATTCTGTGCCCACAGAGGTGTGGGACATCCTGAGGGTGCTGCTGCTGCCTTGTGCAGGGCTCCACCCATGTGCAGCTGGGACACAATCTTTCCTCAATTCTGAGCCTCTTTTTGTTCAAAGCAGCCCAAGAACAGATTTTTGTAGAAAAAGCAAAAGTACCCTGAGAGAAACTAAGAGCACAGTGCCAGCATTCAGTGACACCTGAGATCTCAAAAGCTTTACGTGCCAGAGACTGCTCTCTTAGACATCAGTGATGGATTTTCCTCCCATGCACACCCAAATCTTTGTTCAATATTCAGTTTCAGCCTTTATTTAGGACATGCTTTTCAAATCCACATTTCAGATGTGATCAGACAGCCTTTCCAGCCTCTGCTTGACAGAGCCAATCCATGATTCGAGGACTTAAAACACTTTTGAGAGAACGTGTTCCAAACAAAACAGACTTTGTAACATCAGCAAAGTTATTTTTCATTTTTCACAAGCAACTTATTTTACCACCTGTGAGCACTGCAAAATGACTGCTGTGAAAGGAAACCAAGCACTGAAACTGCTTAGCAAAATATCTGAATGCAAAAGCTGAGCACAGGAGTACAAGAAAACAGAATTCCCTTAAGCATCACAGTGTTACCACTAGAAATATCAGCTCCCGTTAGGAGAGCCTAGGACTAGCCTCTGGCACTCCCAGTTACTCCTCCTTTATGACAAAAGTACAACATCAAAATGATCACTCTGAAAGCCAGTTTCTTACCATGATTTATGGCTCTGCCTGGATGCCAACACAGCCAGGAAAGGAGAGGTTTTGGGGATGTGGTGCAGCACTCCAGGTCTGAAGGAGGGAGTGAGACAAGTAACACGATCCTCATTAGTGGTACCAGCTTGGGAAAAGGTCCTAAATCCCATTTAATCAGCTGTGGAAAGCAGCAGGACACGGACATTCCCTCTGGAGCCAGAGCTCTCTGCTCCAGCCCTGCCTCAGGGTCCCCCACCACCCTGCCCTTGGCATTCCAGCTGCTCCACTAATTCTCAGTGTTTCCTTCAAGCTCAGAATCATTAAAGGAGAGAAAGAGAAGAGTGCACAAAGCCTACACTGCTTTCTGTTTGTGTTTTGTGCATGGCACAGCCCCTGTGCAGAAGATGCACTGGGCATCTTCATCTCTGGGGTCAGGAGGGACCCAGAGGGATTCCCTCTCCACAGAGGGATTTCAGCTCCAGCATCCCCTCACTCCCTTTGTCCTCCTGCAAGAGGAAGGAGGAACTTTTCCAAACAACACCTCTCAGCTCCTGTGAGCCACTCACAGCATCAAACCCTAGAGCAAGGACAATCCTGCTCTGGAATACATTTCCCAGCAGCAGCAGATGCCAGTTCCCAGCCTGACCCTGCAGTGAGCACGTGTTGTTTACCTTCCCTTGGGATTCTCTCCTATGCCAGGAGGGTCAGAGGCTCCTGCTATTAGAGGAAATGCAGTGCATCTTTTATTACCATAATGCATCAGGAAATTCAGGCTGAGCATTGACTGCAAGCATGGGGACAAAGGGCCAGCGATTTTTAAATGCTGTTTACCACTTAACAACTGTTTTTCATTTTGATTTGGCAATACAAGCTGAACCTCTGGAGTCTAAGTAATAGAAAATCTTTCTATTTTATTTCATTTCAAGACAATCATCTCAGTAAATATAAAAAAAAAAAAAAGCACTCCATGCAAAGCTGTTCAATAAAGAAATTTAGAGGATGTTAATCATTCAAGTCTTGTGCTCTAGCTGTACTTTAAATTTTATTAAATGCAACATATTTCTTGAATGTAATTATTAACTTTTTTGGAGTGAAATAATTAGATGTTAGTAAATAAATTGTCAGGTCAGGACATCACTGGTTTGATCAAATAACAATTTCATCAGTTTGGCCATGAAAACAGAAATTATCACATAGCACCAAGCCTTCAGTGACTGCCACTTCACAGTGCAAGAGAAACTTTGAGCTAATGTGTGTGTGTGCCCACTGATGAAAGAATGTGGTGAATTAGTGACAATATTGTTTAACCTTTTGACTATTCCAGTGTGTAAATACCAATAATTTAAAGAATACGGAAACACTAAGTACCTTGGATGCTGGACATTAGTTTAACATGTAACTATTAGCTACAATATTTAGCTAAAAATTACAACATTAGCAATTACAAAAATATTTAGCTAACAAGTAAAACCAAATGCAGAAGCCTCATGA
Source organism: Ploceus nigricollis (assembly GCA_013399945.1). NCBI lineage: Eukaryota > Metazoa > Chordata > Aves > Passeriformes > Ploceidae > Ploceus > Ploceus nigricollis. The sequence continues at coordinate 2,584,165 of VXBC01003206.1, forward strand.
TGTGCATTCTGGGGTTTGCTTGGGAATTCCTTAAGATCCCTTTCAAAGTCACACCAATGGCATTAAATGCAATAAATAATTTTTTTGTTGAAAGAACTGCAAAGTCACTAAGCTTCAGCTGTTGGTTTAAAAAAGGGAACCTCCTCTCTCCCCCTCAAAGCAGATTTTCACTATAAGCACAGAGTATTTTCAGCCTCCCCAGTTCAGGCAGTGAGAACAGGGGATGTGTGGGAGCACAGGTTTGTGTCACTTGGTTCTCACAGACTCCAGAAGCTTCTCCCAGGTGTTCCTGGGCACCCACTCCCAGTTCCAGCTGCTGGGGAGTTACTGCAGTGACAGAAACATCTGCAATTCTCACAAAGCTGGGGCACTCAGGCAAGGTGCAAGCTTCCAAAATCTGTTCTGTCACAGGTCTGGCTCTCCCTCAACTTTTCTGAGGAATGTTAACCCCAGGAACGTGAGAAAATATTGTAATAGATGCCTCTTCTCTTTTATCCCCTACTGAAAATCTTTCAATATTTGGGAAAAAGAAAAAACCCAAACATTGTTACCTCCTGCTTGCAGACACTTTTGAAACTTCAACTGTTTTTCAGATGCTTTGTTTGGAATAAATAGCATTTAAACTAGAAAGAATCTGATTTAGGGACAGCTCTCCTCCCCACTCATTGTATACTTACAATTTCAAGGGTGCTGGAATTGAATCTCAGTAAAAAACAAAAGGAGCCCAATATTCTCCTTACATCAGCCAGAAGGTTTAATGGGGATAATGTGGAATGATTGATGGCATTCTTCTTCTCTGTCATTACCTCTGAGAACCACTGCTGGTAACCTGAAGAGGATAATCACCTCTGGAAAGCAGGGTTTGTGGTCAGAGAGAGTAACTCCAGTCCCAGAGAGCCCAACAGTGGATTAAACAACTACTTTCTATCACTTGATATTGTTTTCTCTTATGTTGCTGCACTGATCTCTCCAACTAATTTCTCTGTGGACATTACAGGATGAGAAAGAACTCAGTCTTCAGTGGTGGAGAGCAAAACTAAATACAAAACCTGGGTTTTTTCTCCTGCACACTGAAATAAAACTCCAAAATTGTTCCATTTCACCAGCACTTCCTTCTGTGGCCCCAGTGCCTGTGTATTAAAGCTGGCCTTGATTGTCTGGCATCATTTCCATTCACCACCAGCCACAAGATTTTTAAATATAAATGTTAAATAACATAAAGGGTTATGGGGAACTGCCACACCATTCCCTTGATAAGCTCAGTCATTGATACAGCAGAGAAAGCACCAAAAATGCCAACAACAAAATATCCCCCTGCCCTCCTCCTGTGCCAGGAGACTCTGGCAGAGCCCAAAAAATCCAACAGAATCTGTAATCCCACCAAGGACCCAGCTAACCCCATGAACACTGCCACCTCCTGCTCTCTGATTTTCAAATGCCACAAGACAAACTTCTGACAATTTGAGCAAACCTGAATTAAACTTCTGACTGGAAAAATTGCATGACAGTGGGAATAAGAAACACAGATTCTGGTTCTGGTTAGCCTTTTGGTTTTTCTCCTACATGTAAAAGGGGTAGAAACACATTTGTTTTTTGGTTTTTTTTAAAATTTTCTAATAAAACCCACAAAATCATTCCTGAAAAATGATATCAGATCTTACACTCAATTCTTGTAAGGAGAAATAAATAAAGCAGAACCAATAGCACTACATTTTTCTTCATACAATAAAGAGGCTCCCCTGCCACCCCTTCCCTTTCTAAACAGAAGCTTGAAATCAGTAGGGTTAGATTTTCCATTGATTCTGATTCCTGTCAGAGCATTTATTTCCAGTTTTTCTCCTCTTGAGCTGGCTGCTCCCTGTGGCACTCAGAGCTTAGTATCAAGTTCTCTTTGGAATAAAAAAAATAACTCAAATGTGTGCTCTCATTTAGACACCAACTGAGCTCTGCCAGCAATTGAAAGCCTGGCTTATGCCAGCCTGACACGTGGCTGCATTTGTTAGAATGCCTCTTAGAGGAGGACATTGTCATCCAGGGGAATAATCCTCACCCTAAGAACACCAGGTTTGGTTACAGCCTTCCCTGTTCCTGATCTTTTCATCGTTAACATTCTGGATTCTATACTGGGGGGGAGGAAAAGAAACAGTAATGGTTATTTTTTCCTCTAGAAATGTGAGAAATGGGTTTGTAAATCTCTGTAAAAGCTGGGAAAACCAACATAGAAAAATACAGTTTCTCTGTTTAGTTGATCACCAGCTGATCATCTTGCTCTAAACCCCAAAGAAGTGGACAGACATGCCAAGGTACCCTTAAACAGAGTTATCCACTGAATTTCACTCCTGATCTGCAGCCTAAGGCAAAGGCTGTGTGTGTGTGGTAGTTTCCCTCACCATCTCTAATTGGTGGCATCCCAACTGGAAAAGGAGCAGATGACTTTGATTTCCCAAGCAGGTCGTTCACTCTTCAAACAGCGTGGCTGGCATTCTGGAGGAGCATTCACCCAGCTCTTGTCAAAAACAACAGCTGTTGTCAAAAACCAGCTTTGCAGTGCCTCCATGACATCTTACATCTGCCTTGCTTTGACCTGCTGCAGATTTAAAATGATTGGGCACACACCTTCACCTGCTGCAGCTTCCCCATGGGGGTGTCACCATCACCATCACTTACAGCTCAGCTGCATCAGTATCTGCCAGCCTGCAGCTCAAAGTTCCTGTTTTCCATGAACTTTGCTGGTTGAACTCTTCCATGAACATGTTGGTTGTGACTTTCTGGGTCTCTTTCAACTCCTACCTTTAGCTTCTCAGTCACACACACTCCATGGGCTTCCATGTGTTGGCTTAACACAAATGTCACAGAAATGATGGGTAAAAGTGACCCACAGAAACTCAGTGATTGCCATTCTGCTATTTGGGTCTGTAATATTTCCATTAAAATAAAAAAGCTATTTCAAACCTTCTAGAACTTTAGCAGGCCATTCTCCACCTCCTGATCAAAGGTTTCCCCAGAAGAACTTGTACAACCAGGTTTAAAGCCATAAGCAAATGAACACAGTTCCTGTTGTTGTTCTTTTCCAAATTCCAACTCTTTCAAAGACAACATTTTGTGGAAAACAGAGCTCACAAAGAGGAATATAATGTCGACTAACACCGTGCTTTTCCAGGGAGTGAGAGGGAACAAAATGAGCATTTCCAAGCATCCCACTGATGTTTTGTCCCTTCTGCTGCTCTCAGCAGCTCATGAGCAGAAAATGGGTTTGGTTCTCACTTCCTGTGGTATGGGAAGACTTTTTATGTGCACATGTGGAATGTTGGAGTGAAACTGGACACACTAATTTTACTCATGTGCTCAAGAACTTAAACAGGAAAGCCATCAGTTGAAGCAAACACCTGCTGGAGCTCTCAGACAAGCTGTAATATCTGCTGTGCAGACAGCAGGACTACAACAAAATTGAGCCAAAAATATCTTCTCCAAGCCCTGTGCTCACTGCAGTGAGAAATTCTTTGTGCACTCTGAGTTCAGAGAAAATTCAAACTGAACAGAAAGGTCCTGCTTTTGTAAAATGGGTCACTGGTCTGCTTAATATCCTGAAGGGCTCCCCTGCACACATCCTGACTGTGAAAGGCTGGGAAAGGCAAGCTCCCAACCCTCTGCCATGAGCTAATTGCCTGGCACTGGTCTTGGCTCTTTCCAGAGTGTGTTAAGGAAAATTCTATTCCCCTGGTACGTGGCCATCATCTTGACATAACCTGTGTCATGTTCCCCTTGCTGGCATGCACTTCAGAGATGTAAAATATGTCAATATTTTATGGTAAGTAACACTCCAACATTCTCTCACATGAAATTACACCTTTCAAGCACCTCACAGAGCAAGCAGAGTCTGCCTCAGTCCCAGAACTACCACTCTGATCTACAGTGCCTCACACCATTCCCTTTGCTAGCTAATAACATTTTAATTTCTTTAATTAGGTCTTGTGTCATTTCTGCTGTTAATCACTATTCTGCTATAGCATGACAATAAGTCAATATATTTTTTGCAATAATGTCCCTTCAAAAATATTTAGCAGCCATTAACAATCAAATGCCTTAATGCTCACAAGGTGCTTAAATTTGCAACAATATGAATTCAGTGTTAAGGTTTCATCCAATATTATTGGTCAAGAGTTGCCTTCCAGAGTCAGAAAATCAAGAGAATTTCATTAGTTATGGCCTCAAAACAATTCAGACATACATTCTGGGAAAATAAAAAAAAAGGGTTTTTTCTTAGAACCTTCATAGAAAGGTTCTTTCTATGTCTACCTTCATAATTTGGAATCATTCAACAGACCTCTGCTGGTCACCAAAACTGTTATTCAAATGCAAGAGCCACTAAAAGAAATGTATTAGCAGTTTGCATTAAAAATAATAGGTTCTGACTTTCCAGCAGTTCTATAAACTATCATGAAAATATTCTTACTTAAGAATAATAATAAAATGTTAAAGCTCTCTAAAGGCTTCAAAACTTATTTTAATTGTGTGTGCATGACTGGTAATTGCTTCTCTCCCAACAACACTGTGTGTGTAATTTGATTATCTTAAGCCATGAAGGACAATAACCTTTACTTCAACATATTAAAAAAAAAAAACTGTGGCCAAAGAAATCCATAAATAATTAGATCTCATCAACACAACTCCTGACACACTACACTACTGCTAATTGAACTTATGACTAATGCTAGAATAGAAATATTATGTGAATGATTTATGAAAGAACTATCCTTGTGCAACTCTTTCATTTCCTAGTGGAAATAAAACTATTTCATATTTTTTAATAATACATCATTTCATTTCCTGCAAGATATTCCCAAATGATGCTAAATGCTAGTAATGTTTATAATATTTTTCCAGCACACTCTTTTTCAAGTGGTGATTACAACTTGATCACTTCATCCTCTCTTTCACCACGATTTTTATTCCCCCATGACTGTTACCATAATTCTATGATTTGCTTCAATGTGAGGGATTTGGGTGGGTTTAAGTTTCCAGGTTGTTTTTGGGGAGTTGCCAGGGCTCACCCTCAGCATCAGCCTCGTCAGGGACCCTGCCCAGCACTGCTGGCATTGGCAGCTCCCAGCTTGGCAAGAACCCTTGCAGGCAGTGCCACATCTGTCCTGCCACCCACAGCTGGAGGACACAACATGGTTTAACTCCTGAAACCCCTAAACACTTGTCTCTGGTCCTTGGGTCATGTTTCCATCTGCCAGCACCCCCAAATCCTGACCCCAGTGAGCACTCCTGGATCACATACACGGTGCCAAGCTCACACTCAGAGCTGAAACCACACTGATCCTGTGTGGCAATTAATTTATACAGTTCTTTGGAGTGTCCCAAATATTGCATCAAAGCTGGCTCTGTGATCAGGCCTGCCAAGGCTCCTGTGGATGGCATCCCTTCCTCCAGTGTCCCTGCAGCTCAGAGCCACTGCCCACATGCCCAGAGTGGCTCAGCAGTGTCAGCCAGCACAGCCCCTGAGCCCCAGCCCTGCTCTGCACCAGCACAGGGCACACTGACACAGCTCTGAGTGACCATCCAGCCATTCCTGAGCCTCCTGTGCCCAAGTATCACACCCACCTGTCCTCCTTGGAGCCACACCGTGTGGGACAGTGACAAAACCTCACACAAGTGCAGGTGGATGATGTCATGTCGGAATCTGTGATATTTAAATGATTCTGAGATTGTAGAAAGTCTGTCTTTTAGCCTCGCTTCTAAAGAAGAAGTTGTAATTCACCTGTGCTGGTTTTCAAGGCTGTTTATTCTTGCTCATCTCTAACATGTTCTCTCTGCCCTGCAGCAGCTCTGTCCTGCAGGACGGTGTGCGGGCCTCTGCCCTCAGTGGGATGTTACAAACATTATACACTAAAAACTACCTGTGCTGTATTTACAGTAACTGCCAATATCTGTCACCTGTGTTGGACAGTGTGTCCCCAGTCTGAACCAACAGAACAGTGCCAACACTGCAGTGAGACATGGAGGGCATGGAGAAGAAGAAGAAGGACAAGGCATGCCTAATTTCTTCTATCTTGCCCCATTGAATTCTTTATCTAAAATCTTAAAATTCTACTTTTGCACCTGTGCCACACTAATTACTGCTTATATCAGATACTCAGGGCTTGTAATTCATCCTGTAAGGTTGAAAACTCTTTTCCATGGACAGGGATCACAGACAGTGTCTCTCAGGGCTCTGTACAGGGGGGTTCCTGACCCCCTGCCAGGGTCCCAGACCTTCCAGGGCAGCCAGAGGGATGCCCTGGACTCCCACAATGTCTGGTGCTCAGGCCTTACCCAGCAATGCTGGAACTGTCACAGGCAGGGTTTTCCCTTAGTGAAGCCATGCTGCCTGCCACCAATCACCTCCTGATTTTCCATTGCATGCTTTCCAGCATGATGCAATCATCCAGTGCTTAAAGATCATGTATAATCTGCACTCTGGCAAGGCTGCTGGAAACAGACTTGCAAACTCCTAAAAAGGACAGGGAAAAAAAAATCCCCTAACTTGTATTTTCAATGTCTGGAGACAATGGAAATAAGGGTAAATTTAATTCATGGGGTTTTTTCAGTGTATACCAAGAAGGATGAAAAGATCCTTAATTTATTTCTTCTTACAGCTTAGTGTAAAGGTAAATAGACTATCCATTAGGTTTAAAATTGTATTTCATCAATTCCATTGGATAGCCAAGACCTTATCATCACAATATTGGTTAAAGTATGGCAGCAGCAAATGTCATGTCTGTCAAGCTCTAGTGTTCTGAGCCAATCCGTGTTAGATTTACTCTGAGTAAATGTCAGTGCTATCGAGAGCTCCCAGAAAAAGCAGATTTTTCTTTACAGACAAGCATTTAACAATAAATTGTCTGGCTAGTACAACAGCAGCAAGCTAATGACTCAGTCTTGCTCCCTGGGATGATTGGAGAGCTGTTACAGGACTGATTTCTCATCTCCAGGCAGCTCTCACACTGTTACACAGCCACCTCTGCACCACTCCGCAGTGACATTTACCAAAATGCTGCACGTCCTGGGCTCTGTGTGCCTGGGCATTTCAGCCACCCCAAGATGCTTCAGAGAGGTCCCACTTCATCACTTACCCCAGGCAGGAAAACTCCATACACTCAGGTCAAGACTTACAGAGTCTGACACCTCCCCTCCTTCCAGAGCCTGCCCTGAGCAAACACAGGGTCTGGCCAGCTGTGCCAGACATGCAGCATCACTCAGAGCTGAACAGCAACCAGAGGGCTGAGCTGGAGCTGGGAGCTGCCCTCCCAGGGATGTCAGGCAGGTCCTGCCTCTCCAGCCACCATTCATAGAAATCACATTCATTACTTGAGCCAATACAGCTGGAACATTCTCCTGTTATTGCCCAGTGGCAATTCTCACAGTTTAGACGTGCAGAAAGCTGAGATAATCAGTTCTCTGTTACCTGTTTATCTCATCTGTGAGAAAACATCCCTGGGTGTATGAGGCTGGGGTTTTTTTAAGGCTTGGCTCTAATCCTTATCCCTACAGAGTCACTTTAAACTCCCAGTGCTCCTCACAAGCTTGGCAGGACTCACTCCCTGCTAGCCCAGGATGTTCTGCTCTGGACAGAAATCCCTTCAGTTACTGTCCCCCATTGCTGCCCCATCCCTGGCAGTGCCCAAGGCCAGGTTGGACGGGGTTTGGAGCAACCTGGGATAGTGGAAGGTGTCCCTGCCATGGCAGGGGGGCTGGAGTGAGATGATCTTGAAGGTCCCTTCCAACCCAAACCATTCTGTGATTGCTCCTGGTCTGGGAACAGTTTCCCATTTTACCCTCAGTTACCCTCTTAGCTCCTTGAAACAAAGAGAAGATGGCCAAAAAGACAGAGAAAGCAGCACAGACCAAAAAAAAAAAAAAAAAAACAACAACAACAAAAAAAAAAACCAGTGGCACCTAAAGCCAGACTAGCACCCCCAAATATTGCCAAATACCTGTGCAGCAGGTTTGAAAAAATAATCTGCATTAAGGAAATGCCCAGCAATCGTCATCATCTTCTCCAGCTACTTGTAACTTGCACCGATGCCAAAGGAACCAAGTATCTCTTTGACAAGGTTGGGATCTGGAAGTGCTGGGTTGAAAGCACAGACCTGGTCTGAGAACAATGCTGTCTCTCTGTCCCACCCCCATGGTTGTTTCAAAGAGCACTGGACCTCTCAGTGCTCCACAGTAGGAAGGGAACTGCAGGCAACTGAGAGTTTCAGAGCTGCCAGAGGCTGGGTTTCAGTAAAAGTAAAGTAATGCATTAACTCCAGCCTTTCTTTGGAGAAAGAATCCACCTGCAGACTGCACTTGAGCATTGGCACCTGAGTTTCCATTCCTTCCATGTCCCAGACACTCAAAGGACTCAAAAAGGAATCTCGCTCTGCAAAGGGCTTTGTGACTGCGTGCTTTGAGGAAAAGATCCAGTACCTTGGGGTTTGAAGGAGCGTGTGCCTTGCAGAAAAGACAACCCACACCTCTGGGGTTTAGAGGAGTCGCAACAAAAGTCCTCTTTCAGGTTATCAGAGCTTATTCCATCTGAGAGTTTGCTGGGAAGGCGGCTTGTTAGCACTGTCTGGCAGAGAACAGTCAAGCAGAGAAGGAATTTCACTCAGAGCTCCAGCAGCAGCTCTGTGGCTTGTCTGGAAATTTGAACAGGAGGAAAAAAGTGAAAACAAAGGCAAGTTGAGCAGGTTTATATAAGACATGATTCCCTGCCATTGTGGGGAGAAGCACTTGGCAAAGCAGCCTGTCATCCTAGGAAATGTGACAACAGAAACCGCTCCGGGCTCCAGGGCTGCTTTTCCACCTCCACTTCTGTGAAAAAACAAACCAACAAATGCAACCATTTTGTAATCAGAATGGTGCTGGAATTAAACACCACCTCTGCCAGGGATTGAGCCCTGCCTGATGGAAACTCCCAGTTTCCTCACTGCTGCACACACACTGTGCCTCAGTGGGGCTTCACCACACAAGCTGCTCTGGCTACAGCTTGAACAGATGAATTGGATTTCTGCTCTCAGCTGTTAAAGATCCCCTAAATCTAAGCTACATATTACAACAAAGTAGTTTTGCACCTAGACCTGTTCTCTCTGTGCCCCTTCTGAGCACCTGGTGACTTCTGGCTATAGATTAAAATCATTTTTAACCCAGCCAGCCGCTTCCAAGTAGGTGTTCAGTGATGTCCTGCCTCAGCTCTCAAGAGAATAGATTTTACTTTCATTGCTGCAACTGGTGCACAGATGACAACACTATTTAGAAAAGAGAGATATGTTTAACCAGCAGGTCATGCACAAATCAGAGATCTCTCAGCTGCACAGAGGAGCAGATTATGGATGTGTGTAAGTTTAATGAACACCAGAGCTGACACATCTCTTAACCCTGGGATATCTCTCCTTACTATACTCCAGGAAAATGGATCAAGCTGTAACCAATGTTTCTGTAAGGCCAGCTGTTATATACATCCACCTCTTCTAGAAATGATCTTCAGCAGTTAAACTTATTCTTAAAAAAAAAAATAGAAATAAGAAATGTACATCTCACAGAATTTCCTCTTACATTGTATACATATTATACATTACTTACAATCACCTACAGAGTCTTATTCTTTTTTAGCCTCTAGAGCAAATCCTTCTGTTCTTGCAAACTTTACCTCTGCTTTAATTAAGTTCACTACCCAGGTTCTCTAGAAATTCCCATGAAGATTTTCTGGTACATTCAAAGACAACACAGAAATTGAAAGAGTATCCTATTTCCATTACAACTCAAAAAGACATTTTAGGTAAAGTTCCTGCTGGCTGTCAGGAACAGCTGAAGGGGGGGAACCTGAAGTGAGTAAGTACATTCCAATTTTTAGTTCTTTACTCTCGTGAGCTATAAGGGAATATCTAAGGAGGAAAATATCCTATAGATATTTGCATGTACAGACAGGAATGTAAAAGCAACAATAATGTCACAAATCTGTGCAAGGACTAAATACAAGAGCTCAGAAATCATAGGTGAAGGGTAACACGTGTTTGTTCCATTCTCATTTTATACAGGGAAATTTATCTTACAGAAGGCAAAGTTTGAACTGGAGAACGTCATCCAAAAACCTAAAGGCCCTGTTTAAGCTTAACGGGTCTGAAGAGAATAAAGAGTTTAGAGTAATTTAACCAAAACATAGTTACTAGATATCTAAATATAATTATATCTCAACTCCTGCATACTTGGAATTTATACATTTTCTTCATGGAACACAAGTCACAAGTTATAAATCTAGATGGGAATCTCAAGAACTTTGTTAGACAATATTAGGAACTAAAGGAATCAAAATCAGGGTGTTCTTTCCTGCTGCCATTCAATTCCTAGACTAAATTATACAATTCCAAATTCAAGATAAATGTTCTTGGATTATAAGAAAAAATTACTAATGGGTTACACGAAGATATGCATCCAATCACTTCATATTTACCTTGCTGTAAAAATATTTTTTAATAAATTGCTTCCTAACATACATCTCATAGAAGTGAGGACAGCCAAAATTAGCTCCAGGTAATAGAAAGTTTGGGAAGAGAGGGGGATTTAGAGACAATTTCTGATTCAGATATCTGTCAGCACCTAGTAGTTCAGGAACCCTCAAGTTTTCCTGTTTCCCTGTAGATTATCTCTGGTAGTGATGAATCACAATCAGTGGAAGATGAGGTTTTCTCTTGAGCAAGAAGAGGGGGGAAAAAAGAAATCCTTGATCTCTCATCTGTAAAAAGGACAAGTGCAGTGGCCTGGCTTAGCCAGCTCAGGGCTCACTAAGTCCACTTATCACTACTCACAGCTTGTTCAAGATCCAAATCTATGACTACACTGGCTCAGAGCTCCCCTTTAATAGCATTTGGACTCACTGATGCTCCCCAGAGGTTCCACAGAAATAACTCCAACACTCTGAGGAGTGCATTTGGCTCCTGGGCCCTTCTGCTGCAGATTTGAAGCAATCAAGCCTCAATCTGCATAAGAACTGAGAAAAATCTGCTCCAAACACAATGCTCAGCACTCAGCAAGAGTGTGAGCACCTATTTTACTTTCAAGAGAGAGGCAAATGGACAAAATTATGAGATGTTCCATGGTTCCAAAAACCCACATAACAGTCTCAGAAGTGGTTGTTATTTTCACACGTTCTCATGGATTTATGCTGTTGAACAGGAGATAAAGGCTCTTGGGAGGGGATTATTTCAGCTCACTGGGAATGAAGAGCAATTTCTGACATTCTCCCACTTCTTCCAAGACAAAAACCTGAACTGTAGAATTTAGTCTCTGTTCATATTTAATTGAACATCTTCCTAAAAGCATTCAAGTCTTCTGACCCACTTGCAGAAATCAAGACAGTAAGGTCACTTCTCATTCCCAGCATATTGATATAACCATTTCACTCCATTTTGTTCAGCTGAAAAAGCTTTTCACTGAGATATTTATTCCCTTTTCTCTTCTTTTCATGTATTTTGCAGCTCAGTAATATCCTTATAATAATTTTGTCAATAACCACACAACATCAAGCTCCTTGTGACTGCAGCTCCATAAAAGATGCCTTCTGATAATTTAGTCATAAATACCTGCCAAGCCAAAGCAATCCTTTCTTTACTATAGCTGATCAGAACTGTAAACAGTATTCCAGATTGGGTGGCATAAATATTTCCCCCTCAGAATATTTTTTGTGATGGTTTTTATTGTCATTACCAGCCCACAGTGATCAGGTGAAGTCAGCAGCCTTCTCATCCATTATTTCTGACAGGCTTCACTCCTCACATGCATCACCCTCATTACCTATGTACATGTTCTAGCACTGAATTTCCTTTCATTTCTCCTGCCTGCAAGGTCACAAAGGCTTCTCTACATGATCCTCAACAATCTTCTGTCCTGCCAACACAGCCCAAACTTGTAACTTCGGGTTGGATCACAGAGAACACAACTGGCCTGGGAAGGAGGGAAGCTTCCTCCTCTGAAGCTGCCCATAACAGGGATTTTCTTTCAGAGAGTAGCACAACCTGTTCATACAATCTAAGTCCATACTTTGATGCTTCTCAAGTCTTGAAGAATTTCTTTGTTCACATTATTTCCTGCTACAAAAGAAACTTTACCAACAAGCACTGGAACTTGTAAAATGCCTACATAAACTGTAGAGGTGTATTTAGCAATAGGATTTCACCTTGCTTTTTCTGCCCAGTACATAAAAATAACACAAGGAACTATTAAAAGGTTCAAGAATCATTTGTGTACATTCACTTCCATGCACAGTGAGGTAGTTAAGAACAAATAAATCCACTTAAGACTAGGAGTGGGTGTGATAGAAAATATTACAACCCCATCCCCAGAAAATACTTGTTCAGTTTTTTGGGATGATTCATCCTATTCTTCTTTTCAAGCTAATTCAGGGGTATTAGGGAGTCAAGCACTTACATTCAATAATCTCCCTTTTATTTTTTTTTTTTGCAATCTTAGCTATTTTTTACATTACACAGCCACAAGGTGATTCTCCCTCCTCTAAAACTGCCAGTTGTACAATTAAATAGAAAGAACTAATTATCAGCTTCAGTTCAAATTGCCCTTCCTCAGCACAGGTTTTATTTCAGACTTCAATGACTCTTGGCCTGAAGACTCAAAACTCCAGCCAGCCTTGTTTTTCTTCCCCTCAAGTTTCATCTTTGCTCAAGCTACATTCAGGAAATCCACTGCAATTCCTGACCTCTCAGGAATCCCTTTCTTCCTGTGACCATTTCTAGCAGAAAACCAACACCTCCACAGAAGCAGAGACACCTGCCTGCATCCTGTGCTGTCTGTGAAGATTTCCTGCTCTGGACTTGCCCTGCAGCACCAAACACCCTTTGCTGTCAGAGGTGGCAGAAGGGAGGCTCTGGAGAAGTTTTCTCCCCCAAAACAGAGCAGAAGTTCCAGTTCTGCACCACAGCCAGACTTTCTCATCCTGGGCCATGGTGGCATCTTCCAAATTTACACCTCTGTCCCAGCTGGGCTTTTGCTCAGGACACACAACCTTCATGGCCATATTTAAATCATCACTGTGATCTATTACTGCAATAAAATTACCTGCTCAGTTTACCCAGAATAATTCTTTCCTTGGCTCTGCAACTTAATCTCTTACTGTAACTCATGCCTCATAGAGGGATGAGTGTTTAATTCCAGTATGTATTTTTACCTAAATATCCAAGTGAAACACTCACATCAAACACAAACTTCAATCTATTCAGACTGGAAATTAAAGAAAACATGGTAAGCCATTATTTTTAGAGTTGTTGTGGATATCTTGTGACTTCAGGCACTGCAGGCTTCTTTCCTTGAAAAGGTCATATATTCTTCAGAAAACTAAAAAGAACAAAAACCCTGAGATTCCTTTTATTTCTTTGTATCTCACTATTCTAAAGCAGGTCTGAAGTGAGAAACTAGCCCAGGCTTCAGAACTCCACTGGAGACATCTTCCAGCTAATCTGACCTCTTTTTTAACAGTAATAACTCAAAAAAAATTTAAGAGTTCAGACATGCCCTTGATTTGTTTTAAAGGGCACATCCTGCTTTTGAAAACAACATCAGTTCAGATAACTCCTAAAGCTTTCTGCAATAACAGATTCAAGGAAAAAAATCAGGAATTTTACATGTATAGTATTAACTCCTGAGCTTCCCTGCCTGTTTTAAGATTGTTTTTTTAATGACAGAGGAGATGTGAAACCCAGGTTGGCTAACTGATGGCATCTGAGCTCTGCCACACTTTAGTGATAGCTGTGATGCCAGGCAGACTCACAGAGACTTTTAGTCCCTAAATCTGTCTCAGTAGGGGGTTCAAACATCAAAAGACAACTTCAGGTCTCCTTCATATCCAGTCTAATCTTACCATAACTTTTTAGGGGAGTTTGCAATCTTCATAAGACATTGAGGCAAAAATTTGCTGCACTTGAACTTATTTTCAACAACTTTCTAACCACACCCACACAAAGGAATTCTTCTTACTGCATGCTTGTTGGAACTGCAGATTACAAAATTATTTCCTGTACTCCTGCAGTGATTACAACTAAATTTAATATATCTACAGACTTCTCTATCAGTGGCTTTCACAGTAAATATGAGAGCCTTGATGAAAAAAGTCATCTTGGTTTTCCTTTATGTCAGAGGGGACATTTCCCTTGTGTAGACACCAGCACAAAGCCCACAAAATTCCAAGTGTGGGAGCAATCATCCACATAACTGGCTGATTGCTGTCTTAATAATACATCAGGAAAGAGAAAATAGCATTTCAGGGCTACATGGCCTCAAATAAAAGTGTCTTAAGCAACATTCATTCCCGTTAGCAACTCAGGTGCAGAGCTCTTAGAAGCCAGATTATAATGAAGAGATTTTCATGGTGAGTGCATGATGACAACACAAGTGCTCGTGCCTGAGCCAGAGGTGAGGGCACTGGAATGAAAAATGAGCACACTTCTCTTAAACTAAACACACAAAAAAGCCATTGAAAATTTAAAGGTAAAATGAGGTAAAAAAAAAAAAAACCAAAACCATCCAAATTTTGCTCTTTTGGAAGACTGTTGGCCAACACTTTGCTGCTGCCAACAGCCAGAATCATTGGCACATGTGAATTTTTTTTCTCAACTGTGTCCTTTGTTTTTCTGCATAAAGTAAATGCCCCTCTCTGCTACACTTCTAAGCCATTTTACACTTTTGCTACTGGCACACTTGCAGTTTGCTGTAATCCTTGGTGTCAATCTTTCATCCAAACTAATCCTTTATTTCAGTGACATCTGGGTAGTGAAGAAAAATAGTTATTTGAAATTTTGCCATAAAATATATCTATAAAAACAACAGTCTGACAGAAACACCACAGTATCTAGTTTTCCAGATTTGTAACTATGGTGCAAAGCCCATCTAACATATTTTAATGTAAATATTTTAAAAGAGAAGGAGAGAAACATCCTTATCTTTTCTCTTTGGCTAGGAATATCTTTTGGCAATAAGATATAGGTAGACCTTTAAGCAGAAAGATCAATATACATTTATATATAAGTTGTACATTTAAGCTCAGGAGTCTTTTTGTGTTTTCCCAATTCAACATCAGACCTTCCAAACACTAAAAACAATCTTCACCCTTTCATTTGTGACATAATTGTAGCCATTTAACTGGGGTCTAAATGCCTGCCCATCTCAGGGTATCTGCTCTGATGTGATAAGGCCAAGAGCTCTGCAGGATAATAACACTCCAATTTATTCACCTGCAAAAGTAATCTGCTCCAAAGTGCCTCATTCTGGTAACAAGCCTGAAAATGACACCTCTAAAATGGCCTAATCTCAGTAAAATGTGTTTCCCAGTGTAAAAGGCTTCTCTGTTCTGCTGCAGAAGTTCTGGTCAAATGAGAAAGAAACCCCATTTATCTGCCCCTTCCTTCATCTGAGCCACTTTTGTCCCTCTGCTTTTGGTCTGGCAAACCAGGAACTCTGCTTCCATGTTCCCATTAGGTCACAACCACCAGTTTGTGTTCAGTTCCTTAATCCTTCTTGACCTATATCTCCCATATCATAAAAATAACTCACTGGAGTGAAACCTAATTCAGGCACACACAGTTGTTTCAGGAGAAATGAACCTTACAGACTGTGCATAGAGCTGGACAGAAATTCCATTTAACTCCTCTTGACCTGAAAAGAGCAAGCCATAGCAGGCAGGCTGTACAATTCCTGCAAGACAAGGCAGGAAAATGTCCTTTCTGCTTCCTCTGGACTGTTCTATATATAGATGTTATTAATATGTGACCATAAAATTGTCTACTCCCTCTCAGATTTAGCCACAGAAATTTTTAATAAGTAATGTGTCTAATGTATTAGATATTAAACTAGACATTAGCTGCCAGATCTCACTAAGATGTGCAAAATTATTTTAGCTACTTATCAAGGTGATATCTGCTGCAATCTCATTTTTAACAAAGCACTGTAAAAAGCAAAATTTCTCATGCAAAATTCAGGAAAGGACCTTGTCATTGCCCCTAATCAAAAGGAGCAAATGAGCTCTGCCATAGAAATCCATCTCTTTCCTCCTACGTGTATAAATAAAGAACTTCTGCTTCCAGATGAATCTTCAGAAATCAAGCTCAGCATTATCTTACTGACACAAACCACTTAAATGACAAATAAACACAATAAACCTTTGCCTGCCCTCTCTATTTCATGTGGCTTTTGCACCACTTCCACACTGCTACATTCCATTTCTTTGGAAACACAAACCAGAGGTGCTGCCATAGAGGTTCTCAGCTTTTATATCTTTAGTATTCTTAGTTTCATGCCCCTTATTTGCTGTGCTACTCTTTTGAAATCGTGGTATGAATTTATGCTCTAAACCAGCCATGAATTGTGTTCATTTAAATCAGTCTCATATTGTACAAAAAAACCTGCTATGGACATTGATAGTTATCCACAGAGCTGAAAAATAAACCCAAAACAACAAAACAGGATAAGGATAAAATTCTTCATGGGTAAATAAAACACAATGTTTGGCCAAAGGATTGGTACCACATCAGAGAGCAAGAGAGGGGCTTAATTAATTGCCTGAGCCTAAATATATATTCAGATTTTTTAGCTTTGAAGAGCAGACAAGTTTAAAATACTTCAAAACAGATGCACATTGCATATTAATTGTTCAGCAGAAAGCTCTTTGTCTGGCTAAAACTGAAATCTGTGCTGTTCTTATCCAGCAACATGTTGGTGAGTGCTAATAATTAGGGACTGATTAATGATTCACTGCCAAATTTGTATATTTGGACTGAATTCTTATCCACTGCTTTTATTCCAAATTCCATCAATATTGTCAAATACTGGAAACTGGAGTAACACAAACCAGTGGAAAGCATTCCAACCCAAAACAAGAACTCGAGCTTGAGCTGACCCCAATCTGCTTCAGACAGCTGCTTAGGTGGTTCTGACTTGATTTTCTCTTAGTCTGGAGCATTTCTGCTGTTCCCTGATGAAAATCACTGATCAGTTTAATGAGCTGACCAGAGGGGTGGAGGAGGGATGATCTGAGCCCTTTGTTACTCACACACTCTTACTACCCATCCCTCAGTCAATCTGACAGACTGCAAACATTACATTAACTGAAAGGAAAACCTCATTTTGAACTGTGCTGTCCCACACATACCAAACAGCCTGTAAAATGCCTTAGATTTTATGCCTGAATCCACTAAACACTGAAGGGGGGGAGGGGGGAAGGAAAAAAAAACCCCAGAAATTCATGGTTGAATTATTGAAATAGTAACAATAATATTCAATAATTGAAAATATTCAAATAATATTGAAAATATTATTGAATATTGAATCAAAAATAGAAATTCATGGCTGAATTGCTCAGCAAAACCTCCCCTGCTCTAACTCCTGAACTGATCCAAGGGGTGCAAAGCAGAGCACACTGAATGGCACAGAAATGGAACAGTGAAATGTGGACATCTCAAAGAACACAGCCACGTAAATTGGTTTCCTCCAAGGAACCTGAGCATGTCCATTGCTCTGCCTACAGGGATTTAGGGCAACCAGCAAAGACTGCTCCTGGCAAGCCACAGATATTGCAAAGAATGGTGCTCCAGAGCCATGAAGGAATGTGATCATTGGGTGGGTGATGCTGTGTTTCTGCAGGAGCTCACATGTCACAGGCAGGAGCACAGAGTGTGGCATTCAGGACAGGAATTCTGCAGCTCTGAGATGCAGCACAGGCTGCAGCTCCCAGCAGCAACACTGAGTTTGTGCTCTCCTGACAAAGCCCCACACACAACCATGTAAAAGTCAGCACGAGGAGGTTAATGGCAGTGAACTAGAATAAAACTAAATGTCACTACATGTTACTTTTCTGTAGAACCTTCTAAGTAGATAAGACATGTTCAGAAAGCTGTAAAATGTGCCCTTTCCTTACAGGAAAAAGGTCAGTTCTGTGCTAACAAATTGTAATCAGTTAGTCATAAATGATCATATCAGCAGCTGGAATATGGTACCTTACATGGAATTTAAATATTCTTACAATTGCTTGAGTCACAGAGAAGCCCACTTTGCACCATGCAAACTCCTGCATGCACTAAAATGATGCAATTCATGAAAATATGAACACAACATCATGTGGAAGGAAGAAATTACCAATTTCACAGCAATGAAACATGCTTAAATAACCAATTATGCAGTTGCCCTTGGCATTAAAGAGCAATACAGGGAATGCTTCAGCACAGTCTGTGATTCTGTGGTTCTCTGCTGTGGCAAGCACATTCTTCTCTCTCTCAGGAAATTTTCATAGAGGAGCAGAAAGCGAAGAGAAAACAATTTCTATTTCTGTCCCTTGTTTCTCCCATGTGGAATGCATTGGAGAATTGTTTACCTGGAGTCATTGGTTTATTGGATACTGCTGAGGATTGTTTGGCTCTGATGGCCAATTGAATCCACCTGTGTCTGGACTCTGAGGGGAGAGAGTCACCAGTGACGTTAGAGTTAGTTAGATATGGTAGTTAGAAATGTAGGATGTAGTTTTAGTATCTCTCTTTAAATAGGATATTAATGTATTATAATATAGATATAATAAAGAAATCATTCAGCCTTCTGAACTGGAGTCAACATCATTTCTTCCCATTCTGGGTTCAACTGCACTTTCTCCACAATACTCTGCTGCTTTAGGAGACCAGCTGCACTGAACAATCAGCTCTGCTGGTTTTCAAAGCAAGGAAGGAGCAGAAGTTCTTCCACCCAGCACACAGAGCAGCAGGCCATTGCCTTCCTTTTCTCTCTCAAGAAATAAAAATCAGCAGCAAAGCCAACATTAATCTGCAAAAACCCAACACCACAAATGCAGTATTGGGATAGTTTTATGAAGATAAAAGAAACCAGTTCTTCTCTCAAGGCCAGATGAGACTTTTGCTGTGCACCTATTACTTTTGTGGCATGGTGTTGTTATTATTAAAGAATTTTTGTTTTTTAAGTTCCGTGATTATTTCAGCATTTCTCCCTGTTCTGGTGTCCAGAGTGCTTTAGGTCCTTAATAACAAGTATCCCATTCAAAGAGGGCTCAAGTAATGGGGTGCAGAAAGACTTTCCTAAGAAAAATAGGTCCTGAGCCTTCCCCTGCTGAGAAAGGACAAGCTTAATACTCAGTTCAGAATAACCTCAGGGGTATGTCACAGTGATTTCTTACACTGGTGCAGCACATGCCGTGCTCAACAGTAAAAAGCTAATTATTGATATTATTTAAATTCCCAAGCACTAAGAAGCCTGTACAATGAGGTTGTGGGTGGTTTTTTTTCCTTTGAACACTGTATTGAGTCGTGTATTTCAAAGCTGACAGGCCACTTCAAAGCTGAAATGCACACACTGAATACTAATGCTTCTGAGGCAAGAAAAGTGTATTCAGCTCTCACACACATCCAGAGCCACCTCAGTAAAAGTTACTCAAGCTAATATTTTGTGAAATGCAGGGAAAAGATACAATCAGTGAGCAGAAATGCTGCAGCTCCTGTTTTCACCCACACTGAAACACCTTGCTCTGAAATCCCCTTTTGACACTGCCAGGGCAGCTGTACTCACACCCATCACTCCCAGCTGCAACAACATTTATCTACTCATGACTTGAAAAATGAGATAAAAATGACTAAAGCAGTTATAGTTCCTGTGTTCTCTTCAAAAAGTTAACTTCTATATCCTTCAAGACAACGCCCACTTGTGTTATGCAGAAAAAGTTGGGTTTATCCTAATTATTTAAACTTCAAGAAGGATTGTTTATAATGTTCATTTGACTCACACTGTGCTCTATCTCACAGGAAATGTAGTTCTTTACAGAAAGGTGCCAGCTCTGCTCAACTCAGAAAACAGATCAACACAATTGTAATTTTCTGCTTCATTTCTAATGTTATTAAAAGAGACAATAAAAGAAACAATACTCATGAAACTTCTGATGATATTTCAGTTCATTTTTTAAATTTTTATATCTAGGTCTACAAATGGCAAACATCTGAATTGCAGTGAGACCAATGAAACGTTTAATTTCTCCAGCTAAACCAGGTTCTGAGTGACTCAGAATTTAAATTCTTGTTAAAATGGCTTAGCACTCCTTTTATTTCTGAAGGTTCTATTTCTTCAGTCTCTCTTTGTCCAAGTTAGATGTGCGTGGCGTGGCTGTGTGAAAACCAGTACTAATGGTAGTAATTATAATTTAGATGACACTGTCTCACTTAAAATTGTAATTTTTTAAAGGTAATTTTGCTATTCAACCTGTAAGCTGGTAATGCAAGGAGCTCCCTGATCCCCTCCTTTTGAAAGCCATCTTTCACTTTAAATTCCCTTCTGGGCACATAAACCTGCAGGAAATGCAAAGCTGCAATCAACCCATTCACATCTGAGTGTGAACCACAACTGTTTCATGTTTGCTTGTGCAGTGAGCAATCCAAACTGCCTTCAGTGGTAGGATTGTCCTTTGACAATAAAAGCAATATTCCAGGGTGAAGTTATGCACCTTGCCCACAATTTGAAGTCTGCAGAGACTCTCTCATCCTTTTCTGAACCATTTCCAGAGCAGCTGGGACTGGAAATGAAACTCAAGGTGGCAGCTTTGTGAGGAACATTGCCCATTTCTTTTTTACTTTAATCTTTTAATCCTACTAATCCCATATTATTTACTCTTTTTTTTTCCCCCTCCTGTGTCTAAACTGATGTTTCTGTCCTTGCCAAGGTACTTTCTGCTCTTTCTTGCTTATTGTTTACTCTGTACTTTTGAAAGGAGCAATAGAACAATGTTTGCAATAGGTTTCAGTGGTTTTGACAGAACTTGAACTAATCTAAGGTGAAAATTCAAAAGGTATTTTCAACCAAGTAATGAAGTTTTAGAAGAGTTTCCTTATGACAGTGATGACTTAGTGACAGAATTTGAAATTTTACTGAAAGGACTGCCTGACAGATTTTATCTAAAATTATCATTGTCTGTGATAATAGCAATGAACTGAAAGAGGAGAGATTTCCATTAGCACCAATATTCCCACACAATGCCAGAAAATCAGAGTATCATAAAATGGTCTAGGTTGGAAGAGACCTTGAAAATCATCTCATCCCAGCCCCTGCCATGGGGGGACCTTCCTGGTTGCTCAAAGTCCTACCCAGCCTGGCCTGGGACACTTCCAGGGGTGGGACACTTCCCATATTGAGATAAGAGCCTTATTTTAAATAAAAACAAATATCTGTGACTTCATAACTTGCTTTGCAAAACATTATTTTTTCAACTACTTGAGATTGTGGCATGAACTGAAGATGCCTTTTGGGTTTTCCAGCAAAGTTTGCTACACAAGTTTTACCTCTGAGTTGACTAAAATCACAGAATTCAGTATTTCTTCACAAGGAGATCAAATGTTGTGCCTGGTGTTCATCCTCCTCCCCTCACCACAAACAAACACAAATAACTTCAACAAAAATAATGCCACATACCCATGAAGTTCCAAAGAGAAGTTCATCAAGCCCCACTCAAAACTTCCTAATGGATTTTCTTGCCATAAGACACTTCATCATCTTCACAAACTCATTTTCATGAAGTAGGCACAATTTAATTTGCTGTAGACAAGATTAAAAGGTCATAAACAAAACACTGTCATTCAGTTTGCCCTTTCAAGTCAGTTCAAAATATGATATATGATCTGCTTAATTGTGTTAGAATTTGGTGTGGCTGTCCAGCCTCTCCAGGATCCACCTCTTTAGCACATGAGCAGATTTAAAACCTGCAGCACTGCCACAGGGAGAAGTCTGAGCACAAAACTCACAGCCACGAGCTAGGGATGCCAAAAGTCCCATTAGCTCCTCTGAGTTGTAAAATAAATACAAAAATTAGCAAGTACAAATGTAGAATCTTATTGTTACAGCAGGTAACAGAATGCAGAAAGTTAAAGGAGATAAAAAAAAACTTTTTTTTTGCTCTCACCACTGCTGCCAGTTATGTTGTGAATATTTTAAGCCTGCAAAGGTTCAAAAAGCAAATATATTCCCAGATGAGAAGTCTAAAGGAAAAAAAAACCAAAACAACAAATTCTTCCCTGGTCTAGGAAATGAAAGAGCAGAGAATGGGAACCAGGTAGGTGCTCAGTACACAAAGCAGATTTTTCCCTCAAGTTTTTCTTCATCTAACACATATTTGTGGGAAGTGCATCACACACAGCACTGCTGGGATGGAGAAAGTGCTGCCACATGGAGGGAGAGGAAATTCTCACCTGTGCATGCAGTGACAGGACCAGGGGGAATGGCTTCAAAGTCAAAGAGAGCAGGTTTAGATTTGAGACTCAGAATAAATTCTTTCAGTGAGGGTGGTGAGGCACGAGGTGCCCAGAGAAGCTGTGGCTGCCCCATCCTGGAAGGGTCCACAGCCAGTTTGGGTGGGGTTTGGAACCACCTGGCCAAGTGGAAGGGGTTGAACAGGATGATCTTTTAGGTCCCATCCAACCCAAACCATTCTGGGATTCTCAATCCGATACTCANTAAATTCTTTCAGTGAGGGTGGTGAGGCACGAGGTGCCCAGAGAAGCTGTGGCTGCCCCATCCTGGAAGGGTCCACAGCCAGTTTAAAAAAAACACCACCACCAAAAATCATTCTTATTATAAGTTATTTGCAAATCACCTGGTGGTTTCACAGCTGTGTTCTGCTTGAAAATCATAAAAATAACTTGAGTTATGGAATGAGGCTCAGCCAGTGCCCTGTTCAGACACACAGGAGCACCTGGGCACCTCTGACAGTCACAGGCTGCAGGCTTGGAGCTCACATTGCTTTTTCAGATTAAAAAAATGCCAAATAACAAAATACAGAAAGTAATCAAGGTGCCAAAGTAGTACCACAGCTTTTAATACAAATTAAACCAGAGATGATCCATATTTCTAAAATTTAGTTTGAAACACAAATTTCAGTTTGGTTCTGTGTTTTTTGCAAGCAAAACCATGGCACTGATCCTAATAAGCATTTACTATTGAAGTGAAGAACTTCAGAACACTTTTTGAAACAGGTCTCTGATATTCTATCTCACATTTAACCTTTAATTATGCAATGAGAGGGACAAAGTATTTTAGTCTCCTATTGTATTATGATAAGGATTTAAATGAGTTCAGGTATTTGTAGCACAGTGGTTAGGCAAATGGTGAGAGCAATTTGCAGAAATGGCCACTATTTCTCACTCAATGGATTTGAAATATCCTCAACTTTTACGCATAAAATCTTCATCTTTGCCCTGATATTTAAGAAGCAGGGGCACTTATTAACCTGAGATGATTTTCTGTTCCACTGACATTATATCCTAAATTTATATTGTTACAGAAGACTGAATATTCCCATAATGAACTTGCTCATAATATCATAATATCAACCATTAATATCTCTGATTCTACCCAGAATTATAGAAAACTTAATTTTGTTGTTGTTGGGTAGAGATAAAAGTTAGGGTGGCATTTTTGGTTGTGTTTCCGTGTTCCTGTCTTTGTTGTTTTTTCAAGGGACATCAGTAGAATATTTTCAGCCTCTCAGAGTGCATAAACAGCATGGAAAAGCTAAATAACTGCTTTTAATGGGCAAAACTGTAGGAAAACAACCAAAATAGCATAGATCAGTTAAAAAAAATATAAACACCTCATGCTCAGGTAGAAGAAACAACAAAACTGACAAAACATTGGATATAATGGGCAAAACTGTAGGAAAACAACCAAAATAGCATAGTCCAGTTCAAAAAAATACAAACATTTTATGTTTAGATAGAAGAAACAACAAAATTGACAAAACATTGGATATACCTTTTACTAAATGTTCCCTAAATTACCTCAATTTCTCCCAAGAACAACAGTTTTCCTGAGCAACAAAAATCATTACTTTAGAATATATAAATTAATTTAAAAAATAATGATGCCAGGCAGCATGTCAGTAGTGAAAGAGAGGTGAAAACCACATATTTTCCAAGAGCACTTACATGCAGTACAATGAGAACTGAATTTCTTCCATCCCCAAGAACTCCTTCAGGACAGAACTGAAACCAGTTCACTTCTTCTTCAGAAAACATTTTTCCTGAATCACTTCATAAGCAAAAAACCCTCCTGTAGCATCAGCCAGACATAACTTACTGCCATCAGTAAGCAAGTTTATTCCCTGTCATATTAGAACTGGTGAAAGAATCATTAAGTCCTTTTTTTTTATTCTCCAGCTGAGCTGTGTTTTCATTTTTGTGTGGCAGATGCTGCTCCAGCCTGGGGTGTGCATCCCACAGCCTGCTGAGAGCCCAGGCAGGGCCAGCAGAAGGATGGGAGCTTCATGAATAAACATTTGCTTAAAAACCACATTATTCCATCATATTCTCTTTGCTCCTCATCTGTAAAGTGAGGCAGTACCAAGGAAAACCTACTGCAGTTCTTCTGCTGGCACAGAGATTTATGTGGGCCCACCAGGGGCATTTGTAGAACAGCAGTGGCCCCAAACTCACAGTCTTCCCATGGAGATCATTATTCCATCCCTTTGGGGGCTCCCATTCCCTCCATTTTTTACCACGATAAAGCAAGGAAAAGAATTTGTCAGAAAGTGGGAGAAAGAACGGGAAAATGAGTTTAATTTTCAACACTTGGATTTGTTTCTGTACAATGTGGGTTCTCCAGCAGCAGGCTTACATTAAAGGAGGGCAGCATGAATTCCCACAGCACAGGAGATTAATCAAGTTTCAGAAATTATTCCTGGTTGCAGATCTCCAATTTGAAACACATTTCAGGAGTCACGTTTTGCTACGTGCAGAACTTGTCTTGAGAATGAGGTACTTTAATATTTAAATGGACATTCCAAAGTAGAAGGCACTTCAAAAGCATGACCTTAGGCTTTACTACTCAAATAAAGAAGCAGCGACACAAAATAGATAAAAATGTCCTTCTCCAATTCAACTATTCCTACTTTTTCTTTTCTCTTACTATTTCTAAATATTATGCATGTGTCATGCAGGAAAAAAAATTGTGTCAGGAGAAAATAAAACCCAAACCCAACAAAAATTAGCAAAGGAATCAACCTAAAACCTTCTAAAAAAAGCCAAGAGCTATTCCAGCCTGATGAGATATAGAAATAAGTTTGCAGTTTGCTTTGGTTTTCTTCTCAAGTAACCACCTCCCACAGCAACTGCCACCACATGAGGAGGAAGAAATCCCTGAAATAAGCAGTTCTTTTTTCACCCCATAAAAAGGAAACATGCTGGGAAAGACCACGCTTAGCACACTTGTTAGGGCTTTATAGAAGGACTGTGGATTGAAATATTCATTCTAAATTAATTTCTGGTGATCAGTATTGAGTATGGATGTCCTGTACTATCCTAGCAGCTACAAATTAATAAATATGCTATGTTTGTATAACAGTTACACTATGATTTGGGGGGTTTTTCCCTGATTTTTTTTATTTTTGTGTGCAAATCCTTCTTTCTTACCTCCTGTAGCCTCTCACTGCTCTGCTTAGAAGGCAAGAAATTACTTACCTGTGCAACACTGCTTAACCAAAACTTGTCAAAAATGAAAATATCATCTGTACTGGTATAAATTACTCTTTTTGCATTCAAAAATATTCTATAAACACAACCCCATTTTCACATTTCTCAAATAGGTACCAGTTATCTCTTATGTCTCTAGAAGGAAAGGCAATCTCAGCAATGTTAGCTATCTATATGCATGGCAGAGACAAGCAAAAATACAAATTCACATGGAGAAGGGGCATAAACCTTTTTCCCCTCTCACTATTCCTTTCAGACGGATGAACAGAGGACAGTTACAGTTATCCAATAGTCTTTTATCCAATGGTTTTCCTTATTCACATTATAAAAGGATTCACATCAATTTATAATGTGAATTATATAATTCACATTATAAAAAGAGCTATTAATGAACTCTGTGGCCTTCCTGGACTTGTGCTTTTTTCCCATAAAACCAATTTTCAAAAAACCTGAAGCCACACATCCAACCCAACCTGTTCAGTTCCTAAAACAAGTCCTGAGGGAGAAAGAAATAGTTGGAGATAGTCTGGATTTTAAACCTCACAGGATAATGACCCATCTGAGCTTTGTTGTTCAAGTTTTTTCTTGGTTGGCTGATTTTTATTTTTTTATTTTATAAAATACATTTA
>VXBC01003206.1:2614697-2630179 GCA_013399945.1 Ploceus nigricollis
ATATTTTATATATATTATATAATATACATGCTTATATATATTATACATATTTATAAAGATATATTTAATTTCATTTATATTTATGTTTCATTTCATTTTTATCTCTCAGCTGTTTCCTTTCCTCTGGCCTGCTTTATTTGTATAAAATTTGGCCCTTCAAATACTTTCTGCTTCTCTCCCCTTGAGAGTGTCTTACTGCTGGTGGTCTGTCACAGGAATCACAACTAAACAAAGATGGAATTAGAAAAGGTTCAGAGAAGCAATAAAATAAGTAATTTCTGACGCACTACGTGGCAAGGTTTGATGTAACCCAGAACCATTTATGTCTTTGAGCACTTTTAGTCTGCTTTGCCAGTTAAAAAAATCAAATCTAAACAAATCATTACTGGTTTTTCATGACTTCAGCAGCATATGAAAATTTCTAGGCAAATATTGCTCTTTTAGGTTCAAAACACAGAGGGCACAAGGAATCCCTCCCAGCTGCAGATGCTTTAATTCCACTCTGGAAAATGTGTTTGTCCATTCAGGATCCTGCTCTGTAATTATCAGACTCCAAACTGCTCACAGCCCCATGTGGTGCCCTGGAACTCTCCATCATCCTGGCATCCCACAGGAAAAAATTGCAGCAGCAGCCCCAGCTCCAGCTGATTCTCCAAAGCTGCCAAAATATCTCCTGGTGGGAGCAGCAGAGGAATTTAGTGCCTTTGGCAGATGCCCAGAGCTCTTCATGTGTCTGATGTTGGACCCCAGAAGGAAAGAAAAAAATGCAGAAAAAAATAAGGGTGAAAAAAAGACAGTATCCCTAAAGATTAAAAGGGAAATAACCCACCAAATGACAAGCAAGACACATCCCTCTCCACTTCTAAATCCAGATTTTCCTCTCCTAACAGTCTGATTGTATTAAAACAAAAATCATTACAAAAATGTAATGAGCAAACTTCCAAAGCACTTGGCAAAACACCCTAAGCCCTGGGTGTCCTATGAGTTTTCTGCACAGAAAACTCAGCAGAAATTGAGGTGACATATCTAAAGATAAAAAAAAATATTGCTTTTTATTGTGGGAAATGGTTTTCCTCACTTGAATCTCAATTTAAAGAACAATTTCAAAACCATTCAAACTTTATTAAAGCATTACTTTCTAAAAAACTGAGTCCGTGCCAAATTAACACTAAAGAGAATTAATCTCTTTTTCTCTGAAAACATTTCCATGGAATTCAAAATAAATACTGCTGGGCAAAGAAACAGATCCTAGAATAAACAAAAGTGCAAGAAGGAACTCTCTGCACTTCCATTATGATCTTATTTTCTCTGGAAAATTAGATTTCTCACACTATGCATGTATCCCTTCATAAAAGCAAGGAAATTTCAGAAACTTTAAGAATGTCAAGCAGTTAGAAAAAAAGATTATACAAATTCACTAAAATAGGTACATCAACCCGCACAGAAATAATCTTTTTCAGAGAAAAGCAATGTATCATTACCTGCCCCCAAAAAATCCCCATCTCCTGGGCTACACTTAGGTTTTCACAAAGCTCATTGAGGGTTTATTCTGATGACAAAGTGGAGGAAATTATTGCCACTGACAGCCTGCACAGGCTGTTTAGCTGTGTGCCAGGGTGCAGCTTTGCAGGCAGATGGATCACTGCAGCTACAAGTGGTGAAATGGAGAAGAATAGCTGCTCTGTGTGCAGCAAAGTGACTCACCAGAACATCATTTTCCAGGAAAGAATAAACTCTCAGAAAGGTTAACTGATGTTAGCACTTAATAGAAAAGGTGTATTCATGTCATCAGCTGAGCTGATGCTGTTGCTTCTCAAGTGATCTTTAGCACTGCTTTAAAGGTACTTAAAACGTAACAAATGTAATAATTCAACTCAAACCTCAAACTTTTTTGGGTTTAGAGCTCTCTTTTCTGTTTCTGGTGGCTACTAAGGGACAAGAACACTGTCACACAGTGATACCCCACCAAATGAGGAGCAAGGCAGAGATGCCTCCCCACTTGTAAACCCAGATTTTCCTCTCCTAACAGCCTCACTCATTGCATTGTCATGCACAGATGTGAACATGGGTTCAACAAAATCATTACTGAAATGTAATGGCAAACTTCCCAAGCAACACCCTAAACCCTTCACATGGATCTCCTATGAAGGAGCCATGGAAAATTGCACAGAAAATTCTGCAGAAATTGAGGTAACATAAATAATATATAAAATATTGCCTTTTATTGTGGGATGCAGGGAGCTGGCTGGGAAAAGTTCTGTACCCACCCAAAAGAGAAAGCAGCTCTGTGCTGATCCCAGCTAAGGGGTGTGCAGTCAAGAATAAACTTCAGACTGAGAATATCTGCATGGAGGGAGGGGATTATGGAGATTTTCTGTCAATATGTGAATGTAAATCTACATCTGTGCATGGCAGTGGAAGCTGAGGTATCTGCTGTAGATCAGTGTTCAGCAGGCTTTAAGAGCAGCTACCACATGGTTGGGTTTTTAAAAAAAAGTTGCCACAATTCTTTATTTTTGTGGCCCATCAAAAATCTGTTTTCCCTTCATAGACCAAATTTTTGCTTCCTGGAAATAAAAACAATTTCAGTTTCCCAGCCACCATATATATTCATTAGATCCAATGGCTGCTTGGTATAACTGGGCAGTGACCACTTTTAACACTCAGTCATTTAATTTCTTTTAATTCTTTTTATACAGGGTTTCAGAAGGAGCAATAAAGAGTAATGGAATCACTGATAAATTACACATTTTAAGAAGTGCTTTCACTCTCCAAGAAATCCAACTGCAGGTCTGAAAAGACAACTCTCTTCAGGCTGAAGTCTCCCTACTTTATCTTCATTTCTTTTCTCAAAAGTATTTTACCTTCTCTTCCTGCACCCTGCAGAAAATTAAGCCATAAATCCTGAATTTACTGGGTATAAGTAGAAGGGTAGATGGAATTGCAAATGAGCTTCTATGAGCAACACTGTTTTCAGACTGAAGGCATCACAGCAAAAAGGCAAGGGCAGCCTGGAGAAAGGGGGTGATTTTGGGGTGGGGGAAAGTCAGGAGGGAGAATCTGTTTGCTGAGGATTTACCTAAAACACTCCAGCACTGAGCACACTGCACAAGCCCTGAGCCCTGCAAATTAAGGAGTTCCCCTTTATCCCCTCACCTCTTCTGTTCAAGAGGGCAGAAAGCAAAATAATCAAATCCCAGAGCAATAGAGCTCAGGGGATTTGTTTGCCTAACCCCCAAATTCCTAAATACTTATACTACTCAAAAGAAATTAATTAGAGTGGGAAAAAACAATACATTAACAATACATTAATATAAATAAAAACTAGAAATAAAGGCAACTATTAATGCACATCATTAGAAGTAACAACCTCCCAGTATTTTTTTCTGTTTATGTAACCATGGAAGGAAGGCCATGTCAGGCTCACAGAGCAACAAGTGCACATGAAATTATTTCTGTACCACAGTGAGTAAGATGGAATGCAGCAAACAGCTACAAGCAACTGTGGTGACAGTGCAGAAATTTAAATCAATAAACACTAAAAAGCACCCACTAACTCCCACACCCCTTGTCTTTGCCAAGGTTGAGCTGGATAACCCCTGAGGTCCCCTTTCCACCTGATATTCTAAATTCTGTGATATCTTGGTGCTGCTCAGGTCAATGGTTCAGCTCCAGGCAATCAGGATTTGAGCACAAGTGTAGGGTTAAACCCATGTTCACATCTAGCAATCAATTCAAAGTAATAAATTAGCAGAGAAGCATCTCTAGAATCATAAATATTTTTTAAAAGCCTGCTATAAATGATTCAACATCAGAAGAAATCTGCAGGAATGCTGATTAGAGGACAAGGTTGTACAAGCACAGAACAAAATGTGATTAATTTCACAGTAATTAACACCATATGCAGCTTATGCATCACACAGACCAGTATATTAAAATGTTGTTGAAAGCACATTCATATTTAAAAAATAAAAATTTTTAAAAAAATCACAAAAGGAGTTATTGAGTGCTTTTAAGTGAAGCCCAGCTTGCCTTTGTGTCACAAGTCCCATCCCAATTCCCTACTTTTTCTCCAAGTGATCACAGCTCTAAAGTGGTTTTAAATTGCTATTGTATGAAAAGGCAAATTATTTTAGGAGGTTAGAAGTCATCCTGTCACCTTGTAATTTCTTTAATTACAACACTGTGGAGGTGGAGAATGTGAAAAATCTGTGCAAGGTGTGTCTGTTAGAGAAGAAGTTGGAAATTCTCTACATAAGAGAATAAAGAAAAATAAGAGAGATAAAAGAAGAAATAAAGACAAATAAGAAACACAAATTTAAGACAGAACTCAAGCTCTGCCTGTTGCTCACAGGTTGGGGTTTTGAGGACATCACTGCACATCCTGGTCCAGCTCCTGGTGCCTTCAAGGATGCTGCACACACAGGTGAGACACTGAGTTATTTCACACTCAATTATTTCATTCCTGGAAGACAAGCCCAAGTAAAACTTGGGGAAGAGTTTCAGGATTGCCTGGGAATAACCAGGAGCCTGGCAGGCCCTTGCCCAGCAGTGATTTATTTGCCTCCTGCACTGGCAGAAGGTTCAGCTGCTCACTAATAAGAAACAAGGAGCTATGATGCAAGATTTATACAGCAATAATGAGGGGATTTGTTAGCATGGTTCTCATTATTCCCTAATGAAAGTCTAATGAAACTAATAAAGCTTTATCACAGCCTGCAGGGATGGTGCCAGAAGCCAGGCAGAGTGTGGGAATCAGGTTGGGAGAGGTCTTCAGGAAGTCAAGAGAGGAGCAGGTCCCACCTGCCCCTGAGGGCTACAGGCTGCTGGGCAGGGGTAGCCAAGCCCAAGCCTGTACCAGAACTGCTCATCCCAAAAGTACAGCAGGTCATCTCCCCTCCAGACAGCTGCTGAGAGCACAACAGGAGGAGCTGGGGCAAGGACCAAGCCCAGCAAAGTCCCAAGAGCCTGCACTGGAAGGTTACTGTGCATTCATGCCTGCAAATCATGGAAAACTGAATTTACTGGGCTACACCTGTGAGTACAGGGATTGGATGTGGCTTCTGCATCAGGGGGATACAGTGGGGGGAGACCTGGGCAAGCAAAGGGATCTGAGAGGGTCACAGCCACTTCCACAAGGGATGCTGGAAAGGCCAGATCTCCATCCAGAGAGAAGGCTGAAGGGGACATTCAAATACACAACATTTTCAAAATCATGGAAGCAACACCTGAATAGAGAACTCTCAATGGCACAGTCCTGCACTACCAAAACACAAAGAGTGGAGAGATAGAGACGTATTTAACATCCCTAATCCACCAGGGATGGAGGAGAAGCAGGAGGAGAAAGGCTGAGCACGAGTGCCTTGGCTTACACAATCACCCCAAACAGAGTTAGCCTCAAACACCACTGCTGGACACCAAATCTTGGCCTCCAATGTACCCAGCAGGTCAGCTCTGCTCTGAACAGCTCAGGCTGTGGGAGAAAAAAGGGAGATGTCCTCGGGCTAAACTTGCTGCTCCCTTGCCAGCAGGTTGGCTCCAGACACCTCTGCCCTGCGGGAGGATTTTGCTCTCTCATCAAACCACGAGTGTGCCCCTAACTCTGAGGGTGCAGAGAAAGGCAGCAGCAGGCTGCTAGTGCTGCCACAACAATTAATAGAGCCCACAGCCAAATCCACATCTCTTGACAGCAAAAAAACCCTGCAGGCTAAATAAACTGCATGCTCTGGAGTAGCTGATGAGCTGCTGGGCAGCACTGAACGTGTAGAGCACTTGAACATGTTCATCCTGCACAAGGGCAGAGACCTGGAACCACACGTGTCAGGGAACACATCCTTCTCAAGTGGCACTTAATTCAAAGAGTGAATTTAATTAGAAGTTAATTAGACAACTTCCCAAGGACCAGCTAGCAGAATTGCTTTGGGTATGCTGGAGTTAATGCTGATAAAGCAGGATTGCCTGGCAATGAAAGATGTCTGTGTTAATCATGACAGGAAGCAAACAAATAGCTTTTACCCTTCTAAGGATCACTCCCACCAATACACTGCTGCTCACAGGGAAAAGACAGATTTCCTCACCTCCAAGGGAAATATTTGAATGCTCAGAAGCTCAGCTCACTGACTGTGTAACATTATCTTACACGCAGCGCTCACATTTTTATCATATCACAAAACTATCCCCAATTTGAGCTGCACAGACCTACTTGTGTGTTTTCCAAAACATCATTATACCTCTTTTCCTTATCAATACGTGTTTCTGTTTCTTATAAGAGATTTCTGAATAGGTATGAACAGGATACACTTTGCTTTCTTTGGCAGTGATAAACTTACAGTAATAAAAGAATAAAACCTTCCACTGAGCTGCAGCACGAATCAGCTCGTTCTTACTTAACTCAGAGACATTATTTGCAACCTGCACATCATCCGAGGAGAAACAGCTCCATCTAAAGGGTAATTGGCTGCACAGGCCCTGCCTCGTGTTTGCCACATCAGCTGTGCCAACACCAGGAGCCCCGGGATGTTTGGGCAGGGCAGTGAAAGATGTGGATTGCAAAGCCCCGTCCTAAAGCTGGGGAGAAACTGATTCATGAACACTTTGTTCTCCCTTTCAATCACCTATTTATCAGTTCTCATCTACATGGCCCCTGGTGGTTTTTGGTTTGCAGCCTACTATCCAACATCAAACAAACAACGGTCATGAATTTTGAACCAATTTTATCATCCAAAAAAGAACCCAAAATCTTTTAAGTGCCCTGTTTTTTAAAAGACATCCAGAAGCCTCTAATCCCTCTTAAATTCTATTGACTTGAACAGAAGCACAGCTCCAAAAGTGACTTTTTACTTGTAAATATCTGATAGCTGGTACTGGAAAACATTATTAAGAATTGTGAACAAACAGCTGTCAGCAACACATTCCTAGCTGCAGTAATACTGATTTTTGAAAAACCATAGTTTAGGAGTATGCTTCCTTCATCAACCAACAATTCTGAACCCATCCTGACGATGGTACCATGAAGGTTATTCTCAATATGCATTTTCCAGTATTAAACCTGGAAATTTCCTCTTTAGTCCTCATTTCACAGCACAGTGAGTTTGGACACAGCTAAGAACAAAAATAGGGCACTATCTCATACAACTTTACAAATACTCTGATTAAAGTTTTCTAAATTATTTTTGGGCTCTCAAGCCTCTGCAATCCTGAGCATAATTTGTGCACACTGTCAAAGCAAAAGCAATATTTTAATAAAGGCCTTCAGTGAGGATGAAGTACCTGGGGACTGTGGCCATAATTACCATCTTAATGGGCATCAAGTTAATAATGATAACAAAACCCAAGCTTTTCAGAAATCAAGTAGTGTTCATTATAACTGCAGTCTTTATTGAAGTTAAATACTTAATCTAGACACAATATTAGGAACCAAGAGGAAAAACCTGATTATATTCCAGGTAGCAGAATATTCTCAGTGGGGACAGTTCCACTCAAAGCAAATTCAGCAGTGCAAGTTTGGATTCCTGGCTTTTCTTTAGCCCCACTTCAGCAACATTCCAGACAGGACTGGTTCAGATCTACCTCTGCCTTCCTCCAGCAATATTTCATTTCATAATGTCTCTAATTGATGAAACAGATCAAGTGTCTGTAATGTATTCAGCACAATTTAGAAAACAGTGAATTGGGAAATGACACAGCCAATAGTGAAAGTGGTGCTGGACATTTAATTCCACAGGATGAAAAAAGCCACCATCCAAATAATTTAGGGAATACCTAAGCTATCAAGTTAGCAGGCTAGATTTGGGGTTTCTTTGGGTGAACTTGGCTTTTTTTCCCCCCTCTTTTTTTTTTGGGTTTCTGGTCCCCACGGTTCCCCTTTCCCTGGTTTTGATCCTGCAGCTTTCCCACAATTTACCTTCTTTCCCAGCATCAAACTCTCCCAATCCACGCCTCTGCACCAAACTTGCCACAGCAATTCCTCTTCATCTCCCATCTTGGAAAGAGAACTGGCTTTCTTTGTAACACAAAGACTGAACTTTGGAATCTGCTCAGTGTACATTTCCCTCTGATTAACCATAATTCAGATAATAGCAGCACCCAGAGGCATCTCCCAGAGTCCAGCAGCACTAACACCAACCCAGACCCAAAAATCTTTTTAAGATCACTCTCCTCATAACAGGCTTACTTCTCCCTTCTGCAAGTTTATTCACGTCACATTCAGAAAACACTGCCTGTAGATCATTTTGGGCTGTTTCAGAGAGGGAAAGAGGTACATCATTGAGTGTAACAACTCCCTGCTTTTTGCAGCACTGTGAGGGTTTCAAAGAAAATTTTACAAATTATTCACATCAGCACAAAGTCCTGCTGAGGACCAAGAGCAGGCACGGGAGGAGAGGGGGCAGAATGGACCCAGATGTTTCATGAAGGTTTTCCAACACCCACAATTCTAACAAACTACTTAGAGGCATCTTCTGTGTCTGCTGGATTTCTGTGTTCAAAACAATCTTTTATAAAACAAATATTTGAGACAATGTAGAGAGTTTTTGCAGAGACTGCTGTGCTTAAATCTCACTGTTCATCAAGTCTGTAAAAGTATTAGCAGCTACAGTCCCAGTCTAAAATAAAAATACTGTGTTGTTTCTTAAACTCAAATTTTAAGGAAGCTTTTTTCAGTTTTAACAGCCACCTAAAATTTTTTTGTAAAACACAAAATTGACTACATAGCCTATTCTCAATAAAACCACCACAAAATTATTAAAATAGATCAGTATTAGCTCAGTAACAAACTACAGGGTCTGAATATGCTAACAAAAATGCAATTCAACTACTTCAGGGAAACAATTTTCCACTTGTGTAAGCCTCAGGTTGATGGAGAGTTGAAGTTAGTTGCTAAAGAAAGATCGATGGTCTGGAATCCCTTCCCTCCTGCAAACAAACCTGAAACAGGAATGTGTGATTAGGACAATGTAGATCAGCTAGAAAAATAAGAAATTGCTAAATTAAGGTGCTGAGCATCAACCAGGAAAGATTTATGATCCTGACATAATGAGCGCTGCAACTGCTCAGTGCAGTTGTAATCAGCAACAGGAACTGCCAGAGAAGTACATAAATCCTGGTGTGGTCCTCTTTAGTTCAGAGGTAGGCAGCCAGCTGAAAACAGTCATTTTTGCCTGATGTTAGATTTGTGTAAGGCTTTTATTAAATAGATTCTTCTCCTGTGAGTTTACTGTTCTTTCCAGAGATCACATTTAAACAGCTTTCTTCTCTTTTAGAGACAAGAACAGATTTGCTTCTAAGAAAAATTGATTAATTCAGGCTTTGCCAGCGGTTTCATGCTTCACTTTCTTATTCCTTCTTTGGGTCTCCTGCTGGTCCCACACTGAGTTAAGGAACCTTGATTTTTACAGGCTACTCAAGCCCAGTGAGCAGCTAGCATGCTGTGCACACAGCCTGCATAAAACATTGATACAGCAGAATTAAAGTCTTCTGCTAAATCCTTATTTGAGTTCAGGATGTCTCTCCCCCTCGGAGATTCCGCAAACATGAAATCTTTACATTAAATATTTTCTTTGGATTACCTCAAAAAAGCCTACATGAAATGGGTTCCATCTCCACCTGGATTCATCATCAGGGTAATTCATGAGCCCATATTCCCTTGGACCCCTAAAGGGCACTGAGGCCATCAGAATTTGCTCTGTGCAGTGTAAGTCTGGAGAGGTTGGGGTTTTTCCTCCCCCTCTCCTCTTTGCAAGTTCAAGTAAAAGTCAGTAACTTCTGCATTCACAAAAAAAAAATAGAGCAACTCTTCACTGCCTTGAATGTCTCCATTAGAGCAGCAGAACAAAAGTGGTACTTTAGGAAAGTGGAATCTTAACAAAAGGTATCATCACTCAAGGAGAAACACATCAGCCAGAGGAATTAAACACCTCAAGGTGTTACATCTCACTCCTCAGGTGCTGTCGAGGCACTTGATCAGTCCCTGGCTAATGTCAGAGATAAATTGCACCTCCACTTACACCTGAATCCATAAAGAGAGGTGTTAATCAGCAATCCTTACTGTTACTGCATCACAGGAGGAGCCAACCATCATTACAGCACCAAAATATTCCAGAGGTGCCCAGGATGTGCTCAGCAGACTCCACTTCCTCCTCCTTCTACACTCTCTACCTCACTGTGTGTGTCCCCAAAGCACTTCCAGCTCTCTGGAGCCCACTCAAATGTTTTCCAAGTGTACCCAGCTATGCCAAGTTATCCCCAGCCCCACCTCAAACAGTCCTGTGGGGTGACTCTGAATATTGATGGAATAAGTATATTCAATTTGCAGACTGATCTCTGGTTCCTTCACAAGACCTTCCCCACATTATTTACATGATTATTATTTGCATGATAATGTCCCCTGACAGGTCTGCAAAAGTGGAATCTGTCTCTCAAAATACACAAGAAAAGTCACTTTTCCAGTACTGTGTCCTGTCACTTTACTGGCTCCAGAATAGAAAAGGAGCAACTGAATGAGTTTACTGCAAAACTATTCAGCAAGGGAAGCTCCACGTTCCTTCACACAAAAATTCAATCTATTTAACACCTTTTCATCTCCTCTCCAATATCATGACTTGGGAATGATGGCATCTTGCTCCCTTCCTCGTTAAACAGTTATCTGAAATTGCCTGAAAAAAAAAACCTGTAGAATCCAGAGTCCGTGAATGCCTCTTAGAAAATAAATCTTAAAAAAATATGGACTTACTGACAGACTGTAAAATATGAGTCCTATTTCAATTTAATCAGTTCTAAGGGCTGGAAATTGGTAACATGAGTACTTTTCACAATATTGTTAATTTAAAATCATTCTGAAGGCAGTGGCTACTCCCAGCTGTCCTATGCAAGGACTCTGGTTGCCTCTCACTGCTGATGTTACACATTCTTCTCCCCTTCTCCTAAAGAATAAAATCCTACAAGAATGGCTTTTCTAACTCAAACAGCCAAGAATTTGACAAAGGAAAGCGTTTCATAGTAACAATGTTCTGGTGCTCTCAAAACTGAATATTTCCTTTGGCATTGCTTTGCTCATTTTCATTCTTAATTATTTGATATTGCCTTTTATTTTGTGACCAGCTGCATTTATGCAGGAATGGTTCAAAGTCCCATTTTTGTGTCTTATTTGCTATTATGTCCCACAGCAAAGCACAAAATCCTGTTTCACTTGGCTGCTGATGCAGAAACAGTGTGCTCTGAGGAGCCTGTGCTTCCCTCCTCTGCTGACACCTCAAGATTACACAGCAGGTAAGTTTCAAAATGACAAAAAAACCCCAAAAATATGTAGTTTGCCAGTATCTCATCCCCTAGCATATACTCCATTTCTAGAAAAGTCTGTAAGAAGCTGCATTCAGCCCTAACCAGGGAATCAGTCATGGACAAAAACATCAACTGGAACTCCACCAACTCTGAACACCGATTTTATGGGTTTTTATAATGCAAACAGCAAGAACGTGCTTGCAACATGGAAGTTAACTCAATTTCCTCTCAAAACTTAACATTTATTATAGAACCAGACAAAAATTGACAATTGAAGACCTTCTGAAACTACTTTAATCTTTCTTGTTCTTCAAGGGGAAGGAGACTAATAACCAACATCATAACTCTGTTACTGGGCAGCTTTACTTGGATCTGTGCTGGAAAGAAGGAGAGGAACAGATTTTCAGCACTGAGGCAAATCAAATCAGCCTCTGAAGAATTAACTGGGAAAAAAAAAAAAGGCATCATCAAGTTAAGCAGCATTGCAACCAACTGAGGGCTGTGTAAATTTTCTTGTAAAGTGGTGCTTAATGTGAAAAGGAAGGGCTCAGAAGTGCAGTTTGTAGTGTCCTTGGCTTCTCAGACATACAGCATTAGCTCCATATTTTCAGTCTTTGGGGGAAAATACCTGTACACTAGTTAAAATTTCCATTTGATACTCAGGGTAGAAAAAAAATTAGCCTTTTAGGACTGAATTCAAAGTAGGAACTGAGTTTTACACCATTTTTATGCTGTCAGTGCTGAAAGAAATTAAGTTTGGGTTTTTTTGGTTTTTTTTTTTTTTTTTTTAGTTTTTGGGCTTTTTCGGGCTTGAAATTTTACTGTAAACTTGGAAAAAAAAATCTATATCATCCATTCATACTTGGGAACACAAACAGGGTCTGATGATTGCTATCTTAAGCAAACGGAAAGGATTTCAAAACTAAATAAATATTCTCAAAACTTTTTTCTCCCACCAAAAGCTGAAGCTTTTCAGAGGGAAGAGGAAGCCCTGAGAAGCAGTGGGGCACTGAGAATGGAAGACTGACATCAAAGGTGTGAAATACCTTATAACAGTTTCTTTCCTCATGCCAAAATAGGATTTCTTACACCTCCAAGTAAAATACACCTTCCCTAAATGCTATTTTTATCTGCCCAATAGATCTCAAGCATCTGCTTTCTGACATTTTCTACTTACACTCCTCAAAAAGACACAGTTCAAAGAATAACAGGATCAAAAAATCCCAGTTACACATATAGAAGCTATAACATACATCTGTCTATGAGTGTTGCTGCTCTTTCTTCTCTTCTTGTTTGATTTTTGCTTGTTTGTTTGCAGGATTTATCACAAGTTTGAGTTTATGTTGTGAGCCAGAATCAGAATCCCAGAAGGGAACGCCAGGAATCGTTTTTAAAGCACATTACCTTTGAACTTAACACAAGTGGAAAGACAATAGAAGCCCTAGAATAACCATAAAAATTTCAATTTCCAGCAGCACTGATGCCAGACACATCCTTGCAGAGGGATTATTCACAAAAATAATTCAGCAGCACATTAGTTGTGATGCAGAGGAAGCCGAGCAGGGGCAGGAGGAGCTTTGCCAAGCCACACTTGTTACACACAGCCACTGCAGCTCCTCTGTGTTTATCCATCTGTGGCCTGAGCAGCAAGGAGTGAATTCTGCCATCAGTTCCTGAATACACAACATATTAGCTGTGTTAACCAAGCTGGACAAAAACGGCCAAAATTCATTTCATCTCAGTCAAGTGTCACAAGGACATAATTCCTCAGAATTACCTTGTGGCCCTCAGTCCACACCACACAAAGTCACACAGCCTTGACTTCATTGTGCTCACACAGCTACAGACAATTTTCCAGCTGCTGCTTTGCCATCACAGTGGGTTTAATTTTAACATTCTATAAACATTGTTTCAAAAGCTTTGCTTTCCTGTGGCACCCAGACAGAAAATACACTGTACAGACTGCAGCTGAGGGTTACTGCCAGTCTTGACTTGGAAAGCCACCAGGGAAACTCACTCCACTTCTGTACAAGTTAAGGATAGAAAAGATCTTCATTCATGGTTTTGTTCTGTACATAAACCATTCCTACAGTGATTATTGACATTCCCAAAAAAACTTCTCCATATGACAGTGATAACATCCTGGCAGTCTCCTTATAAATTTATATCTGTACTGAAAATAAAGTATTCCCTGAAAAAAACACANATTATTTAGACCCCAAAGGAAAACATTCTATTTGTAATGCAGCACTATCAGACTTCTAAGCAACACCTCCTGCACTTGAAGCACTAATTTATGGGTGAAGTGACAAAGAAAAAAAGCACTGAAACACTGACACTGTGATTTGGTTTTTTCAGTGACGGGTCCATCACACTGGAGGTAATTTTCCTTAACATTTTTAAGCCTAGTTTCACAGAAGCCCATGCAGAACTGTTCTGAACTGTGCATGTGGAAGAAAACCCATTTAAAGATAACCTCAAACTCGACTTAAGAGCAAGTGTTGTTGGGGTCTGATGACTTTCATTTCTAGAGACAGCTTCTCTCAAACTCTGGATGCATTTTATATTATTAGGGAAAATAAAAACAGGGAGGAGCTCAATGCTAAAATAATTCTAGTGTAGTTTATAACTAAATATATAACTAAACAGAAAACCACTATAAAAACCAGGTAACTTTCACCCTAGGGAGAAAAACTCCAGTTCTTTAGAAGGCCTGGAGAGGGTGTGTTCATTAGGATCTCTGCTGACAGCAGCATTTACCTGTTTATTTAGCACACCCTTCTGTGGTTAAACTGTGCTGGAGGGACGGGCCCCACGCGGTGGGGAACCCCCCGTAAGGACAATTCAGCATCCCAGTGGCAGTGCACGGAACGGGCTGCGGGATGCAGCGGGGAGGTTTCTCTCCAGGAGATGGAGCTGCAGCTCCAGGGCTGCGGGCACCCAGCGCCGGGAGATGGGAGAAGTACACCGGGATAGANACAGCCTCACAGCTGGATACACACAGGGATTCACAGCCCCACAGCAGGATGTACATCGGGATACAGCCCGGGATAAACACCAGNACACCGGGATAGAGCCCGGGAGATGGGAGAAATACACCGGGGGATATAGATAGATACACCGGCATAGAGCCTGGGAGATAAATACACCGGGAGATGGATAAATACACGGGGATAGAGCCCGGGAGACAGATACACCGCGGGATAAATACACCGGGAGATGGATAAATACACGGGGATAGAGCCCGGGAGACAGATACACCACGGGATAAATACACGGGGATAGAGCCCGCGGGATAAATACACGGGGTTAGAGCCGGGGACACAGCTTTAGACCAGGATACAGCCCGGGATAGGCACTGGGAGATTGTCCCGGGTTCAGGCTCTGTCCCGGTTTGAGCCTTACACGGGGATATACACCAGGACAGAGCCCGGGATATACACTGGGCTGCAGCCTCACAG
Organism: Ploceus nigricollis; assembly: GCA_013399945.1. NCBI lineage: Eukaryota > Metazoa > Chordata > Aves > Passeriformes > Ploceidae > Ploceus > Ploceus nigricollis. The sequence goes on from VXBC01003206.1 coordinate 2,629,436, forward strand.
CGGGATACACACAGGGATACATAGCCAGGATGTACATCGGGATATCTCCTGGGATACAGCCCGGGATAAACACCAGGATAGAGCCTCACACAGGGATACAGCCTGAGATACACTCTGGGATGTAGAGCCCAGATAGATCCTCACACCGAGATATACATCGGGATACAGCCTGGGATACACAGACCAGGATCCACAGCTCACACCAGGATATATATCGGGATACAGCTCAGGATACACAGCCCACATCAAGATATACACTGGGATACAGCCCAGAATACACAGCCCAGAATACACAGCTCCCACCAGGATATACACTGGGATACAGCCCAGGATACACAGCTCACACAAGGATATAGCCCAGGATATCACCTCACACCAGGCCAATCCCTCCTGGAACTCCAAGACAACAGCTCAGGGACAGAAAGATTCCCCAGTAGAAGCCTTTCCTTCATGTCTTTTCTAATTAGGCCTGCTCCAGGCACAGCAAGAATTGCCAAATTATTATAAAACTCCAGTGTGTTCTCACACATATCAGGTGATAGTTCACATGCTGTGGTGCAAGTAATGCTCCTTGCAGCCACCTCCTTTCCTACACACCTGCATTCACCTACAGAAACACCACGGCATGCACAGATTGCTGTGACAGCCCAGAAATTAAAAAAAAAAAATTCTTTAAGAAATTGCAAAAAAATCCAAATGTTTAATCCAGACACCTAACATCTCTTGCTCAAAACTCACTACATT
>VXBC01003206.1:2630212-2725362 GCA_013399945.1 Ploceus nigricollis
AAAAAGGAAAATAATACAGATTCTACCATACAAATGACAGCCATGGTGACAATCCCACTGTCACACTTTCATATTCTGTGGACTTGGTTCAGCCAGCCACAAGTAGCAGCACCAAAAGAGATTCCACCTACATGATTCTATTGCAAACACACAAAAGGAGAGCCAGGCAGAGCTTTTTAAACATCCTTTGCAGGCTTAAGCCAGACCCACGCCCTCTCCTATAAGGAATATTTTAATAAAGGCACTGACACATCAACCTGTCAGATGTATTTTTTCCATCTTTCTTTTCAACAGGATAATTCACAGGTGGAATGACAAACCTAACCATCAATTTCCTCCCTCCAAACTCCATCTTCAGCTGTTACTAGACTTTGCCCAGAAGAAGCAATTTCATTTGAAAATAGCTGACTCAATTAACTACTTCTTCCCAGAACACTTGCTAGACATAAATATTGAGAAGCCTCCATGCAAATCTGTTGTGAACAGCCATTTTCCTTCCTCAAAGCTCACCTTTTGGGTAAATACACACATTTTCCTCTGCAAAGATAAAGGATTTATCTACCAACCTAGCTCCATGTGAGTACCAGCCAGCAGAAATGTCCATATTGAAGTTTATTGAGAAATTAAATTACTGCTAACTTTGATTGCAGTAACTACAAAAATCACTGTAGTAGCAAATGCATTACACATCCAACTATATAAAAAAGATTTTTAAGTGATAATTTTCAGTGGGGTACGTTTGAGCTGGTTTTTCTCACCTCAGAAACATCAGAGTCACATTTTCACAGTCAAATCTTAATTGTTGTGTTTTGCAGACCTGTTGATAAAGCCTACAGGAATTCTAATTAGCTGTGCTGCTGCATTACAGCTTCTGCTGGATCTGCTGCTGTTCTCAGCATGGGCTCTCCTCTTGCAGCTTGCTCAGCCAAGGATGAATAGAACCACTGGAATCTTGGCTTTGATCCAACTTACAAAACCTGTGGAATTTATTTATTGTTTTAATTGTCTATTTATTCATTCTGTCTAATTTTCCATCTCCAGCTTGCTCTGTTCAGAGAGTAAAAGAAAAATCTCGGCTCCTAAAAATCAGAGAAGTCCTTTGTAAGTGTAATTTTGAATAATAAAGTATAATAAAAATGAATAATAGTAATAAAGTGACAGCAATAAAGTAACAATAAAATAAAAGGGAATAAAAAGAAAGAGGCATTTAAAGTAATTACTCTGGATATTCAGACTTAGCATGAATAGGGAGAATTCTAATGAGATGTTAAAGAACTACTTTCATCTGCTTTTTGTAATGAACTATCTCCCAAGGAAAGAGGTTTTATTACATTGAAATTTGTAATTTTAATATCTCTATTTTTACACTGAAGTACTCAATAGTTTAAGTTTTCTGGGAGTAATTCATGAAATTAACTTTCTTATCCATTTTTTAATCTACAGTAGGAGTCAGTAATGGATGCTGGTCGAGCAGAGTCCAAAGTTCCCCTCCCATTTTTCTCCCAGAAGTTACATAATTCACTCCCACAATTCCTTTACAGCAAAGACAAGACACCAACCCTTTCTTCAAGCAACAATAACAACACCATCAGCATGAGAGGAAAATGCTGTTTAACCACACAGCTTTCCTCAGACTCACACCCACCACAGAGGTGCTGCTTCTATCACTGGCTGACAAAGAACAACAGCAGGACTGCTCCAAATAATTAATATGCTCAAATCATTAATTACCAAAAAAGCAGCAGAAAAATCACAGCCTTCAAGTACATTAAAAAGTGTCTTTCCACAAAAAAAAAAATCAAAAATTGCCACTGTAGTAACATGTTCCTCTCCCCTGCTGTGCCAGCTGTACTCCCAGTAGCAGGATTTCCAGTCCAGCTGGGTGACAGACAACTCAGGCTCTGTGCAAAACCCTCCAGGATCCCTTTTCCAGAAAAGTGAAGAGTGATTTAGCTGCATGAGTTCCATTAACATTAATGGGTGTCACATGGCCAAATCCCCATGCCCCACTGTAAAATGTTATATCTCTGTGTAATTAGGAATAATCTCCTCTGAACTGACTTCCTTTCTGCCTGCATGGGTGAGGAAACAGCACAAAAACATTGCAGTGCCAAGGCACTGCTGACAGCTCTGACAGGACACCCAAAAAGTGACTTCCCACGGTTCCAACCATTTCTCTCTTGCTTCCCTAAGTCTTTGTTTCCTCCTCCAAGGTATTTTGATTAGTCAAAATAGGTTGTGTGTTCCTTTTCTTTCACAAAGGACACAAAATTATTATAATAATATAAATATTAATGAAAATAATACTGATAAAATGAATATTACTAAAAAATATTAACCTTTCCTCTCATGGCCCAGTCACAGAAATCAGGTATTTACAATATTCTATTTCTTTGGGGGTGCTGCATCCCTCTGACCATGTCCTGTGCAATCCTGAGCTAAAACCTCACACAGACCCTTTTCCTAGGCCAGAGTACCTGGGTTTAATCTTTCTCAGCAATTGCTGCAGTCAGCTTTTCTTCACCAAGCCAGAAAAATCCTTTTGTATCTATTTCTTTGAGTCATGTTCAATAATTCAGTTCCCTGATATTTCTACCATGACACAACCTCATGCAAGGCTGATCTGCTGCCTGCTCTCACACGAGTGTGTAAAATGAACAACCTCATTTTAGTGCCATACTTTGAAAAAAGAAACACCTGATTTTTCTTTTTCTAGCTTTTGTTTTTCTAGTTCTTCTCTCAATATTTGTGTCTAAAGTGCATTGTCATTTTGACATGGGTGTGGAAAATATCAACTTATTAACACTTTCTTTTCCTCTGTCCCTTGTAAGNACAGCTTTCCTCAGACTCACACCCACCACAGAGGTGCTGCTTCTATCACTGGCTGACAAAGAACAACAGCAGGACTGCTCCAAATAATTAATATGCTCAAATCATTAATTACCAAAAAAGCAGCAGAAAAATCACAGCCTTCAAGTACATTAAAAAGTGTCTTTCCACAAAAAAAAAAATCAAAAATTGCCACTGTAGTAACGTGTTCCTCTCCCCTGCTGTGCCAGCTGTACTCCCAGTAGCAGGATTTCCAGTCCAGCTGGGTGACAGACAACTCAGGCTCTGTGCAAAACCCTCCAGGATCCCTTTTCCAGAAAAGTGAAGAGTGATTTAGCTGCATGAGTTCCATTAACATTAATGGGTGTCACATGGCCAAATCCCCATGCCCCACTGTAAAATGTTATATCTCTGTGTAATTAGGAATAATCTCCTCTGAACTGACTTCCTTTCTGCCTGCATGGGTGATGAAACAGCACAAAAACATTGCAGTGCCAAGGCACTGCTGACAGCTCTGACAGGACACCCAAAAAGTGACTTCCCACGGTTCCAACCATTTCTCTCTTGCTTCCCTAAGTCTTTGTTTCCTCCTCCAAGGTATTTTGATTGGTCAAAATAGGTTGTGTGTTCCTCTTCTTTCACAAACAACACAAAATTATTATAATAATATAAATATTAATGAAAATAATACTGATAAAATGAACATTACTAAAAAATATTAACCTNTTGCTGTTTTCTTTTTAAAGTCACATAATTGAAACCACAGCCTCTTGTGAGAGCTCCCTAAGGAACTACATCCAGGAACTTATAAGAAGTTATCATGCAAATAGACTCTAGAAACATTTAAAGGACACAATTCCAGTAAAACAGCCAGTAAAAAGATTCCCATCATCCTTATAAACTCAAAGTCACTATACTTTGGCAATGAAACAGTTTTAATGGATGGAGTCAGTTCTAGAGATACACAGATTTTTAAAAAACTATCAATTTTTCATAGTAAAAAAACTATCAATTTTATAGTAAAATATTTAAAATATTTTACTACTCTGTGCCACAGCTGTGACATTAATCTGTGCCCAGGAACTCAACAGTCTCTACCAGAAGTGACAGAAAATTCAGAGAAATCAAGTTTGGTTCATCCCATCTGCAGCAGAACTGAAGAAAACTCAGCAAGGTTTAATTCTCAACAAGGTTTCATTCTCTCTTTGCTGCCTTCTAGACTGTCAACATTTTCATTTCCACAATGAGGGAGGCGTAGATATTTTATTTAAGGTTACTTCTATTTAATAGACAGGAAAAACACTGAAATCTTATTTAAAACACAAAACTTCTTGGCTGTGCAAATAACAGCAGCTCTCTAAGTGTTGGTGCTTTTATTTGTGAATGGGTCTTGGATTTCCTTTTCCTCCTCATCTTAATACAACTTATTTCCTGCTTTTATCCTTCCTCCCCTCATTTTCCTGTCTACTTCTATTGTTTTTATTGTTATATTGAACTTATTCCCAAAACCCTCATCCTCTTATGTAATTTAGCAGCATTTTGGTTCCTAAATCCACATTACTACTTTAATCCCTTGCAGTTTTTATTTTTCTTACATTCAATCCCTTTTATCTCTGTATCTGTCAATCTTTCAAAAAGCTCCATAAGACAGGATTTTGCTCTGTCTTTATTCTTCAGGTTTCTTAGGTATTCTTTAAATAGGAAACTTGCAAATAGACAAGTTTTATTGCTTTCTAAGCAGTATTACTATATTTCCCACCCAAAAAATAGCCTGAGAAGGTGATAATTGCAGATGAACAAGTTAGTAGTTTGCACTTGTAGACAGTTTATCTCTGGCTGATAGTAAAAAAAAAAGACAACTCAACCAGAAACAGAGCTAAATTTTGCATCCAGGACTATTAATACACTTAATGTCCAAACAGCAAAACTTTTGTCCCCCTCCATCCTTAGCAGAAATGCCAATTATGACACTGCCATCACATTTATTTTTAAACTGTGAAGATTCGTGGAGATGTATCTCAGGATATGTTCAATAAGCACATTTTTCTTGCTGATCAGAATTAAAAAAAAAGTGAAGAAGTGTTGCAGTTTGATTTAATGATTAAAAAGCAGAGGATTACATCTGCCCTGGCTCACTTTCACCCTTTCTGCACATTCCACAAGAGAACCATTTGGGAAACCAACACATAAACACATTTTTAGTTCAAAGTCAGCTCATGCAAGGAGTCAGGAATGTGGTTTAAAGTCACCCATCTCTCAAGCTCGACCAGACTATTCCCAGCACTGCTCATTTCCAGCCAGATGCCTCCTCAAGGAAGGGCTCAGCCCTGTAATGAGGGAGGAAGACTCCTTGTCCTGTTTGCAATCAGGGCCAATCCACGCCTCAAACTGTTTCAAAACTCCTGCCAGCTTTAACAGCCTCAGGATTTCCTTGGAGATATGCTGTGTAAGGAGCTCTTGCAGAGCAAAAGATAATTTTTATATTAAATAAAAGTTGCCCCTTACCACATTTGTCCTGGAGTTGCAGAGTAAATTAGAAGTTCTACGAGTCTGTGTCACCAGCTGTAAAAATATCACTGACGTTATCATCCCCTGCATTCATCAGGGTTAAATAACTCAGGTTTGACAAGCAGGGAAAATAGCACTCATTTTTCATTACCATTAGGTGAAATACGAGCAAATAGACTGTCTAGGCAGGTAAATTTCATGATTATTCCACAACACTGTTTGCAATGAAGTCAAGTTAAAAAATACTCCAATTCTAGCACTGCAAGAGTACACAGAAGGCACAAATCTCAAGGAAATCTCCTTTTCTCTGCACTGCTGCTGCTTGTAAAACTCATAAGTAGTTTGTTTTAAGTCTGCTGCTTTGAGAGCATGTGGTTTGATGATGATAAGTAAATACCTGGAGGTTGTGTATTGTGTGCTGTCCCTCTCAGGGGAGTAACATCACTTATTATTCTCTGTACGTTTACGGTTTGATGCCTTCCTTAAATTATTTTTTAAAAAGCAGAACCTGGTTCTACCCGCAGCAGGTTTTGCCATTATATATTATAATTTGATGGGTGTAATTAAGCATTTCACCTTTTCCCCCTGTCTTCTCTCTCCCTACCCCAGCACCACACACCTCTGAGCTTCCCAGCACTGAACTCTCCTGAGAATGAAAAACTTGCTGGTGTTAAAGTTGCCATTACTTTGGTTGTTAAAATCAAACTGTAATGCAGCATATGAAAATCTTGCCTTGATTTCCTTTGACTCCTACCATAACCTGAGATGTTTACATGATGTGAGTTTGCTCAATAATGCAGGAATTTGAACCAAACACGAGGCTGGTTTGCAGTGACAATCCAAATGACACAGCAATACCTCTGCCTACTCCCAGTGCCCCTGAATGCTGAAATAAACCAACCAGGGAACCTCCCTGTTCTATTCCACTCTGCAAAGTTCATTGCACAATTTCTCTGCTGAGACTCCAAATTCTGGAGAGGTTTTTAACTCTCAAAACTTAGGATATCCATGTTAAAATCGTTGCATTCTGTCTCTGCTCTCTTTCCCACCCCAGTGGTCTCTGAGCCACCAGCACACAAACTGCTCCTGTCCCAGGGAATGAGGTGTCTGTAGAGTGCAGATATTGATGAATTCAACTGCAGCAAAGGCTGGCATAGCCTGCAGACACAATTATTCTCAGATCAGGATTTTCCATAACAATATCCTGAGTGCTCCATTTTTCAACAAAGAAAAAAGTACATTTCCTCAGAAAATTTGATGGCAAATACCAGCAAATATATCAGCCTAGATAAAAGCAGAAAAATAACAATATTTGGGCATCAAAATATGCAGAAACAGTATTTTAGGAAAATAATCAACTCATATATTTTCATTTGAATGGAAACTCTTCCTTCTAGTCATCATTGTGGTGATCTCAATAAAAATGACTGTGCCATAATGTGAACTCCCTCCTCACTACAAACCTGGTATTTCCTTAGGTCTGCCTTCTACTGAGCCAGCCTGCAATCCTTAGGAATTTATTTCTATTAGAAGAACTACACAGGGCAGGAAGTGAGAGCTTCAGGAGGGAAAAAGTCTCTTGGTGGAAACCCCCATCAAGATAAACTCACTCACACAGGAAAAGAAAGCTGATCAGTGAGTGACAGCAAAGAGGAAAAATATATGGAAGGGTAACTCTGAAATTTGATTTTTATGTTGTTTTTTTAACAACTCAAGTAAGTTCTTGCATTATCCAGCTCTTTCTCCTTGACTTGCACAAAGCAGTGGCTGCCCAACACTCACATACTTGGTTTCCACAAGTATTTCTGAGACTGGAAATGGAAGGATGCTCCTTTCTCTCCCTCTCTCTGTTTCATGAAAACACAAAATATTACAGAACAATTCAAAACCCTGAGCTGAGTCTAATTGAAATTACTGAACTGGCATTATCTCACATTCTTTTTGATTTGTCAATTACTAATGAATGCCTTGAACAGTGTAAATTTAAGAACTGTTAGTTAGAGATGATCCCAAAAAATTTAACTGCTGTCACCCCTTTCTAGACTGAGGTGATGCACTTCAAGCCAGTTGTTATTCTTAGCAACAAATTAAAAGTGTATAAGAAAGAGTCATAAGCAGAGTTAAAAGTTAAAAAGATCCTTCTTTGCCAGAGAAGAGGAGAATACCTCAGTGGAAGAAAGTGCTGACAGAAATGTCACAGAAAGTGCACTAATGACAGCAGCACTCCTGGCTCACGAGGCAGCAGGCAGAAAAAATGACAGCAATGAGCACCAGGTTGTAACACTCCACAAAAAAAAAAAAAAAAAAAAAAAAACCCACCAAGATGTAAATAAAATANAAAAAAAGCCCATCCAGATGTAAATCAACTATATTTTTAACAGAGATGCTCACAAAAATTGCACTTCAATCCAGCACCTAGAAACTTCTCCTTTTCCAATCATGGAAAGGCATTTATCTTAAAATCTCCCCATGCAGGAAGTGAAAATCAACTGGCAAACCACATTTAGGAGCAAAACATTCTGCCACCCTTTAATCTGCATCTTATGGATGCTGAAACAAATGGAACTAGAAGGGAATAATCATTAGGAGGAGTGATCTCAGAAAAAAATGCAGCATCTCCTATTTTACACTTCTATATAAAACATCCTACAGGTGTAAATGAACCACCCAAACTGCAATGGAGAGTTTTCCCACCTTAACTCACAAGTCTGAACCCAAACTATTTCTGAATTGTTTTGTTTTGCTTTTCCCCTTCGGTTGGGGTGTTTGGGGTTTTTCAGGGGGAGAGGGGGTTGTTAATCGTTTGGTTTGAGTTTTTCCTCAATAAGGAGATCTTCATTGGCTTATATTTACATTTAATATATTGGTTGATTTAATGCCCTTTGTTGTCTCAGAAAAGAGAAAAGACTAAAAGCCCTGGACATGAAATTGTCCTCCAGGAGAGGTCCTGTCCCTCTGGGACAGCCTTTGCCACCACTTCTGCTCTTTGTCACTCCTGGCAGCAAAGAACCTGTGCTGCCATTGCAGCAGCCTCTAGGAAGTCAACTCAACTATTAATTACATCAGTGAGTGATCAGCTTACAATTAGTGAATTAAAGTTTCGCTAATTATGTCCTGGATTACCAGCTTTTAGTCATGAAAATTAAGGGTGTCATTATTCAGCAGAAAGGAATCATCAAGCCAAATCCAGTAAGAGACCAATTTCATTGCCACCTCACTTCAAAGAGCACGTTTGTAAAAGAGAGTGTGATAAACCAGGAGCACATTTAACAATATCCCATTTCTACTCCAGCTGCTCCAATTATTTTTTGTCTTTAGCATCTGGTAATACTGCCAATTTTAGCATTTCAAAACCAACATTATACCCTGACTAGGAACCTCTATTAATTTCTAATTGAACAAATTGATTCCAGTGTATTCAGAGATTTGCTCATTAAAATGACTGATGGTCAATACCTAGCCATTTATAGTCCTTGTCAACATATTTGTCTTGCTCCTGAATGCATGAGGCACATTATGAGATATTAAAATGCATCAATGACAAACTTTGAGGAGATAATTGATTAAGCCTGTGTATTATTCACAGGTTTTTGGAAAGAAAGAAAAGATCCTGCACATCACTCAAAGGAACAGGGTCATCCAAGCATCTCATGTGGGACAAACATCAAAAACTACCATGGAACCAGAAAATCCAGAGGACAAAAGTCAGCAGTTAAGCCATGTGTCCAGAAAAGCAAAGTTGTGTCAACTTTGAAAATTGAAAATTTAGAAAATTTTCAGAAAATTTAGGGATTTATGCTCTCCCATCATAACATAGAAAACAAAGCTGTGACAACTACACTGTTCTGTGTGAAGTAATAAAAGGAAAGGGAGCTGCTCTGGATCTCAAAGTCTTTCTGAGCAAAGCAGACTTTAATAATTGACAGTTTGAGAAACTGCAATTTCATTTTCACAAACAAAAATTACTCGATAGAGCCTAGATTGAATTAATTTTATACTTCTGGGAAAACTAGCAAACAATCTTTTCTGCAGCAGACTGAAACAGGAACAACATTGTGCAGACATTGCCACAACATGCCAATTACCATGGTGGGGTCTCTGCTGAAATGTATTTCCAATTTTCAAAGTTGAGAGACCTTCAATAATGGTGATTAAAGATGCTCTAATGCTTAAAACCCTAAAAGCACCAGGGATGGGAAGAGAGATTAAACAATTTCCAGTAGCTTAGCATGGAGCTGATGTTGCAAAACCCAAGTGGGACCCTGGCAGAGCCCACATGGCCTCATTTCCAGGCACTCTCTGGAACCTCTGACTGCCAAGCCATGGCTGGGACCTCTTTTCACAGCTCATTTGTCTGGACATGCCAAAATCTCACCAGGGACTCCCCTGACAGCCTGCCAGGACAGAGAGCTGGCTCCAGCACCCAGGATGTCTCCTAGGAACGTTTGAGTTGAGGATGTTTTCAGCCCTTATTTGCATTTTTACCTATTACACCCTCAGCTTGCTCAGTGTTATTGAAAATGTGCATTCCAGGACCTTTTCTGTTTCTAAATTAGATAAATGGACTGATAGATATTAAATGATATCCTCAATGGCACAACAAAACTTGATTTAAATCAGGAAAAAAAAAAGTCAGTAGGGCAGATCACCAATCACCATTAGTTCAAGTCCTCTCTTTTAATAGAATAAGCAGCCTCTAAATTGAGAAAAATTGCAGTGGAAGTACAATGTGGTAATTGAGTTCATGTTGTAATCTCCTTCAATGCACCAATATTTCAATGCATTCAAAGGCAGAACACACCAAGGCATGTTTAACTTCTCTTCATATCCATTTTCTTTCACAGCAGGCAATTGAAAAACCACACAAAAGAGCAAACTCCCCATGTTTGATTTGCTGGATGGTCACTTAGAAGAAAGAAGAAAATAATTAAATCTATTCACTTGCAATTTGTATTTATAATGTATTAACGTCCAAAGCTCAGCCCTGAATTTGCATTTATCTTTCCACAAAGCAGAGTACAACCTGATTTTCATCACACTTTCTCCATAAAACTACAGAAGTATCCCATACTCAGAATGGACAGAGACCAAATATAAAATACCTTTCAGGGAAACTCAATGATACCACAAAACACTCATAATTGTTGTGCAGATAAAGACCCCATTCCTACAGAGTGTTTTCCTTGAGACATTTGCTGTAAATTCCCCTGTGTAAGACCTGGGTGTGGATAAGGGCCCAGTCCCCACTTCTGCCACCTTTCAGGACATTCAGGGAAATCCTGATGAGAACATGAGAATTATTTATCAATGAGAATATCAAATATAGGGTGTACAGGATGAACACACCTGTGGACGTGGCTGTGACATTGAATTTGGTCCCTGGGGGACAAGGCTGCAGGTCCAGCCTTGCTCTGGGCTCTCAGGAGAGCAGCAAAGCCAGGGCTGGGCAGGGCTGGGAAGTTTTCCTTGGGGGATCTGTGCTGGAGTCACCTGCCCTGCCAAAGCTTCTTCAGCACCCAGGGGAGGGAGAGCAGAGAGCACCTGCAGTGCTGGGAGCTCCTGAAACCACAAATTCATCCCCATCTGTCCCAGATTGCCAAGCAAGATATATTCTATTTGCCATCTGTATGGCAGTTGTCTCCTGTTCATTGGGCAGTTTTTCCTTATCTCTCCCACAANNAGCAGACACCTGGCTTTCCAAACCAAGACACCACAAACTCAGATTTAGTACCTGCTGAGGGAGTCACTGCATTCAGGTGACTTTTATGTGGCTTGAAATGTATTCTTTCCACCCCATCAGCATTGGACAATGAGCATTTCATCTCCCTAATCAGAAAGGATTACACTTTAAAACCTGAGCTCTAATGAAAGCGCTGCACTTGCTTCACACATTTCAAGAGATGTGACCATGTCCATAGGCACATAAAATATTTGATGCTCACAGATGCTCCTCCTCTTAGAACAGTTTCTATTTGTCAGTTGTTCAGGGCAGTGAGATTTATTTTCACTAGGGTATGTTTGGGGAAAAAAAACCACCAACAAATCAACAGAAACATGGTTTCTGATCTAATGAGTATTCACATTGTGTGGCAGCAATAGAACTGGGGGAGAAAGGGGGAGAAAAGTTTAGAGCATAAACTCAATCTCCATTTAGTGATTTATCTTTAAAACTGCACCTTTATTCACTACAGGACAATGTTAAATCACAGTTTCTGAAATAATAAACTATAGTAAATCATTAAAATCCCCAGATAAACATTTTGGACAGTGTTTCTATCATACTTAATACAGTAAGTGGAAAAGAAAGCTATGGAATAGTCACAGTTGTACAGTTATTATTGTTCTTGTGAATGGTCTTACACAAGAAAAACACACTTTACTCCCAGCCCCCAAGTCAGTAGGCTGGAAAATAATTAAATACACAGGAAATCTTATTTCCTAGACAGATTTTCAGTCTGTTCCCTGATTAGGCATCTTCCTGCATCCCTGTTGATTCCCAATAACTTCCTGAGCAAGGAACTGATATTTTGCCAGGAGAAATTTCACACAGTTTGCCATCAGATGCTTCTTACACACATTAGACCAACTCTATTGCACTTGCACATTTCAGGAAAAAATTCCTTCTGGTTTTCTGGGCTAAAAATCAGCTGCAACTACCCAAGTTCAAAAGGGAAAGATTAAAAACCACTGGTCATGAAGTCTCCTGCTGCTTCAATCATTACTCCAAATCTGGAAAATACCTTGGAATAAAACCACAGCCATATCTCTCCCTGTTTAGTAGCTGCAAAAAGTGCCCCACTGCTTATTTTCCATGTTCAATTATAGAGTTCAGAAATAGCTGACAAGCCACAGCTGGATCCTGAGAAATATTTAACATTTAATGTTTCCTTTTCTTCTCCAATTTGATAAATGGCTCTGAGAAGTTCAATATTACAGGAAGAGAGACATTAGAACTTGTTGAGCTACCAGGCATTCTGCATTTTTGCATTTTGATCCCACACAATTAAAACATCAAGGTGATGTTAAATTTTTATGGAGATTGATTCCCACAGATACTTCAAAGTGTTTCTCCCCTTTACAAAGACATAATTACACAGAAAAACCTTTCTTTTCTAAGAAAGTCAAGCTTTCTACATAGAAACTGTTGCTGCTTGCCTGGATAAAAATAACTATGTTCTAAAATTTTAGGAGTTTATCCTCAAAATCTCACTTTTATTAAACAATGAAGCATATTATTATATCAGTTTAATGATAATAAATTGAAAGACTTCTGACAGAATTACCTATAACATCCCTGTAGCCAAACCTGTAGATTTGGGACAAGATAAATGGACTATGAGCTCCTATAAATGGGCTGAAAATTGTCCAGGCTGGACAAATGAAAGGGTTTTAATTAATATCCCAAATCCAGCTGCCAATCAGCACCAGTGGCATGGGTGGGAGAGTTTTCATATGGACAAAGCATACACATAATTTACTTCCAATTTATCATTAAGAAGTGCCAGGCAGCAGGAGAAATTGTACTCAGCTAAAAGCATGGCTTAAATATTAGCTATTAAAATAAAAATAATTAAAATAAATACTTTAACTGCCTGTGTAAAGTCCAATTACAGCTGTAGAACCACAAAAACAGAGTGGTAAAGCTATTAAGTACTAATACACCATTGTACTTACTACAAACAACAGAACAGCTCAATTAATTCAGTTTAATTACTGCAAACCAGTAGAAAATGTATCAATTTAGTACATATTAAGTCAACAGTTTAAAGCCCAGCCAAACATCGATGCACAAAAACCCACAAGAGATGAACAAGTGATAAAATTCTACTCTGAACAAATGAGCAAACAGTAAATGCAGTAACATTTCCAAATTCATAAAGCTCAGTTGGGTAAAGCCAATGAGATCAAACTTATTCAGCTGAATTTTTGATAAAGAAAGGGTGGTTTTTGTTTTTTTGGTTTTTTTTTTTTTAATCTTTCTATAATGTACAAATACAGAAGATTAATCTGCGTATAATTTTCAATCCAAAACCACCAATTCTTAAAACTTTTAGTTGTCACTTTGATTCATTAAGACTGATGAAAGTTGTTATTGATTTTGGGCAGTAAAATCCTTTAAAGCAGCTGTACAGAAACAATCAATATATTTGGGACTGCTTTTCCCACAGCACCTCTGTCCACCACCACCTCCTGTTCCTCCCCTCCCCCAAGCTCTTTAGGACAGCTCTATTTTCAGTCTGGCACATGACAAATTTGAATTTTATTTCCCTCACCTTTGTAATGGACAGCTAAGTGTTGAATTTAAGTTAGTTCAAGATTTTCTTGAGGCAAATATAACTTTTGTTTTTAACAGAAAGATTAAAAAAAAAAAGAAGTATTGATGTACAAATTTGCGTCCCAGCTGTAATTTGCCTGCATTCCATAAAATAAATAACAAAGAAAACCTACTTCAGCAAACTCAGTCGTTCAGTGAAATTCAGGGCTTGGACTAAAAATTGTAAAAAACTCAAAACAAAAGAAAAAGGGGGAAAAGACATACTGAATTGTGATTCAGGGTGGATAATGTCACACATGGCAAGAACATCCTCTCTACAGAACTTCCAACACTGCTCAACACTGAATTTCTAGAAACAGATTTCCAGGTCATTGACCCACCTGAAATTAAAACCTGGTTCTGAATTTGACATTTTCTACAGCAAATACTCAGTTCTGAGCTCAAGCTCAGGAAGAGTGTTCTTAATCCTTTAACATGTCTAGAAAGGTGTAAAGCTGGAAGGCAAATTCACCAATAGGTGTACTCAAAGACACACAAAACCACCCCTGGACACTTTGCCACCCTCCTTAAAAATCCTGAGAATTGCACAGAGCCCAGTCAGTCATTAGGCTGGATCACCATGAGCTGATTTGGGCTGACTTAAATATTCTCTGTGAGGTGAAAACTCAGTGTAATCTGTTTATCAGCAGAGCAGAGCTCAAACAAGAAGTCCAAGGAGTGACCATCTGTGTTCCCACAGTGGTGTGGGGGCAGTCAGTGCTGCTCATTCCTCTTGCTGTTTGTAGGAACAGCTCTGTCCTGGATGGAAATTACTAATGTCACAAACAAAGGGCTTGGCTCTATCTTGGCTCTATCTCTGGCCACAGAGAGCAGGCACAGACTTCCTCAGGATTTTTCCTGAGAGAAGCAGAGAAGAGAATAAAACAATTCTTATCTCTGCTCTTTGTTGTACCCATGTGGAATGTGTTTGGAGATTGTTTACCCAAGGTGATTGCTGGATTGGGTTCTGGTGATGGTGTTTGGATTCACTGACCTGTTGGATCCACAGCTGTGCCTGGACTCTGAGGAGTCACAGGTTTTCTAGTTAGTTAGTGAGAGCTCTTGCTACTGTAATATAGTGTAATATAATAGAATATACTATAAGATGATATAATAAAGCAATTGATCAGCCTTCTGAATCATGGAGTCAATGCTAATTATTACCTGGCTGGGGGTCTGTGGCAACATGAGAGCAGCTGCCAAGGTGCCACCAAGGTGCCCTAAAGCCACCCCTGACATGCCCAGGACCCCCAGCACCACCCAGGGACATGGCTGTGACTGTCTTCTCACAAAAAACAACCCAAAAATATCACAACCCACTTTCCACAGACCAGCCAACCAACACCAAGCCCCAAAGCCAATCCCACACCCCAAATCATCAGCTCTTCCCACTGCCAGAGCTCTGGACACAGCTCTAGAATTGGGCAATTCCAGAGCAGAACGGGTTTGGTGCCACAGCAGCTCAGTGCCTGGAGTGGGTGTTGATCCCAAACTGGCACTGACAGAACTCCTGTGATATGAGACACCACAGAAAATGCTGACAGAGGAAACAAGTGACAAAGACAAGTAGAAAGACCTAAAATCCTAAAACACTTCATTGTATCCCACTCAGGTTACTCATCCGAGCAAGCCCAGCCCACTGCAGAACCATCCATGCAAGAAGTGACAATTCCCTGACATTTAACCAGAGTTATTTATTCTGAGTGGTGTCAGTGGGAACATTTGTGCTTGATTTGAAGCAGCCTTTTGTCTCCTGAAGCACTGCAGCAGTCACAAGGCAGGGCTGGAGAGTTAAACAGCAGCTCTGGCTTGGCAAAGCTGAAGATTATTAGGCTCAGATCAGGATGTTTAAAGATAAACAGAGTTGTCTCTCATTGAAAAGTCGTCTTCATAATAATTCAAAAAATCTCTGAAGGTGGAATAAAAAAAAAGAGTTTGCACACAATATAAAAGGAGAAGGGAAAGGATCCCCTCTGCTTTGCAGATACAGACTTGTCCAGGCTACAGCTGTACAAGGGAGAGAGAAAATGTTTCACCATTGCTTCACCAACAGGATGAATTTTATGTGCTCATTAGTAAGATTTGATTCTGGCTGATCTAGTCTCCTCATCTGCTCTCCTCCTTTGGAACACTTAAAATTCTGTATAAAACTCTGCAGGCTCGGCTGGAATATTGATGGAAACCTGTGTTTTCTTTTATTTCTTTGTACTATCACTAACCTATTTTTCACTGCTCAGTAAAAGTAGGCAACCCAGAAGTTTTGTTATGCAAATTCCAAAAACAATGTCACACCACTGGTATGTCAAAATGGAATTCTCAGTAATAAATATGTTCAAGTCAGTAATAATCTCAAAGTCATTCTTCACTATTATTCCACTAATCATTTGCAATACATTAGAGGTAAGCCTAATGTGCCATTAAACATTTGCAAGAAAAAAAAAATTACTTTCAATGAATACATTACCCTCTGTGAAGTATTTATTCAGAATGATCCAGTAAATTTCACCACTTTTTTTCCCCCACCACGCTCAAAAAGCTGATTATGGCCAGTGGGAACCAAGGTACAATAATATTTCCAGAATGCCTAAAGCACATCCACTCTTTTTTTTGTTTCTCTTCCCAGTAATCACTGCTACTGTCACTATTTGGTTTATTGGCTCACATGAGCCTGTTTTCATCTCCTAACTGCCATGCTAAGATTTATTTTGAGTCTTTCAGACCTTAC
The DNA here is from genome assembly GCA_013399945.1 of Ploceus nigricollis. Taxonomy (NCBI): domain Eukaryota; kingdom Metazoa; phylum Chordata; class Aves; order Passeriformes; family Ploceidae; genus Ploceus; species Ploceus nigricollis. Next base: position 2,646,589 of record VXBC01003206.1, read on the forward strand.
GTAGAGGTCAAAAGAAGACCCAGAAGTCTGACAAGCAGCATTTTGTTAGCAAATTACCTTGCTGAAGGCAAACTATGCAGTCTTGTCAGCCTTGCTACTCCCTTGAAGCACATCCACCAACTCTTTTTTTTTTTTAATTATTTGCCCAGTGGCAGAACCGTGGAGTTCTCCAGTAATTGTACACCTTCACAGCTTTTTTCTGTACAGTGTTAATGCTTGAATTCATACTAGCATCCACATTTGTTATTAGAAGTTCCACAAATATATTGCCTTGGAATTATTACAACCTCAGGGATTTAGAAAATGTCACCAAAACATTCAGGTGCTTCTGCACGAGTTGAATTTTTCCAATAACCACAATAAGAATGCATTAAAAGAAAATTAGCAAGGAGACAATCAAGAATATACATATCATAAACCATCACCATCCTGCCTTTGTAAGGCTTCCTTAGAAATCAACAATATTCCACTCATGTTTTTTAAATATAATTCATTTTCTCAGCACAAAGATTCATTCCATGCTGTACTAGCAATGAATTTGCACTCTGTGATTCTCATTTTTTAACCTCTCCTTGCTACCACACAGACAGAACTTCCAAAAATTTCTAGTAAAATGTCATTTTGGGTCTCTTTGATGGGGTTGAGCACTATCAGCTTCAGAAAACCCTTGGGGATATCAGCAAGTGTTTCATAAGTTTAGCAGCTGAGTTTTCACACCAGGCTGCATTTTTTTGTCTTGTAATCTAAAAAGTCTACACCTGCACAGGATCATCAGTTTCTGCTTTCCACTGAGCTACCAGATGAAAATACTTGTTCCACAGCAAGCAGTAATGACACACTGTCCTTCCTGCAGTCTCCTCTGCAGAAGCAGAATGACAACTGGGATGCCTCAAACTTGTGCAAATCATTGGCACAAATTGTTGCCAGTGCAGGAAGGACAAAAGAACAAAATCTCTGCCACAAACAATCTTCAAGTTTGAAGGTTAAACATGAAATAAGATTTATTTTTTCATATATTTTTAAATGGATGAATGTCAGTTTGAAAAACTGCATCAGCTGCCTTTCATACAGAAGTTCCCTCTTTGTAGATTGGCAAAAGCAAATCCAGAATTGATTCAGGACACATTCAGGAATGGAATTTCCATCTCTGTGAATGGAATTTACTCTCCATGTTCCTGCTCTTACACTGCACAACTGATGAATTCCCTCTTTGTACCAGAATGTATTTACAAAATCAACTCTGGCCCAGATGGAGGAATTTGGACCAAATCTTATTTTTTAATCAGCAAAGTTGGACATCATAACACTTCATTAATATTTTACTTGCCAATATCTGAGTTCAAGGCCAGCCACAGAAATTGTGTATTTTTTAATATCCAGTGATTGGAAATTACTGTGAAAGACCCATCAGGGAAGGGAATATAAGAATTTGCTTCCAGAACAGAGCTCTCCTCTTCCAGCTCAAGATACTACCACAGGTTCTGCTGTAGGGGACTTTTCACTGGGATATTAAAAATTCCAAAGAGCAAATGTTTTGGGTTTAGTCTGAACTTTAGCTTTGGGTATTACTAAAGGACATTCAAGATCTTAAGTCAGCCAGACAAAGCGTGGCCCTAAATAAATTAGGTGAGAAATCAGAAAGGTTTTTAACCATTGGAAAGAGAAAGCTTTGTAATATCCTTGCAATTGGAAGACAACAATTAAGCTACTTTTAATCAGCACAACTGATTTATTTTCATCCAGACAGAGCTCTTATATACACAGCTGACTAATAGCTAGCTAGAAATGGAACCAAGTTTTTCAGCCAATGTTTCCAAATTTTTCTACCCATTCATTTTGGAACAAAAGGATATGTGTGTATGTGCTCCATAAACAATTCATCAATTCAAAACAAATAAATGCAGTGTGTATATTTCAAGCGTGTGGTAATTTTGAAGTAATTTCTATCATTTTAATTTAAAAATATCTTCTTAGAGATATTTATGATTAAGTATCAGCTGCAGTTACTTTGTGCAGAAGTGGGAAAAACATCTGTTACTGAAAGCCAGACCTTGAGCATGCTGACACAGTTGGAATCACAGTGAATGGGACACAGGAGAGAACTCATCAATCCTGCCTAGGACAATACACTGAAGTTTCTTGAGCAGCCTCCAAAACAGAAATGATTGCTCAAAACACCAACTTCATAGCTCTGTCCTTTGCTGCATTTAAAACTTCCTCATGTAAACTGCAAAAGCTTTACTGGAGATTCACACCTGTGTTCTTTTTGTTCTCAGACCTGGCCAGATGTTAATTTGGCAAAACCTGGAGACACAAACCACATGACCCTGTCAGTCATCACATATTTACCATTTCTGGGTGGCCTCACAGACTGTGTCTCCCACTGGCTGCAAAGTTTGTGTGAGAGGATGCAGAAATTCATCCAGGAGATAAAAGAGATGAGGGAGTTCCCCACCTTCTCACCTCAATGCCTAACTGAAATCAGATATCATTATAGCATCCTTCAATTCAACTACTAGATTGCATATTCTATATTTTTAATTCTTTTTCTTAAATAATCATAGGAGAGGGGTAAAAAAAACCATGGCATCTTGAGATATATGTGACTTGAGGTATATGTGACTGCTTAAAAATCACTCTAGAACAGATGAGAAATAAATTGTTCCCAAATTCTGAATATTTCACAAGTTGTGATTCCTCACCATCACCCAAAAAAAGTTCACCAGGAAGAAGTCAACATGTTCAATTTCCAAAATGCAAAAACATTCATTAAAAAAATGAAAATAAACAAAAACCAAACAGAAAACACAACAAAAGACCCAATGTTTTGAAACAAAGTTTCTCAGTGAAACTGAATTTATCAGATATTCCAGTCTTAAAAACTTCAGATTTGTAGTTTTTTTAAAAGCAGATTACAAAAACCCCTCAACATAAATCAAGTACAGCATCAAAGGTCATTTGAGAATGAAATTATTTTATTACATGACCTTTTAAGGTAAGAGTTGAGGAATATCTTGAAAGCACAAAAAACTTCAGCATGTGAATAAATTCCATCTCTTAGAAGTTGTAAAATAATTCAGTAGGACTAGAGCCTCTTTTTTTTTTTCATGAAAGATGCCTGGATAATGAAATGCACACTGAACACAAAATACTTCTTTCCCTTCACTCACAATTTCTATCCAAATGTGTCTCACAGGATTTGATCATAAAAGTCTTGGTGATGCCCTCTGAAGGCAGGAGAGGACTGATGGCACAGGGCCTGGTTTTGCAATAAATCTGAATGAATTGAACAATGGCAAACTCACTTTACAGACACTGTTTCCATTACCACAAGAGGTGAAGTGTAATTGAATATGTAAAGTGTGGGAGCATTTTAAAGCTGATCTATTCTGCTGTTCCCAAACCACAGGATATTGCAGCCCTCAGGCTGAATTCAAACAATGGCTGGAAGCAGCAGTCAGCAGAAGCTCTTCATCATTCCTGACTCTAAGAGGAATTCCTGGACTTAAGTCAACAGTTATTTTAGTCAGGTTATATATTTACTTCAGGCTACTTTTTATTTTTAATTTCCTAATGTTCACTGGCCCTTTTCACTGTAATTAACTGGACACATTATAGATCTAGTTAAAAAAAAAAACCAAAATTATTTCTAATTGGCCTCCTCTTTCCTGCCTTGGGACTGCTCTCCAGGTGACCCATGGCATGGAGAGCTCTGAAATTGCTGCTAAATGAGAATTGCAGAGCACAGGCAGCTCTGCTGCCCTCCTGCAAAGTCAAGCCTGGCAGCTTTAGAACCCACCACAGCCACAGACCCACCGCCCCTTCCCTCACCTGGCAAGGAGTATAATTAGCTATTCATGTGAACTGTGTTTGATTAGGTCTCCCAGCTACCTGAGAGAGAAAAGGAAAAAAAAACACCACTTCTGCCACGGCAAAGGTTTGCAGTGTGAATCCCGCCGAGCTGCCGCACTAGAGGGCACGATTTAGCCAAAAATGTGCTCTGGTAGGCAGAGAGGGGGTGGGGGGATGGGGGAGCACAAAAAGCTCTTCTCTTATAACGCAATGAAAATGGCTAGTAAAATGTGAAAACTCGTTTTATCAGAATCCTCCTTTTCATCATGCCTAAAACAAGATTACAGCCAGGGTTTTTTGGAGGTGTCCCTCTCTGTCTTCAGCACCCTGGCTCAAGGGGCTGGATGAGGGAAGATGCTTGCTAAAGTAAGGCTTAGTGAAGGTGTGGCTCACAAAAACCTCCCCAAGAGCCCTGTGCACACAAGTGTTCAGGGAAAAGAACAGACTGGTCAGAAGGAATGTCTTGGGAAAGCCAGGATAAATTATTTGGGGTTTGCATTGCATTTGCAAGCTGCAGTGTGTAGTTTCCATCATGACACCTCACGGCCAGCAGCCTAAAAGGTAGCACTCACTTTTCAATCAAAAGGAACCTCAAAAGTGTCTGAAATCAGAAGGATATTTAAATACAGCCTTTCTTCTGGAAATGAAACCACCACACAGCACCTTCCCTGGAGCCAATGCTGCACAAGAACAAACCCTGCACTATTCCCTGCAACTCCCTCACCTTATTTAGCCCCACTCCAGTCGATCTGCAATCCAGAATCAAGCACACAACCCAGAGATTTGATGGCTCATCCCTTCAAAGTGCTACAACTGCTACAGCAGCATCACCAATATCAGCAGCATCTCCTCTGCTGCAAACCCTGTGATGGGCACATCAACAGCAGAGACTGAACTGCTCCACAGGACTGAGCTTATCTCAAAGGGATATTGGTGTTTTTAAAGCATTTCTGGTTTTCAGTAGGCAGATATTAACAGCAGCCAGGAAAATACTGCAGTTGGTGCAAATGGAATTCAGCAATGCTCAGTGTTAGGGATGGTACCAGGAGAGGAGATCATATTTTCTTTAAAAAAGCAGTTTAACCTCTGACTCCCCAGCTTTAAGGCAATTGTGTTGCCTAATCAGCCACTGCATCTCTGGGTCATCTCCCTGCAGCTGCTGAAATCATTAGTCAGGGAATTGGTGAGGAAGCTGTGGAAACTCACAGTAACAGCAGGGAATAAAAGTCTTTAATGGTGATAGCTCGCATTGGAAATGACAATTTATGGCTTTTTACAGCATGTACCATAATTTATGGCATGTTGCACGCTGATGTAGATGTCTAATGAGTGTTGTAGGAAGCCATAAATCATCAGTGTTTCCAGCTTCCCTTTAAAACCTCATTTATTACTCTCTGCCAGAAGTAAATCTGACAATAACCACACCCTTGACTTGCTTTATTAAAAGATAGATAAAAGATAGAAAAGGCAAGTCTCTAACTGTGGCCTCAAGCAGGATTAATACCAAAACCACCCTCCAACAAATACAAGAGAATAAAAAACCAGATGAGACTTTGCTAAGAAATGCATTGACTTGCCTGATCTTATTTATTTTATTAACAACTGGGGGAACACACAAAGAAACATTTTACCACATTTATCCTCTGAAATGTAGCATCTCATTTAAAGAGGCAATATAAAAGGGAAAAACAAGACAGGAAGCCTGTCTCCAGAGCAGCACAATTCTCCCCACTGGTGACTATCTCCAAACTTAATCTCCTATTACAGGGGAGTGGAGTTGTAGGATTCATAAAGGTACAATTCAGGGCTGAAAAGCCAATCTTAAGTAAGTACATGTTACCCTAAAAAATGTCTTAACATGGAGAGGAGAAAGAAAAAATAAAAAATTGAGAGAATTCTGAGGAAATAAAACATTGAGCATTAAAAATAAAAATTAAAGAAAATAAAATTAGGACAGGTATGCTATGCCTGAGTATTGTTTTAGGGTTTGCCTGATCTTTTTGCTTTGAGCATTATTTTCTAAGTCTCTGGTAAGCATTTGTCTATTTCAGACCAAAACCAAATGAAGTTTCCTGTTTCAGATGAGATGTTTTAAGTTTCACCTGGTATTTTTTTAAGGCATGTTCTTTCAATAGAAATTCTCAAGGACAGGACAACTTCTGGTCAAACTCTCACAACTGTTAACAACCTGTAGATCAGTCTAACTGGATAAAAACACAGAGATATTTATAATTTCTTTTTAATCACAGTTCTGATGGCTCATACATACAAAAAGGTATTTATCCATAAACTCAAGTACAACTAAAACCATTGAGATTATGCCAACCATAAAACAAATACATCTGGTTTATGTTTTAGCCTTAAATATGTAATTAAGCAGCACAACAGCTCCACAACAGCAGGGCTGGATTTCAAAAGTGTTCATTTTATTTGTGACAGTCTTGAGAAACAGAAACTCCCTGCAGAAGTCACCCACCTGCTCACGTGCCAAGGGATAAGAGTTTGCAACACCAAAAGGCAAACTCTGTAGAATTAGAAACACACCCTGTGTACTTTCTGTTAAGATCAGCCCAAGAGAGGAAACTAAACTGCCATCTTCCTGTTGCTGGAATTACATCACACCCACGGCCCAGATAGGCAAATACAACAAAAGCCATGAAGCAGTTTGGGTTGGAAAGACCCTGTTGAGTTCATCTGGTCCTACCCCAACCTCAGAGCAGAGACAGTTTCCAAAAGGATCACCCATATGCTCTTTATACTTCCCAGACCTTCTTCCGAAGTAGAGACTGGATAACAAAACCCATTAGTCATAAAATAAACCCTGTGCTGGAACACTTTATATGACAAAAGACTACAATATTTCTCAGTCTTCTCTCGAAGCTCTAACAGAAATGTGCAATTCATGGAGACAGAATGAAAAGCACCCTGCTAGAGCCAGACAGATTTAAATTTATCCAAACCAGAGTCCCCAGCTCTGCATTATGCTAAGAACCCTCAGGTTATCCCCTGACTGCAAGAACAAGCAACTCAGATGTTTCCAGATGTTTCTTTTGTTGGGAAATTTTTAGTGCACCTCCTGGGGCAAATTAAACATGCTTGTGTTGGAACACAAAGCAAAGGGAAAGCAAATAAATGAAAGAGCAACACCTTGGGTGGTGTCCTGTGGCCACAAGTTCTACAAGGAGGCATCACAAGCAGGTTCCTTCACACCCTCACAGCAAAATCCCTCCTGTGAGCACCACATGAACCCATCCTGCTGCCCAAGGGAACTCTGTGATATCCACAAGGCAATGCTGGGGCTGCTCCTTACTCACCACCCAGGCAGCTCCACTCACTCCCAAGCTGTTCCACCTCTGGCATTCCTGCTCCCACACAGGTGGCTCCCCTCTGCACTCAGCCCCTCTTACCTCCCACACCAGCTCCTCCCTTGATCACAAATCTGAGCAGCTGCGAATCAAATTTCCCCTCCAATTTTCCCCAGGACCAATGAAACCCCAGCACAATGAAAACTGACAGCAGCCACAGCCCAGGTTTTATCCAGGTGAAAGGACTTGTATTGAAATTCAGCTCACAGTGATTTCTTCTAAAAACACAGCAATTATCTCACCTTTTCTTCTGCTAGCAAGATCTGGAAAAACGAATTGCCAGTTTGGAGGGGAAAGGGTCAGAAATGGTTGGAGCTACAAGGAAAACACAGTGCTCCACCTGGAGCACACTCTGAGAAGAGAAAGCCTCAGAAATCTTGCACATCTCCAAAGCACACCACCCGAACCCTCGAGCACTTCAGCCCGCTCAGCAACGACGAAGCTTCGAGCTTCTGCTGGCACCTTCCAAACAATTATCTCTCACAAAATCCCATCCCGTGTAGAGCCACAGACAGGACTGATCCCACGTGCTGAGAAGCCTCTCAAGTTCTCCTTACACAGCTGCCACTACAATGCTGCAGCAAGAGGCAGGAGCAGCATCAGTTAAGTTGCAACCCTTCCCACCATTCTCAGGGCTTTAATGATTTTATGGGGGGGTTTTATCTACCAAAGGTTCAGTCTCTGCCACTTCAAAGTACAAAAGAGGAGTAGCTGCTCTCAGTGAGAGCTGTTTAACTACCATCAAGACTCTTGGATGGAAGAAAAAGCAAAAGCAGGAACAACCAGCCCTCCAGCAAAGAAATTGAAAATTAATGTATTTTTTTTGTATAAGACGATCCCTGCCTGAAGCAACACTTGAACATCATGGAGAAACTTGAGGAAATGACCAATAAACCATCTAAGATCAGCTCTCTAGGTCTGAAACAGAACTCGAATAAAGTTCAGAGTCCAATTAATTAGACTAAAGTAATCTAATAATAAAATTTTGGGAGAGCAAAGAAATCTGGAAGTGTCACTTATTTGCTCTTTACTCTTCCTCGACTAATAGAGGTGAGTTTTCCACATGCACAGAGTTTCTTCCATATCCTAGGTTTTGGCCATTAAAATTAGAGATTGCATTGGTAAATGTGCACTTTTAAAAGTATTAACCACATTAGGGATAGATGCAATTTACTGCAAGGCAGAATTTGTGGCCAAAGCCCCTTTTTTCTAATAAGGTTGGGAGATTTACACCAAGTAAGAGTAAACTAATGAACAATTCAGATAGTCCTTCAACTCATCCAGCTTTAACTCCTTCAGTAACTCCATGTGCAAGTCCTCAAAATGGTCAAATGCAAAAGACAAAGAGGAAAATTTGCATTTGGACTTCTCAGTTCCTTCCAGTATTTATAGTGTTGGAGCTAAAAGAAAAAAAACCTGGAGGAATATTTATGACTTGAACTTAAAACCAGCATTTTAGACACTAGGAATGAGTCAGCACTCAGTAGGAAGACTTTAGGGTGCCAGACCAATCTCAAGATCTCTGTGTATTTATTTTCACATTTATAATCTAAGGACTGAGACAATGGATCCCTTTGGTGATGTATGAGAGATTGAAGGAATGGAAATCCAAGAAGCAACAAGTATGCACTGCCTGCAATACCCAAATCTATCTGCAGAAAAAAGAAAGTGGTGATGAAAACAAGCAGAATTTTTAAAATTACAATTACATTTTCCCAAAGGGAATAAAAAAAAATTAAAAAGAAAAAAGTTAACTCACTCTAGATTGATTTAAAACCTCACTCCCTTGGAAATTACTATTTCTGAAGGAAAAAAACAGTCATTGCTGAAAATTTGGCTTATGCAAAAGTCATTAAAATTAATGAGAATATTTGATATTTATTTCCAAGAAAAAAAATTAAGTATATTTTTTCTGCATGAGAAAAATCTCCAGTCTCCTGGGAACAGGGTTAAGAAATAAACTATCAGGTATTGGAAGTCTCTGAATCAAATTCCAGCTTCAAATCCTCACTGAATTTTCCCCAGCTCTTTTTATGAGTTACCTATTTACATTGTATAATAAAAGTTGTTTTTCAGCACAGTAAACTTTATTTACCCTGTTCTTTCTGTCTAAGAAAATATTCTTCAGCCCCACGCTGCAGCACACAGTTTCCAACATAAAGGATGTAGGTCTGGTTAAACCAGAAATTGATTTTCACTTTTCTGTGACCAGTGGACATTTCACAGGGCAGGTCCCCCTGCAGCCTGCAATATTCAGAATTGTGTCTGAAGGAGCTGCTGAGGTTGTGCTGTGCACTCTGCTCACGGGGGACACAAAGGCCATGCACATTCAAGCACACGTGCAGCTTTTGAACTGAAACTTGTGCCTTTTTAGACTAGATCAAAAATTTGTATGAATAAATGTTTGAATTCATTGAAATTGAAATTGAAAATTGAAACTGAAATTTCAAATTCATTGAGTTTGAATGTTTGAATGAAGATGTTAATGTGTTGGTCTAACTGGTGTTTAATTAAATTTATTTAAACTGTAGCTGGTTCTTCCCATCCACTGGCACTGTTGGTGGGGGAGGCACAAACAGGGATTCTGTTCCATCTCAGTTTTTCACTCAGCACTTGATCCAAGGCTCCTCTGTCCAAACGAAACCCCCACCACTACTGCACACACCCCTTTATTCTGCCAAACCTCCCTCAGAAATTCAGCCAGCACTGTAGGGAGCTTTTGGCTTTTCTGGGCCTTACTTAAAAAGGATAAATCCACACAAGGAAGAGCTGGCAATAGTCAGCATTTCCCTGACTGGGCAGTTCCTGACTGGAACCTGGCACATCAGCACACCCCAAACACCAAGCACCAAGGAAAAGCCTCTCTGGGGGAGATCCCTGTTGCAGGCTCAGTGCTATTTACACAAACCAGTCCCAATAAAAAGCACTGCTGGGGTTCCAATTGGCTTTCTCTAGAGTGAGGTTTGCAGCCAGTGCAGTGCCTCTGCACCTATTTCAGGTGTGAAGATCAACAAAGTGTGCACAGCATTTATTTGTGCTGATTAATCCCTGCAGGCAGCAAGGTCAGGGCAGGAAATCCAGGAATAGGAGTTGTGGTGGCAGGAATGCATCAGGAGCATTCCCTGTGCCACAACAGAGGGTTCCAGTTCTCTTCACGGAGAGCAAGACAGGAGCTGGCATTATTAATTGGTAAGAGCAATTACACACCCTGCTTATCAACTGATATTGAAGCTCGGATAAAATAAAAGGGAATGAACTGATAAAAGGGAATGAGCTGCAATGTTTAAGTGGGGATCTGCAAATTCCATCCCTTGGGTTCTGCACCTGATCCTGACCTTAACACAGCTTCAGGTGACTCCAGGTCCCCTCCCCATACACTTACAAAGTGACAATTTTACTTGATCTGCCTACTAGATGTAAAACAAGGAGGGAAAGAGAGCAGTTGGTCTTTGGGGAAAGTCTCTGGGAGCCTCAACAAGTCCATGGTCTGTACTTCACAACAGGGTAGTGCTGTGCAGGAAAAGAATTAACAGAAATGAAATTTCAATATACGATTACACTGGTGGGCTGGTGTGTTGGTTGAAGTTTTTGGGGTTTTTTTTTGTCCTAACAAGTTCTCAAAGCCTGAATTAGACATGCTGTTCTACAGTTCTTTTCATGCACCTTTCATGATCTTGACTAATGATTATCAAATGTAAAAATTGCAAGGGACAGAGAATTCTGCTCTGAAACATTGCCATTTCTTTCCCAGCTAGCCAGCAGAGATCAAATATTCTCACAACATCCAATGCAAAGGTACTTTTCAACTCTTTTTGAAAGCTGACTGACATTTGCCTATCCTATGTTAAATTCCTACAGCCCACAGGTAGTACCCAAAATCCAGGCCATGATTAAATCTGTTTCATGAAGAAACAGATTTGGTTTTGTGTTCCACACAAAGCTGAATGCACAGGGAAACAGCCTTGAGCTAAAGCTGCTGTTCAAGTCTTGTCACCTTATCAGGTAAATGAACCAAGAGAAAAAGCATTATAATATGATTTTGGCTGTAACTCAACAAAAGGCCAGATATTATCTTGGTTCTCAGCAGACTTCATGGAGAGCAGCTTTGGTGCTCTGAAGAGCTCTGATAGCTTTCAACTCCCAGCCTGTCAGCCAAAATATGTTGGCCATACCAAAAAAATATCTGTTGGTCTTGCTGAGCACAGCAGCTACTTGGATTTGGGCTTTGTTAAAAACAAAAGCAGCACATTGCTCTGAAAGAAATAATTTTGTAACGAAAAAAGAGGAATGTTTTGTATCATGTTCAGAGCTTATCCTGCTTTCATCATCCTGCTCCTGTAGCCTGCAGGGTGACACAGCCCACGTGTAATGCACCTCAAAGTTACCAGGGTGAAATCAACATCACAAAAACGCCAGCCAGGTTCTTAGAGCTTAGAAATAAAGGAAATAGCAAAGGTCAGTGAGGTTTGTAAAACAGGACAGCATATAAACACCCTGATTGCATGTCTTAGGTGTTATTTTTGTCACCAAACATTCCCAGCTTCTCACAGGAAAGAAATTCTATTTATGATCCCAATCAGAAAAGAAGCTGCCAGCCAAACTCGGCAATTAATTTTTTTTTCCTCGGTGAATATTTACATCCCAGCACTTTACCTCGTCCTCTTTATTACTCTGCTGCTCATCTCAAAGTCAATGGTTTATTTCTTGCTGCTTGGAATGTTACATTTCAAACGGGTGTGTGAATTAAAAGCCAGCCCCTCTCCAGAGTGAAAGCAGATCTGTAGTTAAGAGCACCCTCCAACAGATGGAGAGGAGTTTGACTGAGGCAGGGCTGCATCTTCACGAGGCAGCCCAGAGGAATCAGCACTTCTGAGCATCCTGATGGAGAGAGAGGATCCTGCTGAGGAACACAGAGCAGAAATAATCACCAACACTCCGCAGCAGCAACAGGGACTTGGCTTAATGGTGCTTGGAGAGTCAGATGAGTGTGCTGTGCACCAGGAAAAGAATAATCAGCATTTAACTGAGCTCATAAAATTCCCTCTGAGCTAGGACTTTTCTGTTCCAGGGAAAAGAGGATGGAACACAGACAGATCTAATAATATTAATGAATGTTTGTCTTCCCGTTCTTTGCACACTATGTGATATATATATTTATCTTTAGACACTGTGCCACGGAGTTTAATAACTGGGAAATCTGCCTTCAGATCTTGCAGTAAGAAGGATATAACAAAACCAAGTCTAAAAAGGTTTTTCAGAGTTAATGAGTATATTTGAGAGGGCCACAGATATAATTCACCTTGATATAACCAAGACTTCTCTGCTGTTAAAAATATAACTCTAAAACCAAAGAAGATGCATTGATAATGACAAAAATTATATTTCCAGGATTCTTGCTGCAAAGTCACTTTGAAGAAAGAAGAAGCATTCCTTAAAACCAAAGGCAAGAATATTTTTGTCATAATTAATGGGTCCTACAAAAGGAATCTTCATCCCACAGTCACCTTTACTTGGCAGTAAAGCCCCACAACCCCAATGAACCTCAAGGAATGTGCAATTAAAGTCCCATACTTTTAACTGTGTTAATTAAATGTACTCCTGAATAACTGATGGCAAAAAAAAAAGATGCAAGAGAGGTGAGGGGTGTTTGCTGTTTTCCTATTAAAAGTCAGAGTAAACAAAGCAGTGTTTTGTGTGCCATGAATCATATCTGTGCTCCCAGGCATTATTTAGTCTATTTACAAGAAAATGAAGTTATGCAGGGCAGGGCAGGTTTTACTGCACATGTGGTGGCAAGGAATGTTCTCCTGGCAGTGTCACCCTCAGACAGGACACTCCTGTGTCATTTCATCCTTTAGAAATGGAACACACTTGGAAAGGTGGGATTTTCTCTAAAACCCAGCAAATAAAGTATATGGGAACCTTTAATTTGACAATTCCACTATGAACAAAAAATTACAGATAAAATGGGACTTTATAATAGCATTTACCTGCTGAATGCTTTCAACACACACAGTTTGAAAACTGGTGACCAGAAAAGCTCCGTGGGAAACTGAATTTTTATTCTCTTTAAGCTGAACCAGCTCAGTTTTGTAAACACCTGTTTCCAAGGGTTTATTAAAACACTCAGAATGTGACAGTAAGCACAGAGTGAAGTATAAAGTTCATGTTAGGGGTAGAGTATGTGTGATCTTGGCTCTTGGAAGAGAGGAAATCTATTCCAGATATACATTTCAGCAAAGATGTAGCACACTAATAACTTTTACGAATTGCAGGGAGATTCTTAGACCAGAAGTATTTACTGAAGATTTTCTTGCAGATTTGCCTGTCAATAAAACGTTGGTTAGAAGATTCCTATTGAACACTACATCAACAGAAGATAAATACTAAGTCAGAGGAGAGCTTGTTTATGATTTAATGATGAGTTTTGAGGAGGCAAGTAGTAGACAGAAGACTTAGGCATTCAAAACAATTTAACATAGGAAATGTGTCTGTTCAATTAGTCTGGAAAAAGAGAATTTTAATTTAAAAGCACTGCTCAGTGGAGAGTCTAACTCTTCTCCCATTTATTATAAGATGCACAGAAGTGGTTTTTATAGCATTGACTGGTGTATTGACTAATTTCTAAAATTCATGCTCTAATCTAACAAATCACCTTAGTCTGTGGCATCCCAAAAACACCACAAGTTTTCTCAAGCAGTTCATCACACACAGCCCTTCTATCAAGAGAATTCCAGGTTCCTTTTATTTGTGCTCAGGTTTCTCACCGAGGTGCCCAGAATAACAATGGTGTTGATTAGGCACCAACCCCTCCAAAGCAAACCTGGAGAGCTGCAATTTACCTGAATGCTAATTGAGCACCTGGAATGTAAAACAAGAGGTCCATACAACAAAGGGAAATATTTTTATTTTACAAAGGAAAAGCTGGAAACTCCCTGGAGGCAGAGAGCTCCCATCCCTTCTGGATCTGGGGGGTGAAGGTGACACCGTATCCATTTTCACAGTATTTCCACCACGGGGTGTGACAATGCACAGAGCAATCTCTGTGGCAGAATGCTAACATCCATTTTCTCTGCTGGGAGAAGGAAATGAAATGCAGAGGTGTCAGGTCATGTAAAAACAACCTCTCAGTGCTGTTTAACAAGGTTCAGATGAAGTATATTGCATTAAAATGAGTCATCTGCCAGCTGCAGAGCTGTGTTTTCACAACACTGCATTTCCAAACACCAACCCACTGCACAACAAACAGCCCCTCACACAAAGTGATGCCAAAAGTCCCCCTGATGATAGTTACAGGTGGAAAAGCAGCAGCCTGGTTCTGCAGGAGCTGGGCTTGATGTCAGCCAGTGCAGAGGAGATGAAGGCACACCCAGAACAGCTTTGGAGCAGATTTTGGCATGTCTGGATTTGGGTCACACAACAGGAATACCAATAAGCCACCAGAAATTTTATCTCAGTTACTGATAACAGTTTTAAATCCCATGACAAACTCAGTGCTTACAGCACAAGCTTGATGAAGCTTTGGTTTCAAAGTCAAAATATGGAAATTTTCGAGCAAGTCTGGCCGGTAATGATGCTTTTCCCCCAGGGAAATGACCCAGACAATCACTGGCAAGGGGGAGAGCAAGAGCAAAGGGAATTGAAGATGCTCAGGAGATTGGAATGTAACACTGAAGGGATTTTCTTGTCCCACAAAACCTGCCCAGAGCCAGGACAGAGCTCACTGAAGTGAATTGCTTGTCAGAAGGCAGGCAAGGATCCAATGTCAGAAATCAGATGACAAGCACAGGTGATTGAGTCGTGGGAAGGAGATGGAACAAAATCATGGGGAGAAAGGTGTGTAAAAGTGATCCTGCAGTTTGTTAAGGAGCCTATTGAGAATATGCACTTTCTCCCTGCTCCCTGTACTCTTTCTGCATCAGAGCAGCTGAAAAATCCAACAGTCATTAAAATCTCCATTCCATTCTATATAAAAAAGGAAAATCATGTCAAATGCTATACAGGGTGGAGGCTACAGCATAAGATGTGCCTTGTACAATTTAAAGCTTAAAAAAACCAAGGGTGAATGGAATAGACTGCCTTTAGAAAGTTATAGAAAAGCAATTTCTTATAGTTCAAACTCTTTTTTAGGCATTTAATGAGGCAGGGAGGCTGAGCACTCACTCTGAGGATGCTTTAGGAGTGATACTGCAAGGACACTAAAATGTTTATGCTACACGTGTATAAAATTGTTACATAACTCCCTGGATCATAATTACTAATATCCACTAACACCATTAAGGCAGGTGGACTTACTGCTGCCCTGCTTTTCCAATAAATCCTCTTTTAGTTTCCTTGAATAAAGACAGACAAACTCAACTGCAGTTTCACAAAATTGGGGTGATTTTTTATTTTTCTATCAGTTTCATTGTCACTCAGGACTTGCAGGGTTCTTTCTCTTGCCAGCTGCAGTCCTTGGCAGAAATGATGCTTTACTCTTAATTTAAAATGCCACAGGAATTGTGGGAAGGGGAGCTCAGGTAGCTCTTTAATACCAGCAATGAAAGTTAATATAAATATACATAAACAGAACTCATTTAACTTGGGCTGAAATAAACTGTGGGGGAAGGAAAGTGATTTTTCAGTTGCTCTTCAGTCTGCTGCTGAATTCCTTTTCTCTGGTTTGGTGCAAATTCACAATTCAAGGCTGTTTTTCCTGAATGTTCAATAATTACTGTGAGCATGGATTTGGAAGTTTTGGGTGTTAAAAGAACGAGGGTTTGCATTTGTCTCACCTGTGATTGATGGGGGACTTACAGAAACAGGAATTTAATCTAGATTTGTCATCTCATTGCACATGACTGAATGTAATTTTACTGCTGTCATCTGAAAAGTTATGCAATGTTTCAACCTCAGTAGAAAATGGCAGTATTTAGAAAATACAATGATATTTAATACTAGCCACAACTGTCTGAGAATATAATGCTAAAAATAAAGTTTCACCAAGCCTTTTCTTACAAAAATGGGTTATTAGCAGATTTAGAATAAAATTACTTTATTGGAAGTAAGAATCAAAACAATGGTGTACACATTTATTTCTTTTAAAGACTTTAAAAAGTCTCTTTAAAAGAAACTTTTCCCTAAAGAAGGGGAGGTGACTGATAAGGAAATGGATGGCATTTGTTTTCTTTTATTATTATGCACAAGCTCTTTAACATCAGTCATTTCAGATATTGTGAAAAGCAAAAGGTTCTTCTCAAGCACTTTGTTCTATGCAGATTATGGCTCCAGTACAATGGAGTTAAAGAACCTGTGTAAAATATAAGGTAATTGAAAATAATTAGATTTTATCTTTGTTGGGGGAAAAAAATCTAGATTATTCTATATCTTTTGTAAGATGAACAGGTTCAGGAAAGTTGACAAATATTCAAAATGAGTCTCACATGAAATATTCTACCTTTTGAAATAATGATTCTGCTGAACAGTCACAAGGCAGAGGAAATGGGAACATGGGGGCAGATTTAAGCTCAGTGGCTGCAGTGAAAAATGATCCCCTAAGTAAAGCTGTTGAAAATAAAAATTAGAAATAAATATTTTCCTCCTCACTCTACTAAATTAATGCAGAAGTGAAAAGTCTGTAAAAAAGACTCTTTAATGGAAACACTCCAACAAATGATATTCTGAGGGTATGACTCCATGTGTTTGTTAGATCCAGGTACAGAAACTTCAATAGATTGGAACAATTTAAAAATAAAGTACAACCTTTCATAGGATCTCCTTTCCATGCTGTGCTTTATCTCTGGCTCCTTTTGTTACTTTCAGTGACTAAAGGAAATGCTGCTGGTTCTGAACTATAATTACATTTTTCATACAGGCACTGCAGACATACCTTGAAAGATAAAATTTATAACTAAAGAATTGGTGTTTGGGACTTCTTGTTTGTTCTTCTCCCCCCCGTGATATCATCTCTGACTCCACCTGAATGTGCTCATCGTGGCTAATTTCAAAGCCAGATAAAAGGCCAGGAATAATTACTTTTTTTTTTTTCCTTTCCAGCTGAACAAGGTGTGGGCTCTGCCATCCAAATAACTGCACTGCTGACAAAGAAAACTCAGCTTCTGCCCTTCCTGCAGGGACTCTGGGCTGACACATGGCCCATTGAGCTCATTCCATGCCTTGCTTGCTTTGTCAAAGAGCTCGGCCTCAGGGAAGTGAAAATGTCCAAACCCAGCAGCTGCAAACCTCTCCCTAATCCCTGCAGACATTTTCAGCTTTGAGGAACGACTCCCATCTTTTTCTAATCTGTTTCTGTGATCCTTTCCATGATGTACTTGATCACGTAATATTGGGGATGTCCAACGTGTTTTACTGGAATATTTCTATTACTTTTTTTGCCCCATTTGTATTTTTGTACTGTTTGCTTGTCTTGTCATACACTGTGAATTAAAGTGGCTTTAAAAAAAAAAAAACTTTCAACTTTAATACCTGCAAGTGGCCTGAACAGGCAACATTTAGTTTCTTGATTCATATTTAGGTTTTTTACTAACAAAACCAAACCAACCAACCAACCAACCAATCAAAACTCCAATATGTAGTGAAATATCAGAAAGAACTACCTGAAAGAGGCTCTGATCTGCTGATTAAACATCTAATTCCATGTTTTGTTTGGATTTTTTTTCATAATATTGTTAAAACTCCCCTAAGTTTATAAAAATGGGATTTCCTCGGCTCATCCACATTTCAAATGCCCAGAAATTATTTCAGTGGGTGAGGAGGTCAGTCATGGAACACTTCAGGGTGGGAATGTCCCAGCAAAGCCAGCCAGGGCTGCTCCCAGCCAGGTCTCAAGTACCACCAAAGCTGGAGATCCACAAACACTTCAATTCAGAGACTGCTCTTGCAGTCAATTACTCTTTTGTGGCCAGGAAATATTTTCATTGTTGCCATTTCTGTCTTCTTCTTGACTCTTAACCTGTTATTATAGAGAAGTTTGTCATTTCTGTAACTCCAGAGCTGAAAAGGCTGAACTCAGCCTTTCCCAGCTCTGCTCCCCAGGCTGAGCACATCCAACTCCTTCCTCCTCTCTTCACACCTCATGTGCCCAGTAGAAAATGGCAGTATTTATAGAATAAAATGGTATATAATACTAGCCACAACTTTCTGAGAATATAATGCTAAAAAATAAAGTTTCATCAAGCATTTTCTTACAAAAACGGGTTATTAGCAGATTTAGAATAAAATTACTTTATTGGAAGTAAGAATCAAAACAATGGTGTACACATTTATTTCTTTTAAAGACTTTAAAAAGTCTCTTTAAAAGAAACTTTTCCCTAAAGAAGGGGAGGTGACTGATAAGGAAATGGATGGCATTTGTTTTCTTTGTGGCCTTCTGCTGAACTTATTCTCTTTTCATGAAGGGATCTAAACCTGGCCTGCTCACTCAGATGTCCTAAAAGTGTTGAACAAGGAGGAAAGAAATTCAGTTTTTGTACATTGCCTTAAACAGTTTGAAATCTTTTAGCACAATTCTGACATTGTTTTCTTTCATTTCTGTATCAGCAGTGCTTTTTGTTCATATACCAAGGGATCTAGAACTTTCCTGTGTCATTCCAAGGTGGTAAGGGGTAGAAATTTTGCTATTTAGCTATGCTGTTTTCTGAGATGCAGTTCAAGTTTTGGTGAGCACTGAATAAATGCAAGTAGTAAGTGATAGGATTGGTTTTTTTGGCAGGGAACTTTTTGAAAGAGGGAAAAGAAGATCTCAGCTGAAGTGTGAATATAAAAAAATTCTGTCCTTTGTTCTATACATTAAGAATTTAAAGAGAAAGTTCAGAAATCCAGATTTAAGATTTTGCCATTTAACTTTTGTCAAGTGTCACTGCAAACAGAGTGATTCGGCTTTTCTGATACAATTATTAATTGCATGAAATAAGTGCTGCTTTGGCCATCTCTGAAGATCTTGGCAAGGCTGAGAGCCATAAATCTTTCAGTTTCTGTGTCAAATTCTGCCCTGATCACAGTGGCTGGAGCCTCTGAGAGAAGATGAAGTGTAGCATATATGTCTTTAGAATTAGTCTGCTCTCTGTGCCACGGGACTCAGCCCTGGCAGGAGGATGCTCTGGGATCCATAAATCAGGAGCTAACCTGGATGTGTCCTGATTTGGGATGCTGGGATCCAGCTGTCTCTGTGGTAATATGTTCTTTAATGCTTCATTGAGCCTGCCCTCACAGAAATGAAAATGCATGTGTTTGACACGCTCCTGTGCTTGGCTGGTTGATCAAAATAGATTTTTCTCAGCCTTTTTTTCTCACTCATCTTTTCATAGGCATCATTATCCATTACTTAAAATTATTCTGAAGCTTCATTCCCAAACTTATTTGAATATTGCCTGTATAATCTACACAAAGCAGGGTCCTTTTGGACATGTGATAAAAAATTAATAGGGCTTCACATTTTTTAACAGTTGGCTCCAGCTGCTGGATTTCTTCCTGTATTAAAATCACTTAAAATCTCTTTTCAGTTCTGTTCAGAAGGCAAATTATTTAGGAAGGGTAGATAAAGCAAAACTGGCAGATTGAGTATTTCCTGGTGAGATGTGTGTGTTTTAAAATATGCAGTTCTGGGAGGCAACGTAGAAAACATGCATAATCTATTCTAAGGAGATTCCAGAAAGTTCCATTCCCAGGTCTGAAATGTTTGGAAGTGATAGGAAGGAATGTGCAGCCTCAGATGGGAGCCTGAGTCCTGTGAAATTAAAGGGGAGTTATCTGTGCAGCCCAGAACAAAATGTACCTGTTACTGTCCACACTGCAGCACAGGGAAAATGTCTTTTTTTAATTAAAATAAAAGAAGAACAAGAAGTTGGGCCATGTTTTACTAAATATCCCATATTGCACTGTAAAATCACTGTGGTAGAGAGAGTTCCTCTTCCTCTGCTTTCTTTTCCAGCCCAATGTGATAAAAGGGAGGAGAGGGAAGAGCAATTCTGTTCCCAATATTTTGGAGGCTGAAAGATGCTCATGGATTTTTTCTGACATTAGGCAAATAGTCTGACAGGACAATTAATCATTTTTAAAATCTCTGCTCCCACAGTGTAAGAGCAGAACATTTCTGTGTTCTGCACATTTTAAAATTTTCAATAAGATAAATGATGTTCTAAGAGGAATGATTATTTGGCTCAGAATTGCACTATCCTTTTCAGTAATAATTTATTTTCAAAATATTTCAAATGTTTACATGATGATAGGTAGTGTCCTGGTTTTGCCTCATATTTACTAATATATTACTGCTATTCTGTTAATTAATCCATCTTTTCTGGTTGTCTGAACCTAAGAAAAACTTTTGAATATTACTTAGGACATTACATGCTGTGAACATAGAATTCCACAGGCAAATTAAACAGATACCAGATCTATTTCTGTCAGACAGTCCAGCAGAAAGAGCCAGGCCCTGAATAAACCCAAAATTTGAGAATGCAAATCAGAGATTTCCTCAATGGGACACCTGGGGCAGCTGATGATGAACTCACATTGAAATCTGGAGTCTTTGGGTTATTTTTTTGGGTTTTATTTAGGTTTGGCTGGTTTCTGCTGGGTTTTTTTGGGGCTGCATGAGGGCATTTCTAGCACTGTTAAAGGAAATGTGAGAAAACAACAAAGATTCTGCCAAAAAAGAGCAAACATATTACATCCTGTCAACCTTTTATCTGTCCTTTGGCACGAACTGGAGTTCAGTGGGATGTCAGACACGTAACTGGATTTGATTTTCTGAGTCCTTCTGCCGGTGAAGCAAGACCAGCCATCCCTGTCCCTGGCTGTGCTGTTTAGGTGATGAGGATCCAGTGGATACCCTGAGAGAGGATCCAAACTTCCCACATCAATTCTTCTCCCACCTGAGGCACAACATTGCTGGCAAGTTCCAGGAATACTCCTGAAGTCACCTTGTG
Organism: Ploceus nigricollis; assembly: GCA_013399945.1. NCBI lineage: Eukaryota > Metazoa > Chordata > Aves > Passeriformes > Ploceidae > Ploceus > Ploceus nigricollis. Next base: position 2,667,731 of record VXBC01003206.1, read on the forward strand.
ATTTGAAATGCTACATAACTTTTAAATCACAGAATATAATTAATATTAAAACCAAAAAATATCTGCTGTCTTTATATTATATCAGCATTACAGCCAGCAGGAAAATCCCTCCTTCCATGGCTTGCCCATCATCCTCTCTTTTCCCTTTTTTTTTGCCCATGTACCTGCTTGTGAGGTGCTGCTGTGGCAAAAATTAGCCCTCATTTGTTTGTTATTTTAAAAGAAATAAGAACAGCAATTACTGTGGAAGCTGAGTAAGAGGCAGCACTTAAAGGAGGAGAAGCAAATACATCAAAATAAAACTCACCCTTTTTTGTTGCACCAACCTCTGTGGCCACAGTTTGCAGGGATTGAAGTGCCTTTTGTAATCCTCAGACATGATCCTACTGTAAGCAGTCAATACCTGGGCTGGGGGAAGCTTATCCCTTTGACCAAACCTGTAAGATTGATCACCTGCATCAGTGCTATTTTTAGGAATAATTCATCAAGGTTGTACAGACACCTTGGTGCCTACAACAGCATTAACACCTTTGAAGCCTCCCCTCTGCTCCCCATCACAGTCAATCTTGCTTCAGCCTTTTACAGCTTGGAAAGAATTAATCTGTGGGGGCAAACAAGGCAAGGACAGGGTGTGCTGACAAGTCTCAAACTCACAGGAGCCATTTAACATCTCCTAATAAAATCAGAAAGTCCCTGGGTGACCCAGGCCAGGTCTCTGCAGGGGGAGCTGAAGGAGTTCCCCAGTTTGCTGGAGAGTTCCAGGAGGCAGCAGAGTGATTATTGTCTGTAATTCCTTCTGTTCCTTCTTGTCCCAGCCTTTTCCTTCTTGCCTACTGGTTCCCAGAAGCTGGAGAAAGGCAAGCTGGGGTTTCTCAGGTGGAGGGCAGAGGGGATGGCTCTTTGCTGGATGACACCAGGAAAGGGGGATCTGGATCCTAGAGAAGGATGGAGACAACAAGGCTGCTCACAGAACACAGGAGAGATCCTGCAAAGTCCAGGAGGGGGATAAAAGAATTTATTTCATTGAAATGTGGGAGGGGAGAGGGATCTTAAAAACCAGATTAATAGGATAGGCTGGGGAAGAGAGAAATCCAGAACTCTAAACCACTCACAGTCTTGTGAAGTTTCTGACAGTCCCTTGAGCCTGACTGACCCTTATTTAACAGAAGCTCTCTGTAATTCCTTTGTGCTTCTGTGTCCTGCCTTTCATCCCGATTACTGCCTGAAATTCCAGGGCTGTCTGATGCTCCTCATGCATGGAACATCATTGTTCACTCACTCCTGTGCTAACTGCTCCTGTTCTCCTGTTCCCTTTGAATTTTGCATAATTGCAGAGCTTCCCCAGTCCTTATCACACACCTGGGAGCTCTCTCATTGTGAAAGGAACATTCTGTCATTCATTCCCCACCTCTGCTTCCCCTGCATTCTAGAAGAAATAAATAGATGGAGCTACAATTAAAACTAACCCAGTCATGTGGGCTTGCCTGTGCTCCTGAAAGCATTTTCCATGGACTCAAGACTCACAAAACCTGTTGAGAAATAGGAGCAAAAATATTTGTTAGCTGCAAACCAAGGCAGGCGCCCCCGGCTCTACCACAGTGCAGCTGACTCTGCTGCACCTTTTTCAGAAGAAAAATATAATCCATATTCTTGTTTATCAGATTTCTTTCTGAGCCCTGGAAATTACTGTGAATGAGTATGAAAATGACAACAGAGAAATTGGATGTTCTGAGATGGGAGTTCAGAGGCAAACAATTCCAGCTGCTGTTTTAACAAGAAAAGAATGTCACATTTCTCACTGTGTGATTATACAGGCATTCTAGACAATTTTTATTTGTTTTTGGTTTAGAATTGTGTTTCTAAAGTTGATTTATGTCTGAAACTGGTTGCTGATGTTAGGCAGACCAATTCAAAAGAATAAATTCTTGTGGCTTGGGAAGCTTCAGTGCAGAATGTTTAATGGTTGATTATTGTGGATCATTAAACTCCTTTCTGGAATAGTGTGAAACTGCTATATGGGGGGGTGTTATTGGTCTGAATTAATTTCATGTGTACTGGAACCAGATGGGATGATTTCCTAAAGGATGTATTGATTACTTTATCTTTCTGTGATACTTTAAAAATTTTGGTTTTAAAACTGTTCACAAGCAAAGCTTTCTGTATTCATCCTGTTCTACAGAAAGGAAAGGAGTTAAAATTACTCACTTTAACCACAGCAGAGAATTTCTTTGTCTTTATGGATGTTCTGTGTTATTGGCAGTTCTCTGTTGACCTCCCTTTCAACTCTGAAACTTTGGTTTTACTGTGGAAGTTAAAGATTGTGATTTAATTATATATTATATTATATATTACCTGTGAGACAACATGGGTTATTTTGAAACTGCATAACAATGAAACAATGATAATTACACAGTAATTTTTGTTACAAACCTGCTATGTCCACATGGTAACAGATCTTGCCATGTGCATCTTGAGATGAACATCACTGCTGCTCAATATAACCCAGGCTGGTGAGTGTGATAAAATGGGAATACATTGAAATAACACAGGGGAATATGTTGAAAATAAGACATGAAATAACATACATGGGAATGCATTGAAAATAATAAATGAAATAATACAGGGGAACACATAGAAAATAACACATGAAATAACATACATGGGAATACATTGAAAATAATACATGAAAAAACACACATGGGGAATACATTGCAATAACCCAGGGGAAAGCTGTGTTCCTGTGACAGCCAGACAATTCAGGCCTTGAGGCTTTGTAGTTCCTCTGAGAAATAAATTATCAGGGCAGGAAGCTGTAATTTAGTGAGGGTTGTGAAGGAAGAGGAATCCAGTGGTTCTCTTCAGGCAGGGCTGCAGACCCTAAATTCTGCTAAATTCTGCTAGGATGAGGGGATTAGTAACTGAGGAGAATATTCCCCTATCTGTTTCAGGTTAGCCATTTTACTTTTTCTTCCACTCCAACGAGAAAATCTTAGGAGGGCAAACCATTGCTAACACTGTGTTTTTATTTTTGATTTCTGCAGCAAGCAGCAAAGAAAATTCTGTCAGCTTAATCAGCCAGTATTATGTAAATGTGGGGGAAATTACAGTAGTTGATGTTTGAAGAGGGTTGTCAGCAGTGAAAGTGTTCATAATGTTTGATAAAGTTATGGCTTTTTTTTTTTGCAAACAAGTAAAAATAAATGCATCACCACAATTTTCCATCCATTTAAGTTTTAGATTCCCAGTGAAACTCAAATTCAACTGTATCAGGTTTTGTCCAATCAGTGCAAGTAGCTGACCAGTGTTTAGTGCTAGTGTAATATATTTTTGTATTGATTTTGTTCACTCTTTTTAACTGTTGAAAAAAATAATGAACAAAATGAAGGAGAGGAAAAAAAGCTGGAACTGCATTAGCTGCGATGGGAACATTTTGTGCCCAAGGAATGGTGTGCTCACATAGAAGGGAGCAGAAAATTTGGACCTCCTTATCTGCCTCTGGAGAGGGATGTTTGGTGGTGATGGCTTCATTGTGTTGTTTTTGTGACATGGCCCTGAAATACCAGAACACATGAGATTTATCAGAGATTCAGAAATAAATAACCACTGTGGTTATTTATTCATATATATTTATTTATATAACCATGTTATTTATTTATATTTATTATATAACCACAGTGGCTTGAACTGTTACAAATAAAATGCATCAGAATAAGCTGGAGTTACCTAAGGCTTGTAGAATTCAATGCAAAACCTGGAAATTAAGAACAAGGGAGTGGGAAAAGTGCAGTATTTCCATCACTGGATGTTAAAAATGAAGAATCACAGAAGGGTTTGGGTTGGAAGGGACCTTAAAGCCCATCCAGCCTGGCCTGGGACATTCCAGGGATCCAGGGGCAGCCCCAGCTGCTCTGGGCACCCTGTGCCAGGGCCTCAAACAGACACACAGGATCTCTGTGCTGATGAGCACAGCAGAATTCTTGCTGATTTCACAGTGAAAAGTAAAATAATGTGAAGTTTTTCCTACTGAAAGACACTTGCACTGCACTTGGGAATACCTGGCTGCTCACACAGAAATCCCAGTTTAACCAGGATCCTGCCCTGGCATTCAGAACTGGTGACTTTCCCAGTTTCAACAGTCCCACACCCTGCTGATTACACTTCTGTGTAAGCAGCTCTGAAAAAAAATTACCTCATGGATCATTCCACTGAATTTCAACCTAGAAGTCTTTTTAGTGTAATTCAGTGAACTTTGATTTTTCATTAGTCTAAAATTGGAAGCAGAAAAGTAGTAGCATGTATAATTGCATGCCACAGTGCCTGCAATATACCTTACTTGCAGGTGTATTTCCTTCTTTTTGGTGTTGTAGGGTACCTGCATTGTTTTGAAATAGAAAATAATACTTCTGAGGTAGCATGCATAAAAATAATTATTTCATGTACTGAGCTGCTCTGGATAGAATCCTTTTCTTTTTTAGAATTTCTTTAGCTAACTTACAGCTCTGTTGGTTGACATATGTCAACAAAAATAGATGCAGACAGTCAATTATTTGAATTATGTTCAAAGGTATTCTCATCTCTGTTTTATGAGAAAAGAAACTTGAATGGAGCAGAGCTTTTCCCATGCCAATCACTGCTGTGCAGACTCCTGAGAGGAAGGAGCCATTCAAGCCAGAGTTTTGGGGTTTGGTTGGTTTTTGGTTGCTTGTAATTTGTTTGGTTTCTCACATTGCTGTCAAAAATCAGACCTGTGAGAACATCAGATTAATTTAGGGGTAAAAAGTGCACTGACTTCAGCCTTTTCATCTGAACAGAGTCCTGCAAAAACCAGTGTATAAAACACACTAAATGGTGATGCTGCTTTTAAGAGAGACAAGAAAAACTTTGGGCAGAGATCTTAAAGGGCTTTTTGTGGTTCCTATTTAAAATGTCAATGATGCTTTCTAAAAACCAGTACATTGGACAGCAAACACTGCAGAGTGGGTGGAAGTTTTTGTTTCCTGGAGTGACCACTGTGTGTTCATTTTCTGCTGTCCCCAGATAACCAGATTTGGGATTGATCAGATCAGGGAGATTGCCTGTCCCTGTTTAGCAATGGGGGAATTGTGTATCCTGTAAGGATTTTGCTTTGACAAAGAATTTATGTAATTCATGATGTAATTTTCATGTTGAGAACAAATTCCCCACTCTCACACAGTCGATAATTTTAATAAACCATAAAACAATTTTGCACTTTAAAGTTTTCTTCCCTCACAAGCTTCTTTTATTGTGTCCACAAGCTTGATTTACTGCAAGTTAAAGGGACGTCCTCTTCTAAATCAGCAAGATATTTCTGTATGTTCATAATGAAAGCAGCTGGATTTTTTCCATCTTTTGTGTTTGGTGGCTGGAAGTTAACCTGGCTATCTGTTTTTGGGAGAATAAAGGAAAATCTCTGAACACAGTGATAGCAAATACAATTGACAGCAGTAATGAATTTTTAAGATAAAGATGCAGGGGGAGAAGACAGAATCCTTAATAAAATTAAGGGTTTATCAAGCCTTGTTCTTGGGCTGAAAATTATGTTTCTTATATGTAATTTGCATGATATAAAGTGCTATCAATTACTGAAAATAATTCCTGGCTCAACAGATACCTACTTCTGCTCAAATTGACTTGTCAAATATTTGACATTCAGATTATTCTCTCTGTTTGAGTGCAACTGTTATGGAAAAATACAAGCACTCAGAAATCCAGGCTTTCCACTGGAATTTCATATTAACATTTTAATACAGATGTCTTAATGTTTTCAAAGCACAGAGTAAAGAAAAACAAAGGTAAACTAACACAGCTTCTGCTGGTGACCAACATACTAGTTTAGGTGCTGAAAATTTGTTTTCCAGATTGCCAAAGGACAAAGTTGCAAAGCACCAGGTGTTCTTTAGTTTAGTGCAAAATGGAGTTGATTGCTGTTCTGGCTGCTTTCCTGATTTTCATAGTCTTCATTAGAATCATCTAATAAATAACAAGCTGAATCAGCATTTTGATTAAGGAGATTATTCTAATAATAAATTAATAGGCTTTTTACTTTTGAGCAAAATAGCACCCAGAGAACTCTTAAAGCTTTTGTTTCTATGAGCCTTATCTTGCCAGGCAGGTTCTGGAGCTCCCAAATTTCCTTCATTTGACTGCAGCAGGAGGATAAACTCCATTCCATGGCAGCTCTGCTATTTAATATTGCCCTTAAGAACAGAAAGCTCAAGCTGGAAGCTTCTAGAAAAACCCCTGTAATGAGCAGAACAGTGTAGGTTAATAAAATGAAGACCATTTATTTAAACAACAAACCAAAGCCAGCAACTAAATCCCAATTAAATCTCTGATTGAAATGAGTAGAGGTGCTCACTTGGACAGGGTGAGAGCACTGATATGTTACCCCTTTGTTATCCTCAGTTCATCACATCTTGGTATTTAAATAACATCCTAATAAAGCAGACTTTAAGAAATATACTGGCAAGAATAGGAAGGGTTTGGGGGAGTGCTGTTAATGATCATTTCCACTCATTCTGTCATCATCAGGAACCTTTGACACGTTTCCCACAGTCCTGAGCTAAGGCATTTTTCTGTCTCTTTCTGGTTAACAGTTTCTTGTGCAATAGTGCTCCCAAATCTTTCCTTCTAATTCTATTTCTCCTGGGAAATAATAAAGGCTGTTTTGTTATCCTAACTTAAAAACAATCAATGAAATTAAAATGAACTGTCATCTAACAGAAATGCAAATGCAATCTGCCTTAGTCATTTCCCTGCCCTTGCTCATCAGCAGATACCCTCAAAGAGCTCTCTGCATACAAGATTGCCTTCTATTTATCTCTGTTTATCTCTCTATTTCATCTCCTGAGAGCACTGATGCCTCCTGATTCTTCACAGACCCTACCTGAGTTACCTCAGTAATTTAAGATGATGCTCGATGACTTTCACCCAAAAAAACACATTAAATATTTCTGACAGTCAGAACAACGAAATGTTGGGCAAAAAAAAACCCCAACAAATTACTCCTCAGAAAAATAGACTCTAAAGATAGAATATAGAGATAATCTCATTTCAGCTTATTAATTATGCCTTGTAAGCAATGAATCAAATCACTTTGCTGCATAATACAATTACTGCTGTAATTTGTAGTCATTACAGTTTGCACTGAGGTATAATTGTGTAATTCATTTCCTGCAGGTTATTGACAGAGAAGGTCTTAACAACTTCAGCATGGAGGCTTTGGGTTTGATACAGTTTAATTTGCAGATCATTAGCACAACAGACCTAATAGCTTGCTGTGCCTACCCATCAAGGAGTTATTTATGTTTGGAGCAGGCACAAAAGATAAAGATGAAGAAGAGATTGGAGGTAGAGACATTATTACCTGGTGCCTTGTTCCCCTTACACTCTTTAGGTGCTGTTGCATCAGTCCTGGGCAGACTTAATTCTCTGGTCAGCTGTATTTTCTAGCAGGTCGTTTGAAGATGAGGTGGCTTTCCTGCCTGCAGTGAATTATTCCAATTAACAAGTTAATATTTTGGCATAGTCGTCTGCGTCTGATTAATGTTCATTAAATCAATCATGATTTGATTGAAATAGATTTTTAAGTGTCAACCTTCCCATTCAAATGGAGCACAAGAAGTGCTGTTCCTGCTGACATCTGCCATGGAATAAAATATAGCAAATAAGTCATGTCCAATTGTGGTTTTTTTGTCTGGCTCTGCTAAATGTATATCCTGACTCTTATTCATGGTGGCTTTGGGTTTTTTCGTTTGTTTTCCTTTTTTTTTTTTCTTTTTCTTTGCCTTCCAGGTGTCTCTGTAGTATTTTAAGAGTGATTACTTTTACACTTATTCCAGCTCCTTCTCAAATAACTGGCTGTGCTTCTAAGTTATTGTGAGTCCAGTTATTCATAACAAATGTAAGATGAGATTAAATGTGCCCACTGAGGTGAAGGGGACAGAAAGAAAAAATCTTGTATTTGACCCAAGCAACAGCACCCAGGAAATTTGTATTCAGGATTATGAAAAATATCATATTCTGTATGGAAACCATAATTATTTTTCCACACTTCCTGCCATTATTGGAAATTCCTTTTAATTGACCATTCTCAATTAGCATGTTTTCATGCAGTCATAATTTCCACACCCTATCTCCTGAGAGCTACATACAACTTACACTATATTTAAGAAAATTATAAGAAATTATATTCCTTACTGTTTGTATGTGACTTCTTTTTTAAACTACTCTTTAGGGAAAAAAGAAATCTTTTTAAAAGTTGCCATTAGGGCCTGCAACCAAATAAAGTTCTTCCATTCTTTTCCTTGATACAAACTTTATCCTCAGAATGCAGAATTCAAATTATAGAGCCTCAGAAATTCTTTGAAAAAATAATAATGGCAAATGTTGCTATGGTTACAGAGCCATTCCCATTTGCTTTGCTTTTCTGCCTCAGTAATGAAAGTGGAATGAGGGATTTTTATTCCAACTGTCTGTACCACGCTTTGTAGGGGAAATGCATATCCCACTAAATATTCCCCATTAATTTCTGAAACCAGAATGTTTTGGGGGTTGGTGTTTCTGAAGCTGTTTTCCTCTGTTTTCTTATTAAGGTTGATTAAAGACAAATATAATCTTAAAAGCTGCAGTGAAAATGTGAGTTTTGCTCACAATTCCACTTGGATAAAGGACAGACTCAATTTCTATCCTTCCTCAGTCTAACACCCCTTGGGTATAAAACACTGAGCTTGAGCTGCCTTAATTTACTGAGTTACCTTATTCTCAGGAGTGACTGGCAATGGGGTTTTTATTTTAAGATTGAAGCACAGGATATCCTTAAGATTTCTCGAGCTCATGTGGAACAGATAAAGTAGTGCTTTGGGATGTTCAATTTTATCCCTCTGGGTTGCTGGCTTTTTTTTTAGTTGTACTTTTGTGATCAACTTGCAATTCCTTGTCCTTCCAATAACACAAACCTCCGTGACCCCAGAAAAAACCTCACAGTGCTTCACTTCCCAAGGCACTTCCCTCTGTCATTTCTACTATGGCACAACTGAAACGTTTGGGAAAAGTCTCCTGATTTTCTTATCAATAAAAACATCAGCAACAGCTTTTCCTGAGATTGAAAATCCATCTGGAAGCAGGGAGATGCAGCTGAACTGCTCTCCTGAGGACCATGAGCAGCCTCTGTAAGGCAGCAGTGATGTGGCATCACTGAGGCCAGGATCACCCATGCCTCCCCTGGGGGTGTTCCAGTCCTGCAGCAGAGAGCTTTTTGGGAATAGACAATGCAAATAAAGGCTGCTAGGCACAGAAACACACCAGAGATTGTGCAGGGGGTTCAGGGTTTGGGGTTTTTTCCCCAAAAAACCTCACTGGGGATGAGAGCAGGGTTCCATCTTCCAGAAGCTGAATTCCTGCACTACTTTACAGAGCCCCATCAGGATGAGGTTCTTTGCTGGCTGTCTCAATAGCACAAACATTTGGAGGGGGGATGGCAGCAGGGCCCTCATTAAGGTTTTCTGATGCTTTTTTTAGTAATAAGCAGTTCTCACTAGCTCCCAGTTTTGCCAAGCAGCTACGTGAATTTTTCCATTCTGCATGGCTTTTCTAGATTCTCAGACACACACCCACACAGAGCCAGATTCCCTGTGATGCTTTGTTCCAGTTTATTTTATTATTTCAGCCAAAGCTGTTGAGCTAAGCTAAGGAAGCAGTATATTATAGTGGTTTTTTTTTTTATTTTGGGGGATATTTTTAGGTTGGATTTTAGTTTCCCTTCATTCTCTTGAGCCTTTGATTTTTGGAAAACTTAGACTTTGCTGCAGAAGCTACACTCGATGGACTTTAGCTCTTATCTGCCTTTGCTGCCCCCATGAAAACCTCTCCACATTTTCTAAACCACAAGAACTCCAGCTAATTCTTGGACAGCTACATTGGTAATGGAGCCGAGCCCTTCACAAGGTTTTTTTTGCCTGGATATTGTCTGTTCTCACACAGCAGCTGCATGTGCAGACTCTTAATGAACCTGCTCAGACTGGGCAGGCAGGAAAGGGAAAGCTCTGGGAATTTGCCATCCTGGGGTGCAGCAGCTGCTTCAGGCTGGAAGGAGGGGTGCAGGAAGAGGGCTGGGAGCTGATCTCCTCTGAATCCCCTGCTGATGTGGGGGGAAAAACCAGGCAGGATCTGAATGTGGACGCCCTGTGCAATATCACAATCTAAGAATAGTTTAAAGATTCCAAGTGACTTGGTGCCTAAAGCTTCTTTGACAGAAAAAGTAACTTATTCAAGGGACAGAAACCTAAAAGTGCAACAGCTGCCGTGCCCTTGGGCTGGGAACTTTAGTTTGAGAGCCAAGCAGCAGCAAAGGACACGGAGCAGTTTGTGATGGAGATCTAAAGCTTGCTTAGATTGCTCAGATTTCCTGCCATGTGCTGACAGCACAGAACTGGGGAGATAAGAGGACCTTTGTGATGTGCAGGCAGAGCTCGAGAGTTTTCAGCACTGTAAAGAAAGAAATGAGTGGGTTTTTTTTTCTTTTTGCACTGGCAGTTGACTGGGCTCTTGAGAAATGGGGTGGAATGGAGGAGAGGAATTGCAGGAATTTTAGAAATGGAAGCTAAAAGTTGAGAATTCAAGAAGACTGCAGATAGGAAGGTGAGTAAAAAAGAGCTGAGAGGAGTCTGATATTTCAGGAGGGAGAGGTGGGGGACCCATGAGATTCTCAGACTGCAGCTGACAGAATAAACATTGGGGAGAGCAGAATAAAGCTCAGGAAATAACACAGTAGAATGAATTTTTCAAATTTCAGAAAGAAAAAAGACAGTTTACCCACATAATCTTGCGGAGTCTGGATTTAGAGTTGGACAACAGCAGACAAATCAGCCACTAATAGTGTCACACCCAAAGTCACCCGTGCCAGGGAGGGGGGTTTATCATTTCCTGCTGCTCCTATAAAATGAGTTAGATTATTATTATTATTATTATTGTTATTGTTGTTGTTGTTATCCAATATTTAGCTTTGTTTCTTCAGTGAGAGTCAAATTATAAATTCCTTGCATTTTTTTTCAAATTATAAAGTAACCAGAAGTGGGTTAATCTGGAGTACAGATTATATTTACTGCTCAGGATTTATTCTGACTGACCCCTCCAAAGCACAGAAATGGACACTGGAGCCTTGAGAGACAACTGCAGACCTAGAAACCTGACTGAAAAGCCCCTGTAATGTGCTTGAAAAAAAAATAAAGCCATTTTTGTCCAAAAAATTATGGAGGCTGCCTTAAACAATAAATGTTTCTGATTCTTACTTGCTAACACTGTCAAAGAATTTAGACAGTCTGTGCAGCATCATAATCTAAGAATATTTTAAAGATTCCAAGCAACTTGGTGCCTAAAGCTTCTTTGACAGAAAAGTAACTTATTCAAGTTTTAGTTTTGTATTTCTGTGAAATTTATCTTCAAATATTTGACTGAAGTTTTGAGACGTCTCTCTTGATTTTGTGAGATGTGAAACATTTAATTAAAATTGACTTAAAATCTAAAGAAATACACGGAGAACTGGTTCAGATAACTTAAACATGGGGTAGGGAAAGACTTTATATATTTGCATATTTTATTACTGGATATAAAAAGCAATTTTTCAAATAAATGCCAGTTCTTCTGAGCCTTCTACATTTATCTGCAGAAAGATCAAACAGAGTATGAAATTTCAGAATGCTCTGACTTTCTAAGCTGCACTAAAAATATTTTAGTTCTGGCTGTCCAATGTAAGCTACTGGAGGATGTTCTGTGATTTAATTGGTCTCTACTGGTTTTATGCTCTAAGGACAGTTTCTTTCAGATAGCTGGCAAAACTCTTGTAAGAAAAATAGCAATCAATATCTAAGATGGGGTTATTAAAAGAAAATCTTATCATCTTTGTCTAGCTCAGTTTAAATTTTTATACCTTTTTTTTCAATTTCAGTCACTGAAATAATTTTCTTAAATTATTAATACTGCTCTGTCTGTCATTTTATGCCCTTTGTTGTTTTCTAGAACTGACTTCAATATGGGATGAGAGTTGCTGAAGTTTAGATTGACATCCTCTGCCATTTCCCAGACAGAATTCCCACCCACCCCAATGCCTGAACCTCTGAGAGCTGCATGAGCACCCCTGAGCACTGGGTGCATCTGCAGAGAGTTAAACAAAGAGGATTTTAATGCCTCAAACTATCTCCCATTTAGACCTTCCCAGCTGCTGAGAGATGTGTCCTACTAAAAACACTCTATGCTGCCCAAAAATGCTGTTTTATGAAGCATAAATCATTTTCCAAGTGATTCTTTATCTAGGTTTTTACTGTTTACACCTGCAGATATCTAAAATCTGCCATGAGTCTGTGCATTTTGGAGCTGTCTTTATGTCACACCCCACACATTCCCTGATGTGACAGATTCATACACACAAATTGTTTTAGTCGTCCACACCGTAAAAACAAAGAGTGATTGCTGATATTGATTCTTGCTTAATACAAAGGGTGATCACAGAATCATTAAGGCTGGAAAACATCTCCAAGATGACCAAACCCAACCTCTGGGAGATGGTTGAGTGGGCATGGTGGTTTTGGGGAAAAGTGCCACCAGCTCCACTCATTTATTGAACACATCCAGGGTTTGTGACTCCTCCACTTCCCTGGGCAGCTCATCCCAATGCCAGACCACTCCTGCAATTAAGGAATTTTTCCTTATATCCAACCTGATTATTGATTTTTACTTTAAAAAAAAAAAAAAGAAAAAAAAGAGAGAAGGTGATTATTGAGTGATTCTTTATCTAGTGAATTCAGCCCACTACTTACAGTGAGTGAACAATAAGTTTTTAACAAGTGGAAATAAAGGTGTAGCAGGAGGGCAAAGGAGTCTGCAGAACTTCAGATTTTTTTGGCAGGTGGAAACTCATTAAAAGTGCACATGCCTGAGGAGGTGGCAGATAGATTCTGCACTGCTCTTGAGACAATGCTCACAGAAATATTCTTGTTTCATCTGCCTGATAAATGGTGATCCTGGAAAAGAAAGTGGTTCTTCTGCAGGCAGCTGTGCAATTCAGTGCCTCACACTTCCTTTCTCTGAGCGCTATAAAGATGAAGTCTATTGCCTTAGACATTTACAAATCAAATCTTTTCATGCCACTAACTGCTTTTGGAGAAAAGCACAGATGGAAAATCCCTGCTTGGCTCTGAAGGGAGGCCAGCAGCAGGGCTGATGCCAGCAGGACTCACCCCTGCCTCAGCAGAGCCTGCACTCCAGAGCCCTGAGCAGCACTCCCAAGCTGAAAAGAGCTCTGCTTCTGGGTACTGGGAAACAACACTGCACTTCAAATAATGGAAAAGGGACAGAACTCTAGGATGGCTAACTTGCCACTTAAGTCCTGCACTTCGAACCAAAAACCACCCCTGCATCCCCCTCTCTGGGGGTGCAGCTTTCTGATGCTGCAGCTGGGCTGTGAGGTTTGAGCAGAAATGTCTCAATTTGGGGGTGGGATTGCTTTCTTTAATTTTTTTAAATTTTTTTTAATTTTTTTTTTATTTAGGGAGGCACAGGCATTTCTTTTTGCTGTGTGCACACACAGCTGCCAACCACACGTTTGGGGAAGAGCTGAAGGTTTGAGGAGGGAGGGCAAAGCCCCTGCCTGGATTGCAGTTGTTTTTCAGCCAGTGGCACTGGACATGCACCTGCATAAAGCTTCCACACGTTTTAATAATTTGGAGGATTTTAATTAAAACGAAATTATAGCAGTTCTGTCCCTCTCCCCTCTCTTTGTGGAAGTAGATAGACTGATTGAACACTGTTTGCTTTTCTAGTCTTAAATTGTAATGCTTCATAATATCAAACCACCAGCAGAGCACTCACAACTAAAACAACAATGTCAATTTGATTTAATTTAATCTAATTTGGGATAGAGCTTAAATCTTATATAACACATATGGCAATCTTTATTTTTATCTTCTGGGAAACTTATACCAAGAGTTTGAAGCAATTTAAACCTTTAAACTGAGAATGATGTCAACCCAAAGACTGGTCAATATTGGGACAGAAGCTGATTTTTGAGCCCTCTGCAGATCTGAGATTGCTTTTATGAACTGACCCCTAGTTTTTTATTTTTGAGATATAAAGATGTGAGTGGCATTGAGATATCAGTGTATAAAGTTCTTTCCTCCACAAAAACACAGCATGTTAAAATTCCAAGTGATAGAGGAGGCTTTTCTGGCATGTAGCAGGAAACATTCTGAGTGACTCCAGCATGGTTTTCCTCTTGTCAACAAGTTAATTTGAAGAAAAATAACTGTGCTTCCAAAATAATAGTGTCTGCTGTCATAGAATTGCTGAACACTTGGTTCTGCTACAAGGATTTTTATTAGAGAGAAGCAAGACTAATTTACAAACATCAAGAGGCAGAATGTGATAAACCTGGCTGTGCTTGGATGTTTAGAGAATCTGCACTGTCAGTTTAGCTACAAATGTGCTGTGGCAGTCAGGAACACTTGCCAAACTTCACTGCAGCCAAAGCCCGCTTTATATTCTAAAAGGATTTCTTGGTTTTTTGAGACAAAGGTCATGAAGTCTGACTTGATGTAGTGTATGTCTCCATCATCTGGGTATTCAAAAGATAGAAGCTGAAGTCCCTAAAGTCTGTTGCAGCTATTCAGTTACATGGATTAGAAATGTACACTTGAATTTCTTTCATGTGGCATTTTCATCTGAGATGTACAAGAGAGGTGGAAGGAAAGAATGAAGCAGCAGTAAAGGATTAAAAAAGCTTTTAAGCTCATCCTAAAAAGAAATATATTGCATCTATCAATCAGTCACATTGCCCATGAGCATTTTAAAAATTCTAGAAGTCTAACACCTTTTTGACAGTGATTGCATATAAATGTGTATTTCAATTCACTGCTTCATTCACTATTTTGCACTGATGCAAAATATTATGAATTCATAATTGTCCACAGCATGGCTGGAGACCCACCTGAGTTTTGAAAATGACAATTTCCCAAACTTCTACAACTCTGTCAGCACAGCCTGCAGTAAATTGCCTCCTTTTGAATTCTGATGAAGCCTGGAAACAGCTACAAAAACTGAGAGTGTGTGCTCCTGGGTCTGCCTTTGTATGGCCTTGATTTCTCCTTTCTCCTAAAAAGAAACACATCATTATGGCCTCCCTGCCACCTTTGTGAACACAAGCTGTTATCTTTCTCTCTGGGATATTTTTTTCAGAACTTCCACATGGACTTTTTTATCATTGTTCACCTCATAAGATCCTAAGGCACCTGCTGAGGCATTCCCTGTGAACCCCTTAGTCCTTGTGATGTAAACTAAATGGCATTTACAGTGCAAAGCTGGTTTGTTTCTTCAGCAGCAAATCAGAGCATGGATTTTTAAATCTAAGGACACCTTCTTGTCTCCAGAAAGAGATGGAGCACTGCTACCTGTGCTGCATGTGAATGAGAGTCAGCTCTGTAAGCGGAGGCTGAGCACAGGGTAATTCTGACCTCTGAGTTGGATGTTATGTTTATTAGGACACATATGTTCCCCAGCTACAAATCAGCACTAAATTTTACAAGTCAAGGCCTCTTTGACTTGAAACAGCTGCTAAAGGCAGAAATCAAACACACAGAGACACCCGACAGAACTCAGTCCTGGCAAGCTGCAGTGGGAGCTTTCAAACACCACCCAGTGCTTTTACCAATATTTTTGCATTCACTTTCATCAGTGCAAAGGCATTACGTGATTCCCTCTGAAAATAAAGATATCCAAGGAAGATGAAATAAGAGAAAAATCTATATCTGAATGTATTATTTGCCTGTTGCCTCAGAGAACAGCTCGTTGCTGCAGTGCTCTAACGAGCCACTCTGGCTCTAACTGCATTCCTAATGACACAGTTCTGCTCTCTGCAGTCTCAAACAGCATTTCTGTAGTGACACACAAAGGCAGAGCATTTTACTTTTGATTCCACAGGAAAAGTTGGAGAGTGTTCAGAACTCCCAACCTGAGCACGTCCAGAGCAAATCTGCTTGGACAGAAAGAGCCAGGGAAGGGAAGGGGAAGCATCACTGCAGGCCCCCAGCTGGGGAATAATTAACACTGACTCCATGACTGCAGAAAGCTGATCAATTGCTTTATTATCTCGTCTTATACTGTATTATGCTATACTTATATTACACCATATTACACTAACAAGAGCTCTCACTAACTAGAAAAACCTGTGACTCTGCTGAGAGTCCCACACAGCTGTGTCCAATTGTTCACTGAATCCAAACACCATCACCAGAATCCAATCCAGCAATCACCTTGGGCAAACAATCTCCAAACACATTCCACATGGACACAAACACGAGCAGCACCAAGTGAGATAAGAATCATTTTGATTCTCTTTTCTCTGCTTCTCTCACATCCTTCCCTGGCAAAATGCCTGGGAAAGTCTGTGCCTGCTCCCTGTGGCAGAGAGCTGCTGCCATAGGGAAGGGGAAGGGTTTTCCAGTTAGTACAGAAGGGAGCTGCCACCTGAGACTGGCACGTGGGGCTGTGCCAGGGTTAGGGATCTTTGTCCTTGCTGGGCACTTCCCTGTGCCTTCAGTGGGACAGAGGGAACAGTGCAAAAAACCTGCTGTGAAGTGACTGAGGTAGTGAGAGAATGAGGGAGGGGCTCAGGTAAAACCATGACTGGAATCAGAATGTCCCAGAATGGTTTGGGCTGGGAGGGACCCTAAAGCTCATCCCATTCCACCCTGCCATGGGCAGGGACACCTTCCACTGTCCCAGAGTGCTCCAAGCCCTGTCCAGCCTGGCCTTGGACACCTCACAGCTCTTTGGACAGCCTGTGTCAGGGCATCATCACCCTCACAGGGGAGAATTTTTCCTAATATCTACTTCAAACTTACTCCCTGGCAGTCTGAAGCCATTCCCCCTTGTCTGGCACTATGTGCCCTTGTAAAAAGTTTCTTGATGAAAGGTATCTAGGCAAAAATAATTTAGTTTTTCTCCTGGCTTTCTCAGTTTCTGCTAACCTGAGGTTTTCTGAGGGAGAAGACAGGAATAGACATTAAATCAGACCTAAGATCTTCCTCCTCTCAGCCCTTAATGAATGCCATAAGACCCAGCCTGCTGGGTCTCTCATTATCAGGTAATCATGCTGGACCTAAAATAACTTCACTTCTGAAGCTTTATCAGAACCTGACCTTTCCTTAAAACCTTTTAATAAATTGTCACTTTCTTATGAAACTAATCTTGGAAAAAGATCTGGCCAAGGGTTTGTCCATGGACTTTTACCTTAGACATCAGCAGGATTGTGCATCCATGATTACACACACCCTGTCCTGCCAGCACTACTGACCAACCAGCATTTTTGTGAACCCTTAGCTTTATTTTCAGCCATAGGCTTTTTTTTCTGATCTTTTTGTGTAACTAAAAAGCTTTGGGAACTATAGATGCAGGCATAATTAATTAAAGACTCATGTATTTATGGCAGTATTTTAAACTTCTCAGTGGACCACTTAGATTTTGAGAGCAAGTGTGTAAAAATCTCCATCTCTTTTCATGCCAGTCTGATAACAGAGGAGCAGTTTCAGAGCTCTGTCACTCCTTTCTCATTCTGTTTACAATAGCAGCCAGCCTTTTTTTGCTTTATACTTGCTTGAACAGTTATCTGGCAAACCTGGGGACTGGTTTGTGCTTTTCTCACATGGCAGGAAAGAGAACCAAGCCTTGGTTATACCACAAATAAATACCAGAGATTTAACCTCTGGCCAAGCACAGCCTCAGGATAGATGGCATTGCCTATGAGCATCACCAAAACAAACAGACTCTCCTCAGGAACCTGGCAATAAATCAAACTGTAATTCCCAGCTGAGGAGGAATTCCTGGATAATCCTCACCAACACAGGCACTGACAGGATTCCCTGCACCATCCAGCACAGCCCTTCACTGCTGGACACCACTGTGTCATACAGACCTCCACTAAGAGATGCAGCTTATTCTAAATTAGTGGATTTTGACTCATTTTCCTCAGAGGTAACACTGCTTCCTCACTGTCTAAAAAAAAGAAGCAGTTTCCAGCATACATTCATTCCAGGACATGGCATTTAGACCTGTTCTTTGCTAAAAATCAAACAGCAACTAACCAATGAAACAAATAAAAAAAAAAACAAAAACCCCACACACAACCCAACAATCCACCTTTTCCAGAAGGGAAGGTCTCATTTTCAGGCATTTATCCTTCAGAGACTAGTTTGGGCTGCAGTTTTGACATAGAATTGTCCAGAACTGCGGTGGGGCAGCCTTGGCTGATGAGCAAACTCCACCCAGCTCCTGGCTCACCTTCCCCTCAGCTGGAGCAGGGCTGGATCAATGGGAAGAGCACAAACAAGGAAGTTCAGGGGTCAAGACAAAGACAAAGATTGCTCCAGGTGCACCCAGTGCAACAGCTCAGCCTTCTGTCCATGCATAGAGTTAACAGAGAATTGTTATTTTAACCTGATAAACCCAGAGCCACAGTTATATCAGTCTTTGTTATCAGCTTGTCAGCCCCCTAATAAATACATTCCATCATCTCTGTGGGAGTTTTAGTCATTTAGATGGTAATTCCTCTTCATAGGTATGTTCTACACCAGGTGCCAAATATAATCATCTGTAATATTACTGGTGATGTATTTTAACACTTCTCATGTCCCCACACCTGTGTGTGGTTTTATTATGTAGGAAGTGTCTGAATTTAACTTTATATGTCCCATCAGTGCAGGACATCCTCCTCTTGAAACCTGAAAACATTACTGCACTTCTGAAATGTGACAGCAAGAAAAAGTAACAAAAAATTTATCTCAAATCCAATTAAAAAGTTTCTGAGCAATCTAAGCTACCACTAAACATTTTTTATCCTGGTCTGTTTGTGAAGTGTCCTATGAGCTTGGTGGCGCAGCAGAAGTGATTTTAGAGTATTTTTTTTCATCTCAACTTTAGATATTCAGGATGTTTCTCTCCAGCCTGCCAGCCAGCTGCAAATGGCTCTGCAGTTGTCTCTCCACACTTACAGATTGGCCTTCTGGGAGGGAACAGGGACTAAGGGGGAAGATGGCATCAATAAAAGCTGGACAGGCTTTTGTATCAGACTCCCAACCTACAAATCTGGACCATCTCTTTCCCCAAGTACTTCTGGAAGCTTTTCTGTCCATGGTGCTGTAAATGTGTAACAAGGAACAATGATTTTAGCTGATTTTTTAGTTATTTTAGTGAGCATGTATATAAATTTTGCATAAATAATGAGAGCTATTTAGAACTGTATCTATAACTTTAAGGTTTTTTTTTGAAGAATTGTTTGAGTAATACAAACACAATCTTTTTCAGATTTTAAAGAGAAGCAGACTTTACTGTAGAGCACTCAACCTGTAGCAGAGTGGGAGGAAGGGAAAGGGCTGTTAGCAGTATCTGCCACTATTGCCAGAATTTTCAACTGCCAAATCCATAATACTTTAGGTCTGAAGTTTTCTGAAGGACAAAGCACAGCCTCTATTAATTCCCATCTTAAAAGTCCCATCTCCAAAGTCTGTCTTATTCTTTGATGTGTAAAAACTGAAGTGCAGCCAGGATGAGGACTCACCTGTGAAAACATGGCAATTAGCTCTGCATGAAAGCAATCAAGTCAAATTCAAGAAGAAGAACAAGCTCTTCTGTCTCAGATACTGTCCCAGAAGACCCTTCCAAAAGGATGATCAAGAATACTGAGAAGTATTTAACAGCAAAGGAATACTTTCTTTGAAAAATAAAAGAGTGGTCCTCAAACCACTCAAGTTTTGGTCTAAAGAGTTAAAAACCAAACAGCAGAACAAAACTTTAAAGTGTTAGGTCTGGAAAAAATGGAAATGAGCTGGAATTTGTATTCTGAAGAAGAGCTAAAGCAGAGCAAGAGAAGAAAACAGCTGCTTCAGGAATACAAACACTAAATTTATGAATGCAGAGAGGACAGTGTGATTGAGCTGTTTAATGTATTGTGTAAAGCACCACAACTGTTGCCTTGGAATATTTAACCAGGAAGGCTCAAAACTTAGTCCAGGCTGGACTAAGTTCATCAGTGGGTTACCTCCCCATTCTTTTTGATTATTTTTGAATTATTTCTTTTCCTGCTCATGCTCAAGCCTGGAAAAACTGTATTGCAATAGAGAAGGGGCTCAGAAGTACTAGTGGCAGTCCCAGTCAGTGGTGAGTCCCTGGTGACACTGAAGTGACACCTGGCCCAAGCCAAGCCAGTGAGGTTTGCTCACCACAACAGCCACCACAGCATTTAATTATGGTACTGCATTCTTATAGAGTTCATCTCCTAAATGGCTCCTTCTGAAAGCAACAAAGAGCAGAAATACTGAAACCTAACTGAGATGAGAAAACACAGGTTTAATTCCAGGAGTGAAACAAATGGGAATTTCACCAGGGAAATCCATAACAGGGCTATCAGGGATGTGGGGATGTACCCATATTCTTGTCATCAAATTTTAACATCACTTTCTCAGTCTTATGTTTTGCTTTCTGACTCAAATTTCATTGCTTTAATCACCCTCAAAACAACAAAAAAAAAGTACCCTACACATAATAACGTCTAGGCTAATATAATATTGTCTATTTTTTATATATATTGTCTGCTACTTACCCTCTAACCAGCTGCAGCAGAAAAAGGAAGAAGGGGAATTTTGCCATTCTGATTATCTGTTGCTGTTCTGGTTATCCTGACATGCTCTGCAAGCCGGTACTTGTGGCAGAAGCCTGGACAGAATTAGAATGCATTAGAATTAGAATTAGCTAATGAATACAAAAGGCTGCTGAAGCCTTCTATCCCCACAAGCAGGTTCACACACACCCCACACTTTGCAGCACTGGACCAGAAACAAAACCAGATGAACTTTAACTCCTACTCAAGAACAATTTCTGTCCTCACAGCCACCACACACTCCTGCAATCACTGAGAGTGGAATTTGGATCACTGAGTAGTGAAAGGGATCCACGTATGCCCGGAGGAATCAATCACTGAGGAGTGGCAGACTGCTTGTGACATAAGCCAATAACTGGTCCTCTCAGGAGAAAATGCTGTGGAGAACAAATGTCATTTCTCTGCAGGGAGTAAATGAGCAGAACTCTGCTCACTGGGACTCCTTGCTGCACTCTGAAGAATTCAGTTCACTGGCAGCACTGCCTTGCTCTGCATTACACACACTCCAATGAGGGCAGGAGAGCCCTGATGCTCCTGCCTTGAGGACAGAGCAACCTTAAAGTCATTCCAAATAGAGCCAAGCCTGGAGAGACCTCATAAAACCTCTGAACAATCCAACATGACAACAAAGTGCATCTTCCCTGGAGAATGGATAAACAAAGTGCTCAGCAGTGAGGGGATGAGCTTGCAGGTGACACAAACCCACCTTTTTCTGTGGCAGCAGCTCTGGCCACAGAGAGCAGGCACAGGCTGTCTCAAGATTTTTCCTGAGAGAAACAGAGAAGAGAATCAAAAAAATTATTATCATTACTCATTGTTGTACTCATGTAAAATGTGTTATGAAGATTATTTACCCAAAGTAAATACTTGATACTACTTGATTAGATTCTAGTAATAGNTTCTAAATCATAGAGTCAATACTAATTATTACCCAGCTGGTGGCCTACAACAACATTTTCCACAGTCACACAAAGATCCATGGGAATCCTTTGTAAGTGCATTTATGGTGGTTCTTGGCTCCTTCCATCCTCAGCAGAGAGTCATCAATACAAAACATACTCTTTCTGTTGGCTGTGGACAAAAATCTAAAATTAAAACCAATTTTTGTGACTGTTTGCTGAAATAATCAGTTTTATTCTTGTTTACAATGACTCTAGAACATAAAAGAAACTGCTGGATACATTATCAGTTACACTCTGCTTGCCAGTCTCAGCTATTTATCATGCTAAATTATACAGCCTAAGTACAAAACCAAAAGTTGCCAAAAATCAGGGAATTCATAAATTGGGAAAGCAGAAGAGGTAGCAGGAGGCTAGCCTCCTTCAAAAGGATAATTCCATGTGCTATTCAACAGGTCAATAATCAATATATTTAATCTATTTGAAATTAGCAGGCACTATCCTGTGACAGCTACTATCAGGCATACAATTATTTTTTTGGTCCTATTGCAATGATTTTTGGTTGTAGGATGAGTCCCAGTTTCTAAGAGTGTCCTAAATTACAAAAAACCATTCTGCATGTTTTCATTTGGATTGCAAATGAAGCAAGGTGCTTTCATACCATGTCCTACTTCTTCTGTATAAACACTGTCTACAACTACTTACCTTATCATTTTAATTTAAAAGCTAATCTTCTAAAATTAATATTAATTAATATGGCAGTTTTTTGTATTTCCCTACCACCTTCCACACTCTCAGCTGCAGGTTTTCAGCTGGAATGGCTCAGCCCCACTGCAGGTTTCCTCACAGGTAACAAATTTGTGCCAGCTTGCTGAATAACCCCAGTGCTGCTCAGTCACTCAGAACTGCTCCATCTGTGTGTCCATCCATCCATCTGCTCTCTGAGTGCCTCACCCACCTCTCCTGAGGGATCCACATCCCAAAAATGCTCCTACCAAAGCTGCCCTGTAGGCAAAGGCAGCCTGGAGCCCCCAGGTGTTTGCTCACCTGGGCAGGAGCAGTGCTGGCCTCACAAGTCACTTTTGCTGCTGCCCCTGCAAAGGGGGTTCAGCATGAGAAAATGAAATTACTCACTGGGAGCATTCTAACAAAAATTAATAGAAAGCAAACATTTCAGCCAGGAAGGAGAGTAGGTCAGAGATCAGGCAGATTCCATCAGACTGATGAGTTGAGGTTTCTTTTCACATCCACAGATCTACCATTTCCATTGGTTTGCCACTGACAGGCATTTAGGCAACTCAATTATTCTATTATTGAAATTAGATAATGAGATAATTATATAAACTTCCTTTCTAAGCTCGTACATGCTCCACTGACACAGGTTGCAGAAATATTCCTGCCAAGAATTTGATTATTAAATGTGAACTTGCTTCAGCAGAGATGCAGAAATGCCCTTGATTCTTTGTCACACATCTGTGCAGCTCTTTTTTAGTTCAGCACAAAGTTGAAGACATGGGATGTGAATCAGCAGCTAATAATTTTCCAAAATATTTGGCTTATAAATATTTCCTTAGAAGAAATATTCTCATTTAACAAGGGATTTTGTTGAAAAAGCTTTACTTTTATTTTCATTGTCATGCTTTACTACGCACAGAAAAATCAGTTTTTAATGAAAGATGGTAATAATATACTTACAAGTCACATAAGCCAACAGATTATGTTTAATGAATAACCCTTGGACAAGGTACCAATTCATTTGAGTAGCTAAATTTCCAGTAAGATAAACACTTCAAATCACTTCAATATCAAAGCTGCTGCCTTGAGCAGCTATTCACTGCTGGGACATTTGTGGGAGCTGAAGTTGCTGCCTCCCAGCTGTTTGTTACCATTAGTCTTTTGCCAAAAATTGCCAGAATGGGATGGTGCTCAGGCAGCAGAATCAATACCAGGATTCCCTCCTCTGTCCCAGGGGAGCATCAGCCAAGTTAACTCCAGCCCAACTGCTCCTGCACTGTGGTGAATCCAAAGGAATGGAAGGAATTCTTCTAAAGAGCAAATGTTCAATGTCACATGCATTTTATAACATGGTAAAAATAAATTCAATTATCAAAAGAACTGCTCCAACACTGAGTCCTTTCCATGGGCTGCAGCTGCTCCCAAACTGCTCCAGCATGGGTCCCTTCCCATGGGATCCAGCCCTTCAGGAACAGGCTGCTGCACTGTGGGTACCCTACAGGGCCACAGGTCCTGCCAGCAAACCTGCTCCAGTGCGGGATTCCCATGGGGACACAGATTTTTGCAGGAATGCCCTGCTCAGCTGGGCTCCTCCAGGGGCTGCAGGTGGATCCCAGCCGCCTCTGCAGGGGAACCTCTGCCCCAGAGCCTGGAGCAGCTCCTGCCACCCTGGGCTCTGCAGGGCTGTTTCTCCTGTGTTCCCACCCCTCTCTTTTCCAGCTGCTCCTGTGCACAAACTGTGTCCCACATCAGCCCAGATGTGCTGCCACTGTCACTGCCAGGCTGAGCTGTCCCCAGAGCAGCCCCACACTGGAGCCTTGGCTCTGTCAGACATGGGGGAACCTTCCAGCAGCTTCCACAGACCCCTGCATCCCCTCCCCACCAAAACCTGCCCATGCACACGGGACAGAGGTGACCCAAGCTGCCCAGAGGTGACCCAGCCTGGCCATGCACATGGGACAGAGGTGACCCAAGCTGCACAGAGGTGACCCAGCCTGCCCATGCACACAGGACAGAGGTGACCCAACAGCCACACCAGCATCATTCCAAGAGCCAAGCAGAGCTGCCAGCAGCAGGGGCAGTCAGAGCTGTGCCACGCTCAGTCCCCACCATCAGGAAGCCTCCGGCCAAAGGCACAAGATTTGACCCCAGCAACTGCAACCTGCAGAAGGTTTAGGTGTCTTTGCATCATGCAAGTGCATTCTCTTTCTGACATAGCAATAATCCCCAATTACAGTCCTGACTGCAGGAATATGCTGTTAAAACCACGAGAAGGGAAAAAAACTCCTGTTGAGAGAATATCCTTGATAAAGCAGCAGTGGCCTGGGTGTCAATTAGGCCTAGGGACATACAGGTTTTTTAATGTAAGACAGAACTGCTGGTTTTAGTCATACAGGTGGATTCATTTATAAATGCTGACCCTGACATATAATTTTCAATAAAAGCTGTGGTTTTCTATCTAATTTCCATCTTTCAGCTGAGACATTAGCATTTCTTATTCAATGTTCTTCCCTCTCAAGCATTACCTCAGATTAATTGGCACTGTATAAAATAAGTTCCTGGGTGCACAATGGTAACCATGGTAGCCTTCATCCTATCTTCACAATGCATTTGCAATTCAGTTCTCAGGAAAACATAATTAGTACATAGCATAATATATTCTCTCTAAACACATCACCGTGCTATGAAATACACTAAATCAAAGCAAATGCTGCCTACAGCCTCCACCCAACCGGGCTCCCGTTGCTGAGCAGTTACATTACAAATGAATATACTCTTAAATAGTTTTGCTGCAGCATCCCCAACTTGCACAATGTGCTTCTCTCCCCGTGTGCCTCTGCTTTCTGGCCAAAGGGTGGCAATGTTCTCCTGACTATCAGCAGATGGAATTGCATTCCTGCAGGAATTGGAACAACTCTTTCCAGCCAAGGCAGAGAGCTCTGCATCATTAACTGCACTGCTAACTGGGTCCCAGTACATCAGCAATGACCCCTTCAGCTCCAGGAACAGAAATATTAAAATGCAGTTTGGGCTGGTACCCAACGAGCTGTGTGAAAGTACATTCACGTGGATCTCCTTATGGGGGAAATTAAAAAGCATATGCCCCTTAAAAACCAAGTGTGTTCTCTGCTCCTTATCACACATAATCAGGCCCTGCTGAGGGTGCTCCTGACGTGTTTGCACAGGGCAATCACTGCTCTGCAGGCAGGGAGAGGTTTCACAAGCCTGCCTGCCCAGAGAGTGCCACCCAGCCCCTTCAGATTTCTACAGAAGCTGATTTAACTCATTTGAGAAGTTTCCTGTAGCTCCTCTGGGGATTTGCCAGTTGTGAGGATTGAAATAATCTGAAGCAAACATCTGCAGCGAGGCCTTAACAGCACAGCCACAGAGAGTGGCAGTGATCCAGCAGCACGGGACAGGGTGTGCAGCTGTCACTGCTCTAATTAGTGCACCAGCAATCCCTGCACTTAATGGCACAAACTGGGAATAATCTCATGGAGGAATAAACTGCTGCCCTTGTGCTGGACCCACTCCCACCATTACCAAACACAGCGTGTCCCACACCCAGACATTCAGACAGACTCCCTATGACACTAAATTATTTCTTATTACATAAGTAATTATGTTTTTCCTGGTGTTTCACAGGGGAAAAGTTACAGTTAGAGACCTAGAGAAAAAAAATCCATTTTCAAATGCCACCAACTATTATCTATTAAATTACTGTTAGCTACAAAAAGCAAAATGAGAACCACTTCTACACAAAACAGGAGCAACAAGAGTAAGGAGATGTCCACACCTGTCCAGGATAGTTGGTACTTAGCAAACATGAACATAATTGAGTTCTTCATCTGAATACATATTGGTTTGTTTAGTGAAGTGTTAAAAAGGCTGCTTTCATTAAATCTGGCATATCAGAGTGTCAGATGAAAGCCAGCATTCACTACACCTGTGGTAAAAATTTCAGACATCTGGTTTGGGACCCCAAATCAACCTAGCAAATATAATACCAAGTAGTTGCCTGGTAGTTAACTCATCTTATCCCAGAATTCTTAGCAATTTTCACATTTACAATCTAGATCTTCACTTTATCCCCTGTACGTGTGCATGAGAGGAAATACTTTCCTATCCATACCAAAAAACTGAAACAGCTCTAATATTTTTACATGTTTTTGATAATCCTATTTGACCTTTTTTTTATACCAAGGATATGCTGTGGACACTTTTCTCCTTGTGCCCTGGCAGTGCTGTTATCAGGACAGAATGAGGTGACATTTCCACTCTCACACTGCCACCCTTGCAGGTGACAGCCTCATGTCCCAGTCTGCCAGGAGAACACATCACAGCCCCATTTCAGACATTTATGGCAAAAGGGAGCATTATGAGCACAAAACTCCAGCCACCCACATGCTAATGATGCATGTGCATCTGATTCCACACATTTTGACTTTTAGATATGTCAGGGAATGGAAATAAACATTTCTGTCAAGTAACAGTGCTACAAAACAACTTTTCAGGTAAAAATGTCATTGATTTCAATTATATAGAAGCACAGAAATGCCCTCTGTTAGCACTCTAACACTTAACACATCACACTTTCCTTTTATGGCCATTATAAAATTTATTTGGCAAAAAAATGGGGACAACTGGTAAAATGGCACATTTTATGTGCAAAAGCATGCTCGTGCAGGAAAAGCTATTTATCTTCATACAGGTGATGGCATTTATTTCATGCAATTACACTGGCTAATCTATCATCACAGAAGTTTTACATGACACCAACTTTGCATTTTTCTGAAGATACAGCATTTCATTACATGTTTTGTCATCTGGTCTCATCATGGCAGCAATTCAAAGAAAAGCTTTCAGGTGGTTCTAATAATTGCTGGACTCACTGCACTCACAGCTGTCCTGGGGCAGAGGAGAAATGTTAATTAGTGAGCACAAAAAGGAACAAAACAACATGCACCAAGTTTCAGGTAGCAGAGTTTGGGAGCAGGGTGATCACAAATACTATCTGCCACACGTTTCATGTTCTGTTTCTGTTACATAAACTTGGCTTTGCTTTCTGTAAAACGCCCAGGCAAGACTGTGACTGCAGAACATTTTGAACCCACCCTCCTAAAACACGGATTACTGAGCCCTCAGAATAAGAGTTTTTATAACCCATCACAAGGAAGGTAAATATAGCATGGGGGTGGGGGAAAAATCAGTGACTGGATCTTGGGAATGATAATTAGGTACACTCAGCTGTCCCATGCCAAATGGCTGGGGGAAATCTTGTAAGCACGTAAGTAACAGAAATACAAGTCAAATGTCCTCTTATTATCCTAAGTAATATAACTCAGGCATTAACAGTGTAAAATATTGCAGTATTTTAAATGCCTTTAAACTGCTGAAAACAGATTTTCTTGGTCATTAACTGCTGAACATTAGAATTTCTTTTCCATTAAGATTATTTAATGTTTGTGAAATTATTTGAACATCATTTAATTACTTGAAATCCAGAATCATCACTGGTTTCAGTCATCCTTTCCAGAGAAACCTTCTTCAACTGCCAACATACCAAATATTTACCAGCCATGAATGTCTGTATATAGTGAATAAAATGTATAGATGTGTGCACTAGAAAGCAGTGCTCCTTTCAAAGTCTCTGGCTTTTGGTACCAAAAAAATATGGAATGATTCATTAGAGAAAAATGTCCAAAGGAAAGCTGAAAGTGAAGAGCCTAAAAAAAATCTTCTTCCACTGAAGCGCAGCGAAAAGACAAAACCAGCAGCATTTTTTTAAACAAAGGAGAAGCTGTTGAAGTTACCACCAGCAGAATTTCACACCACAGATCCTACACAGAAGCTGCTCTTTTTCTCCAAGCTGAAATGCCAAGTTTCTGGATCAATACTGCATATCCACAGCTTGCAGATGCAATCCCAAGGCATAATGGAATGCAAGAGATGCCTCCAGACACTAACTCAGAACCAGGCAATGCAGTTAAAATATCCGAGTGATTTGCAAACCAGCAAGGTTTTATGAACCACTTCAGATCACCTCCAATATTTTTAAAGTACTGTGTGTATATTTATACAACAAAAGGAAAATGAAATCAGCATGACACCAGCATTAGTCTTTTTGATGTCTGCAGCACACTTATGTCAAGATTTCTGCCATAATACGCCTTAAAACTTTCTGACAATTTGCAGATTTCCTGAACATTCTGAAAGTGTTCAGAAGCACTTATGGTGTTGGCAGTTTTTTTTCCTCATTTTGGGAGAAGGGATGACATTATTCTTAGAATTAGAGATGTATTATGCAGTAATTTCCCTGGTGTGCAGGTACAAATAGAGGTCTGTGCTTGCTGCCATCCAAACATTAATGAGTTGATCCCTTGCCCCAAGAGCTGAAACTAAATACAGTCCATGTATTGCAGATATAAACTGAAGTTCCAAAAGTCGTGTTTAAAATACTTACCAAACCTTACAGTGATTCAAATTCAGATTTCTGGCTACATTCATGAGCATGAAAATCATGTGAGAGCTTCCCATTCAGCCTTCAGTCCAAGACTCCTTTCCTATGCTCATGAGCCTAAAATACTCATTTCTCCTTTTTTGTTCAGCCAGATGCCATTAAGGATAAATGGAATAACAATTATACACAATTATGATATAAATAACAATATATATAACATATATATGTGCATGCAAATGCACATTCAGGGAGACAAGTTTGCTACATAAAAAAATAAGACTTCCATTAGGAAGAGGCTGGTGACAGTAACTGCCCAAGTGACAACAAAAAGCATGGTGAGAGTTTTGCCACCAAGGTGAGCATTACAAACTCTGACACCCATCACCACTGACTTTCTTACTAGCTCACATTTCACAATGTGTCTGAGAATCCTCTAATTGCCATCACCAATATTCTGTTAGTAGGCGCTGCAATAGAATATTCTGCTACACACCATTCAAGTCCCTTTCAGCAGACCAGCCAGATCAGTTTAAAATAGGTATTTTCAAGGTGTATTGTAAAATGCAGCAGTGATTAGCTGTGAAATAGTCACTCAAGAACTGAGCCTTTTCTTTAAACAAGCTTGGTTTACAAATCCTGTCATTTCTCACTACAGAGAGGAGCTGTCATTCAGGGGGAGCTGTCACTGCAGTGACACACTGCAACGTGAGCTCCAGGGTAATTGTGCTGATTAGGAAACAAAATATTCATGTCCCACTGGAATGAATGGGAAAATTGTAAGACAAATTCGTGCTTGGTTAAGTTAATAAAGTACCTTGTCTTCTGATGTGCTCCCTGTGGGAAGTGGGAACCCAAAAGTGTGCATCACATGAACTGACTTCAATGCCTTTTCACATGGAGCTCTCTGCTCTTTCCAGGGTGATCACTCCAAAGGTTATTTCAAGTTCATATATCCAGTTTCTGGAAATGAGAGAGGGCAATGGATCAAGAACAACAGTGCAGTAGCTAAATATGAAAATGTAGAGAGTCAATTACAAATTACAAATACACCAACAGACGTGTATAAGTAACTTGGGGGCCCTTTTCCCTCCAGTTTCCTGGAGGTTCCAAAACATTGGACAAAACCAACATTGTTATCAAGCAAATACTATGCAAATCTGCCATAAGCACTAGTTTATTTCATAAATACAGTGTACAGAGTCTTGAGTAAGAACAAACTTCACAAAGATTGGACACCTGACTTTCCCTGCCAAGCTAGCAATCTCTGTGTAAGAGTCTCTTTTCTGGAGAACTCCTGAGAAACAGAAAGGGGGAGAAGAGCAGCTTACCCTGCTATGCTAAAAGCCACCAGCAAGTGATAATTCTCTCTCTCCTTTCTCATTCACAATGGTGTTCTTGGAAAGAGATTTATTTTGTGCTTCCAGTGCCTAATAACAGCTGTTATGCATTTATGCATCACCTGACACAGTGATGTTATCCTACTTAACTCTGTGACTCTTTCTGACATAAAAACTCACCCACCACGACATTCTCTAATGCTGTACCAAACTGGCAGGGACCTGGGGCTCCAGGGCTCTTCCCAGAGCTCACTGCACTGGATTTCACTCCCCCAGTGCTAATGGGTACAAGTCACCACAGGGTAATTGCTAACAATCACAGAAACCCCAGCAAATAGGAAATGCCCCATTTTAAAGCCAAGGCTGGCAGAGCTTTGCTTTCAGGCAGAAGCATTTAAAGCAGCATTGCTCTGTTGCTTTATTCCTCACATTAGGGATATTTTTCAGACACTCCCAGAGTCCATTTCAGTTCAATAGGACATTGGCTTTAAAGCCAACACTTCTAAGTCCCATTCCCACAGAACTACCCTCACCTTCTGCTTGTATCTCCACTGATTTCCTGTGGCTTTGTCAGTATTTCTGATTCACCTCTCACATGGCTCCTCATACAGACCCCAGATGGTGGGCTCAGACATGATTTTCTTAAGACAATTCTTCAGCATTATTGAGCTCCACAAATTTCACCATTTTTCCAAATGGATTTGACTGGGGAGGGGGTGTGGAAATGGGGAGAGATATTAAAAGCATAATGGGCTTGTCCACAATTCCTATTTCCTTCTAGAATCAAAGAAGTCTCATTTTATAAAACTTTCTCAGTGTCTGGTCCTTTTCAAACACAGATGCTACACACAGCTAGAAATCATTATTTGTTTATAGTAAAAGATGGTTAAGCATTAAAAAATCAGACATTTCTAGCAGTCATTTCTTCTTCTCCTTAAATACCCTTGAAGACAGAGTTTAAAAAGTCAGACTCTTACTATATACATGACTTACCTTGCAAAGTTCCTCATGGTTCTCATTAATTTCCCTTTTTATGTCCAAATCATCATGTGTTTGTAACCTGGTACAGTGAACTGGTTTAGAGTTTAATTTAAAAGTGAAAAAAATGGGGGAAAGAAGCAAGGGGTGATGGAGCTAAAAAAGGATATTCAGAAAAGAGAGTAAATATTGATCATAAATAGTTTGGTTCATCTTTTCTTATGGGTGAGCAATAAACTAAAAATAAAACTGAAAAGCTTCTTTCAGCCATATTTTCTATGATCTGCAGTTGTTATGTCACACAAAGTGGTACTTGAAAGAAATTCTACTTGTATTAAAAATGAAAAGCTTATGTCTCTCTTATTTAGGCAAAAAAACCCCCATGGTTCAGCAGGCATAAAAGTATTTGTTTATTCCATCTTGTTACCTATTCTGTAAGTTTTTATAACCTTCTAAAATATGAAGTAGCACACTGTGTAATAGCTTCTCCAGTTTTCTCTGAAAATCCTTCCCAAACAGTAGCTTAAGCTCTTTAAACACTTGTCCAACATTCTCTGCATGCACTGACACCGTGGAATGTCTTCCAATAATAAAAAGAAATAACAGCATGGTATTTTATTTTTCATTCTCCCTAAGCTCTAAGTCATATTTGCAAGATAATGATTACTTCATGAGCAATTAACCCATCATGTGCTTAAGACAGAAGAGGTTTATTCTGCATTTTTATAGCCAAAACAGAAAGGGTGGGTTTGTTTTGGCAATTTCATGCTGATTACTTTTGGTATTAATATGAAAATCTTAAATCAGTGGGACTACCCTGAATATTCCTGAAGACAGCAGCCACAGAGGAATGTGTCAGCCTTTTCTTTCATTAACAAAATGAAATAAAGCAAGGAAACAAGCTGGAATGAGCATGTGATAAATATTTTCCAGAGCAGACACTCTTCATGCATTATTCCCCTGCTCACACACAGTGGCTGATAGGCACCAAGTGGGCGAGCAGGAGGATGCCTGCTCTGATTCCTCTTTGATTCTCAGATTATTTTGCTCTTACAGGAGCAGCTGAGATGAACACACAGGATTCTCTGTCTGCTCCCCAAATGAAAGCTTGTCTCTCCCTGACACAGTGAGCAATCAGGCTCTGGCTGTGGGCAGAGCTGTCTGTCCAGGGGCAGTGCTGGCAGCCAGGCACAGCAGCACAGCCCAGGGCTCCACCTCAGCTAAACCAGCACAGGAATTTGGGGGAGATAAAACCCAGCCTTAAAAGGCCATATTTGAAAAGAAACCATTTGGAGGAGTTCCTTATCTACCTGTAGAACGGCAGACAGAAGCCCAAGAGACCTTTTAAAATAAGACAGGGACTTCCAAATTGGGAACATCTCAATATTGGGAAGGTCCACAATTTCTTTTTCAAACCAAAATACCGACCTAAAGCCACGTTTTTTGAAAAATAACTATGTTTCAGGGTGACACAAAACTTTGGAATTTGTTTTTTCTGCAGTTATTGTAATCATAGCTCCCAGTCAAATTGAAGAGCACAAGCTAATTGAGCTCAGAAGGAAATATATTCAGCTCAGCCCCTGTTGAAGCACTGCCTCCTTCTTCATGCTGATCTCTATTGAAACATGGAGAAATGACTCATAAAAAAAAGTGAATTTGAAACCATTTGGGATCAGCAGGATCAAAAAACAGCCACTACTTCTTAAAGAGAATTGGTCAGAGGAGAACTAAATCAAGGGTAAAGCAGCAGGGCTAAGACCTGGGTGAAAAATAAGAATACTGATCAAATTTGTAGCCTTGCTTTAGTCACTGCTCAGACACTTTAGGCAAGAAAGAGATTTGGGAGGTAGATTGTCAGCCAATATCACCTCAGACAGCTCCAGTGCAAACCTCACCCAGGTTTGCAGAAGCTTTTGATCTCAGAGAATGAAGGATTTTCAGAAATCCTTTAAGTTTCAAAAGTGAGAGGAAAGTGATGCAGCTCAGGCTGACAGGGAGCACAAGAACCCTCCTCAGTACAGGGAGAAGCACAAACACACACAGACCAATAGAACATCCCAAAAACTCCAACAAACTGCAGAAACAAGCTGTGAACCATCAAATTCAAAGCAGAAGAGTTCCCTTCAGCCCCCCAGTTTTGTGGTTTAATTATTGTCCATTCACTCTCCAGGCTGCCTCTTCACGTGAAAGCTT
Source organism: Ploceus nigricollis (assembly GCA_013399945.1). Taxonomy (NCBI): domain Eukaryota; kingdom Metazoa; phylum Chordata; class Aves; order Passeriformes; family Ploceidae; genus Ploceus; species Ploceus nigricollis. The sequence goes on from VXBC01003206.1 coordinate 2,701,052, forward strand.
TTTAAACCTGCAGAACTGAAATCCACAGAGACTTCATATTTACTGCTGCTAAACACCTCTTCAAATCTTTCTGGAAGAAAGTGTTTAGAAAAAGAAATCATCATTATTTCATAAGGAAATCAAACTAACATGCAATCTGTGTTCTCACACAGCCTTTCTTGTCTCCACTCTCTCAGAGAACTTTTAAATCTGAAAAGCCAGTCAGACTCACGTTGTAAGGATTAGTTCTAAAAAGAGAGCAACATAAACTCAGAAATGAAAAAAAACTTCATTTCCACTGTCCTTGAAAAGAACAGAGAACTACAGAACTATTTTTGCCCATGAAGACTAAAAAAAGGGAAAAAGTTAAAAAAAAAAAGAGGATCAAATAATTTAAAATCAAATAGATATTTCTATGTAGAAAAACATACTGAAATAATTCCAAACAGGAACAAAGAAGATGCTCATCTCTTCTTGACTCCCATAGTTTTAAAATCCATGTCTTACTCTGACAATTCACACTGACTTCTGGCACAAAGGACTCCAACCAACTGATAAAAAAATCTTGGTGAAAAAAACTTAATATTTCAAATTAAGATTAACAAACATATCACATTGAAGCTTTTTTTAAAGATTATGCAATGGCAGGTTATTTAATAAAGTTACTTTTTTTCTTTCCTGAATTCTTCATTCCAAATGTGTTTTATATTCACAGTGAGCAGTTTGAATACAAGAAGAGAACACAAATAGTGAAGGATGTTCCTAATATATCAATTTTAAAAAAATTCCTGACATGAAAGTTCTTTTTGGTAAAGTTGCAAATCCCAAGGAAAGCCTGGATAAACTCTGCTCCCAAGACAAATTTACTACCATAAACTATTAGTGCATTTATCTGCTAGTTTGTCACACATCTTTTTTTTCCTCACATTTTTCTACAAAATTAGGGTAAAAAATAAATACTCAGCTGGAGTCCTTAAACAATATTCTGTGCCGCAGCTACATTTTAAGGTTCTTTTTATGCAATGTAAATATAATTTCTGGTAGTACTTAAAACATTAATCCAAACCAACAAGACTTAAGGGCACCTGCCAGTTCAGACTACTGAGCAGCATTTTAGCTGACAGCAACTGTACACTGCTTAAAAGTCAGTTTAATTTCTACATAGTGCAGAATAATTCTTAAGAAAGTCACTGAACTCCTGCTCCACTGGAGACCCGGCCAAGGCATTATTAATTAGAGGTATTAGAGGTACCAATTCAGTAAGATGCTAGTTTCTAGAGAGGGTTCTGTGAGTATCAGGTTTTCTCTGCCCAGCAGCTCTCAGTCATTCAGGCCTCCTCACTGCTCCAGAGAGGAGGTTCAGGGGTCAGCCAGCACAAACCCAGCACCTCCCACACGTGTGACTGCACAGCAGAGGCAGAGGAGGAAGCTGCTGGATGGGGAGTGCTCAGAAAGAAATGAGAAATCAATTTGGTGCTGGCTGCTGTTGCTGCAGACCTTTGCTGCACCTTTATGGTGAAGTGGGGTGAGAAGAGGTCAGTGCTACCAACACAGCCTCCTCTGATGCCTTGTGCAGGCTGCCCTAGAGCAGAGGCTGGACAGAGCTACAGAATAAAGCAGGGATTTATTCAAAGGATCTCCTCCNATGTCCCCATGCCAAGGAATTGTCACCCCTGCAAGTCATGGCTGGACATTCCACAGACATTGGGGATGTGGATTTGGCACAGCCTTGGGGCAGGTTTGATCAGGCAATAATTTTTCTCAGAGAACTTCCCCAGCCTCTAATACCCACACCTGCATGACAGACTCAGCAGCACATGGGAAGTTCAAGACAGCATTTCTCAAGATGGTTTTGCTCTGCTTCTGATGATCCCTCCCCAGCAGCTCTGGCAGCACAACCAAAGGAGGGTGTGCTAAAGCAAGTCCAATTCCAGACCTGGAATGACAGAGACAGACGAGACAGGAGCATCAGGAATGTGGTGCTGTCACAGCACAGAACCCAAGTGACATTCTGACTGTAATAGACACACAGCACATTTTTAGTTAAAAGTCTGGAATTAGACAGAGAAGGCAATAGTTACATACAATATGTAGCTAAAGGATTACTGAAGAATGTTAATTAAAACATTTTACCCCATTTATTACTCATGCACTATCCATAATTCATAGATCTTGGAGAAGTCAGACTAATTTTACCATAATGATCTTCTTAAAGATGGCTGATAATTGGGAAATAAAATTCTTACCAGAACTTTGGGGGCTGAAGCTACACGATGAAAAACAAAATACCAAGGAACTCAGATTTTTAGATACTGAGCTAATTTCACAGAAAAGACAGCTTGCATATTTAGCAGGAAGCCATCAAAATTCAAAATAGAAGCTAGCTTGAAATAAATGATGTCTTATTTTAGTAAGCAAATTTTGTTTAATTGCTCTTCAGAAAGGAATTCAGCTTGTAATGGAAGATAAAGTTTTCAGTGAGCAGTGCATAATAACAAGCATAGCACAAACATAGCACAATAAAATCCATTCCCACCATGCATAAACTCAGTCCAGAGCACTGTGATTCAAAGATATCAGTCATCCTTACCAAATCAGGGCAACGTTCTGACATGAAATCTGAACTGAATGCTTCTCTGAAGGACATTCAAATCCTTCTGTAAGACTTAAACCCAATTCACCACGATGCTATTCCCATTCTGTGCCTCTGCACTGAAATCAAACAGCTATTTTAATTATTGCAACACAAACAAGAGTTTCAGAGAGCTGGGACCCTTTGGACTGGTTTTGTGCCCGAGTTAACGAATGCAGCCAGTGGAACTCAATCCTCTCAGCTCCCTGGATTGCCACAAAGAGCAAAAACAGAGATTTTCATGCCTTCTTGTGGGAAAACTCTGCCTGGCTGCCATCCTCCCCCAGCTCTCTCGCTGCTTAGAAACAATTGATCTGTCAGAGCTTCAAGATGGGCTGATGAAACAATCCCAGGACTGCAAGGATTACATCCCAGCATCTCCAGTCCACTTCCTTTCTATCCCCACTTCCTCACAAGCTATTTAGCATGTTCTCTGCTTTTGTTTGTTTGTTCTGAAGTTTGTCTTTCCTCATTAGAGACATTTGCATTCCTAGGGAAATGTGCACCTGATTTACATATTTGTTAAATCCAGGAATATAAACAGTTTGGAGCATTAGCACACTGACAGAATGTCACCATGTAAATAATGCAAGAGGCTCACAGTGATTTCAACACATCTCTCTCAGGCTAATTTGTACAAGTGCTCTGCCTTGTGGCATTATTAAGAAAATTATTTTCATGCAAGCCAAAAAGAAACAGCTACAAAAGAGAAAAAAACTCTTAACTTAGAATTTTGTCCAACTTCTTACAAAGAAAAGAGTTAAATGAGTGAGAGGAAAACATGAATAAGTCAAGTGAAAAATTTAAAGAAATAGAGTTAGAATTTCCATTCCTTGTGAACAGTGCTCTGCTGCTGCGAGGTTTGCAGAGAAGCCTCTTGAGAGCAGAGCAATCAAACCCCAAGAAATGCCATTGAGTCACTCAAACATCTGAAGAGCTGAGAGCTGGACCCAGCCAAGAATCCAAGCTCAGATGAGCTCCAGCATCATGTGCTCTATTGTCAGCCACAGAGAAACCAGGCAGAACCCTCAAACAGAGACAACAACACTCAAGTTTTAAACAGAGAATTGTCTGTGCCATCAACTGACCTCATGACTTTCCTCCTCAAATTCTGTTTCTGAAATGTTGTTTTGTGGAAGTCAAATCACACCTTGATTTCCATGGGCCCACAAACAACATGCAGCTTCAGAGATTGTTTTCTTAATGCAAAGAAAGTTCTCCCTTATTTCGTGTCTTTCCTGCTGCTCTCCTTTGAATACAGGGAGAGCTCTACCAAAGCACAGCACCACCAAATATTTATTTGCAGGTAAATAAGCTGCTGAGAAACACCCTTTCAGACCAGAGCAAGGAGACAGATGAGTGACTTCAGGTTACCCTCAAGCAAGTCTGTTTTAGGAGATGCATCAATCAAATATTCTCACAGGATAAAGGGCAAAACATTCCTTTTCCCCAAAATTGAAGATTTCAGCCCTAGAATGTTCATGGGAGAGATGGGAGCCAAACACGTGGCTGTAATTCTGCAAAAACAACATTACTGGACCTTCAGAGGTTAAAATTACACAAGTCACAGCACCAGAGTCCCTGTTCTGAAAACTTCCTCCCATCCTAGTTATCCTTACCCCTTAAGAAGAGAGCATTAAATAAAGTTGACTCTGTATCCTCTTACAAAATAAAAAGCATACTTGCTTTTTCATAAAGCAATAATAATAACTTTATATAGTATCTATGAATATAAATAAGCTCATAATCATTATTGCTAAATATAGAAGTACAAAAAACCAATTCTTTATTTTAGATATATTTTTTTCCCCTGCAAAAATAGGGGTAATTTAAAAATCAGATACTGGTACAAACATATTGAAAAATATCTCTATGTCATAAACACAGTAATACCAGTCTGGCTTTGAATATTAACATCTCAGATTCAGGATTTTAAATCATGTGAAGAGTGTATACACAGTGAAAAACAGAATATTGTTGCTCAGAAGATTAATCAAGAACAGAAGCCAACTTGGAAAAACAACCAAAAAACCAGATATGCCTTCAAAGATATTTTTCCTCCAAAACCTTTAAATCAAGCTAAACATGAAAAATGAAGTCAAATACAAATACATCAAGTTAAATCTGAAATATGACAGATGAAAGAACTGAAAAACACCCAGATGTGTGTTTCTTCTGCTGATAGACCAGAAAACTGTTGAGCCTTTGCTTAGAAGACTTTTACCGCTGTCCTATTTGAACAGGATGTGATGCTTTTTCCTCTTCCTTTTTTTCAGAAGCTCAAGGGCATCCTGGAAATGGAATATTTTGTAATTTGTGCAGATAGGAAGATTTCCATGCCAAAGGCAGCAGATCAGCACCATGCAGGGTGAGACAGGAGCTGGAGATGGGAAAGCCAAGGGTGGAGCTCAGAGTTTATCCTTGGATTTATCTTCCAGAATTACCCTCTAAGGCTGCTGGGGGAAAGCAGGGACTGGGGCACCAGCAAAGGAAATAGAAGAAATAGAGTTGGAATTATGGAAACCTAATTTTACAGTGGTAAGTTTAGGGCTGTAGTGAATTTTCTTGGATTAAATGAGCCATGAGGCTGCTAAAGGAAACAGCATAAGCTCAGGACAAATAAAGGAAAACCTTTGCCTTAGAAAAGTCTTGGGAAATGTTTCTCTGGAACTCAAAGTACTGAGAACAGCAAGGTCCTCTCCTTAGAAAATCACACAGCATCCAGCCAAAATATATTTATAGGTAAAAGTGAGGTAAGATATTATTGTTATCCCAACATCCATCTCCTCTCAGGTACCACAGAGCAAGGCCATTAAATTTTCCAGATTTTCATTGCTTTATCTCCAGAACTGAGGATGTCAAAGCTCCCATGCCAAGGATAATTAATTTCTTATGTCTGATCTGATTGTAACCAAGGATGTTTGAAATGGGGTTAATGATACAAAGAATCCATTCCCTTCTGCTTCCAAACTCATGATTTGCCCAGACACAAAATCTGAATTTCAAATTATCAAACATAACCTGGATACTTACAAAGTTGAAAGAAAGAGCCAATTTGTGGTGGCCAGTCTCCATCTCCATCATTTTGCTTATCTGGGAAAAAAACCAAACAAAAATCCACAAAAAAACCATCACTTAAATAATATTTTTGCTACTTGACAGACACAGGAAGAACAGCCCACAGCTGCCAGTCAGGCCCTTTGGATGCAGCTTGCTTGGTAAATCTGCTTTGCCATGATGTGCAGATAATGAATAATTTCCATACTCTAAGAACACACTTGCCTTTGTGTTCCTATTTAATTTACAAAGTCTCAGCTCCTGTAAACAAATGCATCCAACATTTTCTCTCCCAGCCTTCCTCCCCTCTGCTTTAGCATTTCTTGCCTTGCAGTAGAATTTGCCCATTTTTTAGGTTTGCTCAGTGTCTTATAAAAGCAAGAGGCATTTATAAGGCAGATTTACAGAGCCTGCAGTCAGGTGAATTTCTGCTGGTGTGTCAGCTGAACATATTTTCTTACCCTAATGCCTGTGGAGTTGATAGCTGCAGTCAGATAACAACAGAGAAGTACCAGCACTGGGAGGCATAAGAGCAACCCAGGGAAGTTATGGATGTTTAATGGGCACAGGTTGTCCACTGTGAAATTTTTAAAGCATAATTCACAAAAGAATGAGTCACTGGGTGAGGAAGCAGCCAGGTCTGGTGCAGAACAGCTCCAGAAAAGCTGTTATCCCCTCAGTGGAAGAGGTGAAGCAGAAAACCGGAACATTGACTCAGCAAACGAATGCACGAGCACATGGTGCCACAGATGCTGGGACTCTGAAGGCTGATGTGCAGCTACAGCTCCGAAATGCAGAATTTCAGAAGAATTTCGTTACCTTGTAGGTTACAGAGAGCCAAGAGTAAATTGCTGCTCAATGAAAAGCAATAGTGGCTGCAGAGTTGGATTGTACAATGTCCATTTTCATTAATAATCATCCTACAAGTAATTTGAATGTTAATGAGAAAGCAAAGAAATGAGTTCTCAGAGTAGGCAGGCTGTTGTCCACTTGAAAACATCGATACTGCAGAAGCCAATGAGAGCATCCTCTGCTAAGATTTCACTATAAATATTAATATGCCTTATATTACTCACTAAATCACACATGATTAGGGAAGTCAGCATTTGGTGTTGTAAATATATGTATAACATACAGAGCTAAGAATGTTTTATAGAATTTTCTTTTTAAATGTACAGCTAGATGCTGCTAATATGCCTGCCACGATAAAAAAAATGCATTCAATTTCATGTTTTACATGAAAACCTTAAATCTCTTTATACATTATTATACTGCATGCAGGAACAAGCATGTTTAATGGAAACATTTCTAAAAATGCAGCCTTATCTCCCCTAAATTGCGGCTTTGTTTTGAATTCCTTCCTTACAGGAGAAAATTAATTTATTAGAGGAGAGACCAAGCAACAGGAACAGCATGGTTTACTGTGAAAACGGGCAAAAGCACTGCAACAGTTCTTTATCATTGCTCATTCTTCCAAAATGACAACTTTATATAACACTAGCGAGAGCTGACTGCTTCCTATCCCGTTGTACTGACAGCTTTTGGCATCAGCAATTATGACTCAATTTCAAACACCCCAGAGAGAGCATTTGAGCGTGAGCACCAGAGAGGGGCCAGCTCGTTTTTAATCAGCTATTAAGCAAAACAAAATGGCATTTGAGTTCTGCCTGGTCATTCTTCACCTTCCGGATTATCTGGGGGGGGAAAAAAAAAACCAAAAAAACAAGCTAGCAGGCAAATGAGAAAAGCTCAAAAATGCAATTAAAGCAGAGAAGAAGCAGAGTGAAAAAGGCTGAGCAGAAGGAGTGGAGAACGGCTACTGCTGTAAATCTTGAAATGACAGGATGCTTATTCCAGATGAAGTAGCACTTACTTCCACTAAAACCAGCCATTTATTTCTCATGTATCTTCCCAAATAGGATAAACTGGAGGAGGGAAGTTGGTAAATTTTATCTGCATAATAATTCAGGCATCGTGTGACAGTGTATTTCTCACCAGCTTCCCAAAATATTCTACACCCCACAGAAGCCTTTCATGTTAATAAAACCAGCAACACCAAGGCTGATCAGCCCCCAAATCAAATCATTTGTGAGCAAACAAAACACATTTGTGGCAATTATTTTTCCCTATGTGAATAAATTTTCATTTTTCTCTGCTAAAATACAATAAGCATCTTCCAGGAGCAATACTGGGTGTTACCAGATTAGAGAATTTGTCAGTCTTGGGCTATGCAGGTAGTCCAAGGGACAGCATGTGCTAATTGTCTCCTGCTACTTGCATTTTCCTTATCAACCACCTGGCTTCCTACCAGACAGCTATCAGGGCTGCTGATGTCATTGACACTCCAAAAAAAATATATATTACTGTCAATATTTCAATTGTAACTGTTAAAAACTCTCCTTTTGCAAACTAGGTTCTGTTAAATGAAACTGCCCTTTTAATTCTGGCTTATTCTGGGATCTGTGCATTTGTATTCCAGTGAAAGTTATGTTGATAACACCATTTTCTATCTGTGATCACTTAAATTCAGCTTTTTCCAGAGGATTATGGGGTGTAGTGCGTGCCCACAGATGTTATACAAATCCAAAATCATTTATCTGCTGGTAGTGAGAGTAAGAAAGGTGCAGTTCATCCACGGGGGAAAGTATTACATCTTTTTATAAGCCTCTGACTAATAATTCTCTTTAAAGTGCTGATCAACTTAAGCAACTGGGACTTCCCACAGTGACATCCCCACCGAGCGAAGATTAACAGAATTTTCAAGGAGCAGCTTCTGGCATAGTTCCATGGTGGCCAGGCAATAATGGCACAATACTTCCTCCAGTTTAAACTGTTTATCTTGCTTACACAAAACAATTCCATGAGGTACGTTGGGCCGTCCTCTCTGATTTAGGATCCAGCCTTCAGAAGAAGAAAGCTCAGAGAGAAGTGGGTTTGGAGTCACAGCCATTCTCACAACAAATGTTCATGTTGTTGTCCTCAAAGGGGTTTCATAAGCTCCTGCCCTACATCCTTCCTTTGAAAACTCCTTGTCTTGGAGTGTGTTAGCACAGCAGAGTGCTGGGAATGGGATTCTGTCATGGCTCACCCACAGAGGGGAGAAAAAACACAAAACCCTCACACTAAACTGCACTGATAGAAAATGGAACCACACTGGGCTCTGAAAAATCATGCCAAGGAGGTGATGAGCAAGGTTTCATTGTCTCCTTTTCCTCCCCAAACCCATTCATTGGTTAGAGACTCATTAACAGATGACATCTGAGCCAAAATTCTGTCCTCAGCCATTATCTCAAAGTGAAAATATGTCAGGAAGATTCATCTGGACAGCTTCTCTGCAGGAACACACAGGGCAGGATAAAGCACGCCCCACAGGAGACATCCTACAGAGCTCCTACAAGTTTTCAGCAGTGTTTTAGCCTGGATAAGGGATTCCTTCAAGGGAATGCACCTCCCACCCCCCTGAAGGTACAGCTTTGCAAGCCTCTAACTACAAGGCTGGGAACATAATGAGCTCCCTGCAGACTTCTTCCCAACACATGCAGAAGGATGTACAAAATAGAAAGTAATATTGCTAATTAGGCAGGAAAAAAGCCCTGTAATTCTCATCCCCAAGCAGCTGGGCACTCCCCTTCCACTGAGGGCAGCAGGGTGACCTTGTCCCTGTAAAGCCTGGCCCTGCTGTGGAAGAACTGCAGGGCACAAATGCTGACGTGGCTTTCTGAATCTCCACTTCTAATGCTGCTGGGAGAGCAATGGCTTTTTTCAGGAACATTCTCTACTATCTATACCATAGATGGGAGCTTTCCAACAAGTGGCCAGCTCCTTTATTGACAATTCTATTGATGGTTTAATAGCAGAAAAAGAAAACAAAGATAAACTACAGTCACACGTGTAGCTGTTTCCTGCAGCACATTGATTAGGGAGTGGTGAAGCCATCAATGACAGTCAATCCACAAAATCAAGTTACTGCTACAGTCCCCAATGATCATCTCTTTCCTGGAACTCTTTGCATTTTATAATTTAACATACCTTGTGCTGTTGAGATTACCTTTAATAAATGAGGTTTAGTTCAAGCCGTCTTAAGTTTCATGCTGAAATATAAATTCAGAAAGAATTATTAAAACACAGAGTGACCATCCATAATTGAATAACCTCTATGATGAGGCAGGAAATAATAACCCATCATAAATGCAATTTAATTGTGGTAAAACCTTGAGAGCTTCCTGGAAGTTTTTAGGGAAAACAGTTTCTCTGGAAATATCAATACAATAAAGCCCAACTTCCCCACAGAAACAGAAATCTCATTAAGATGGATCATTAAAATCTTTTCACAATAGCCCAGCTAGATGCTTTGAGAACACTGGAATTTCCTTGCTTTTGTGTGGCAACAGATTTATCCTGCATTAAATGTCAGAGCTGCCAGCACCCTACACCTACTCTGGACCAGGAATCTGTGCATCTGTCCTGGCTCAGTTATCTTCACTCATTAACATGGTCTGGAAGCTGGGCATCATTTAAAACCTTGGATTTAGTATGACTTGGAATAGGACATTTTTTAAATGCCAGCTTCTGCAGGCTTGAAATTAATTTGGAAATCAACTCCAACACGACTGCCATTGTGGTGCATTTCTCTGAGTATAGACATTAATACATTTCTGCTAATGAATACTTAAACAGAAAATAAAACATTTATAACTGAAGGGTAATAAAGTTATGTAGCTGAATAATAAGATTTAACATTGAACTCGATCAGAAATTTGAAAGCCTGTTACTTATTTCTTTGTGTTTCCCTGAGCAGTACACTCAGCAGTAGACTGCAAGAGGCTCATTTAAAGAAAGAAACACAGAACCAAATCTGACTAACAGAAAAGGGGAAAAAAAAAAAAGAGGGAGAGAAACACTGGGAAAGCAGCAGCAGAAATTCCTTCCCAGTGCAAATTCTGGTATCAAAAGTCAGGCAGAGTGTCCCAGCTCCTGAACAAAAATAACCAATGAGAAGCACAAGACAAATGGCCCTGCTGCAGAGGTTCTAGGCTGGAATGCATCTCACAGGTAATTAATTCCCTCTGAGAAATTCCAATGCATGTAACTTCTTCTTTAACACATAATTAAGAGCTGCCAGGATTCAGGTAAAGAGTTGCTGGAAGTGGGATGGTAATTGCAATCTTCCACTGGGAATAGGTGTAATAAATAGTAAAGATCTCTCACAAAACCTGCCTTGAAAACAGAACTGCTGTCTCTGTCACCTTCCAAAAGCACATGGAAATCTGCTATGGTAATTTAACTCAGAAACCAGAAAAAACTTTGCTGGATGGTGCTGTGCATAGAAATGTGTGTTAGAGCAAAAAGCTAGAGAGTACAAAAGAGATCCAGACTAACTGAGCATTTTGTAGGGCTGGGTGAAGGTGCTGTTAAAAAGGTTGGCATCTCCCAAAGGTTGGCATCTCCCAGCTAAAGTCTTTCTCCACTTCTTATTTGCACCTCATTTTTCACCAACATTTTTAAGGAACAAAACCAGTGAATTCTTTGTAAGTAAGCAAGATTGCATTTTTTAGCGTCAAAAAATCTATGTGCAGCATTTTTGCTTGCTCCCTTTCTTTTTCCACCTGAAATACCCGTGTGTACCTGCCTGCCATAAAGCATGCCTGCTGTCCTCCCTTGCTACCCAGTAACAGCACTCCCAGCCTGTGTACCATCACAGAAACCCTCCAGGGCAGCTCCACTGTCATTCTGCAGAGCTGTGTTTGCAGTGGTGTGTTTCTCCAGTGGAGTTTCTCTAGAAGCTGTTTAGCCCTGATGGGAATGCAGAGTCAAACTCCTCACTGCTTTCTCCTCACAACTGCTGGGAGCCTCAAACATTGAACTGTTGTACAGAACCAGACAATTAATACAATACATCTTAATACCATTAAGATGTAATGCTTTGAAAGATGACCCGTGAACCCAGACTTTAAACACATTTTTGCCTGCTACAGCTAAATGGACGTTTATCAAATGGTGTAGAACAGAAAAAGGGAAGTGATGAACACCTCATGCACAAGAATTGCATTTTCTCCTCTCTAACAAAGTAACATTCATCATCTCCTCCCTTCCCTGCCACATTGTTCTATTTCCTTCAAGTGATGCATTTGAAGTTGAACATTTTGCTTTACCATTTTATCTGTCAAAACACTCAAGAGAAATCAATAATCCACTGGAGTTTGCATCCACTTTCTTCTACTTCTATCAGCCATATTTACAGTGATTTCAACCACTACATTCTCTAAGTGATGCATCTTCTCACTTCCACTGATAGTGAGGTTAAATTCTTTCAGCCCTGTTTCTGCCCCACATCACACATTCCTCCAGGTGCCTTTCAGTGCAATATGTATGAACATGGGACAGCCAGGAGATAAAGGTTCACAGAGGTCCAATTCTTCAGGGTGAAATTCCCATGGCTGATATTCTTACAGGGATCTAGGATAGCCTTAAGTTAGAGCCACTTGGTTTTGCTGAGAAGTGAAAATTCTGCTGATCTTCCCCCAAAGATTCAATTAATAGTTGGGTAAAAGTACTTTGAGTGTATCAGAGATAATGCCAAGAACAGCAGGAAAGAGGCTGGAATGGAGTTTTGAAACATTATTCAGGGTTTTTTTTGTTTCTTAAAGAACTGTTAATGGAACAAGCCTAAAATACATCACATTCCCCACTAGCACTGAAGATGCTTCTGTTACAAGAATTTTTCCTGCCATCTCTATACTAGTGAAAGTTTTCTGTTCTGCTGAATAAGAATGGACTTTTTTTGATGAGTTATCCTATTTATAGTTTCCCCTTATGGTCTTGTAGGGCACATGCCTCCAATTATCAATAATTATGTTCACATTGAAAATCTCTGTTGAACTCTGGGGATATTTTCAAGGCTTCTAAGATATAACATCAGGCACATTTTAAAAATTTTGCTTCATAGTTGAGAATTTAAAAAAGAAAACCAGATTCAATTAGGAGTTACTCAGTTGAATTCAACTCGAAAGCAAGTCCTTTTAAGGTCTCAATATTTCAATGGCTTTCTTCATAGAGCTTGGTGCATGTATTAAAATAGTTCAAAATATTTAATACTATCTTTAAAGAGTTCAGCTCTACATAAAACATTCTTACCTGCTCTTCTATGTTGGTGTATTATATTTCAATTTACTTTAGAGTGTAGCATTCCCTTCTCCCCACCCTATACACCAAAATTACACTTTGTCCAAAGGTGGTTTGAGGTACAAGGAAGTTTGATTGGAGATAAGTTCCTGAGAAAAGCCAGAAAACATTAATATGAAGAATAGAGAAAGAGTTTAATCCTAAACTACATCTCTGGGGAAGGGGGAGAGAAAAGGGGAGGCATCATGTGAATGACTGGCTGCTTCCCACACATCCTTAACAGGTTCTGGTTCCCCATTAAAACATCTGGGAGTTGTCTTTAGTTTGTGTCTGCAGCCTGCAGAGATTATGTTCACCAGCACCTGCCAAAAATCCTCGTGGAGCAGAAGCCACTATTTATTAACAGACATAAAGGGAAGCACTGATGTGCAGAGCAGTTCTGCCACAGAAAACACTGGTTAAATGATGCAGGAAATTAAAGGAGGAAGGTAAGGAACAGATCCTGCAATGAATCCTGGCAGATCTCTCTGGGGAGAAGTCAATGTGCTTCACATCCAGCCACCAAGAGCTGCATGGACCCTCCTGGTATCTGTCAGAGCTCAGATGTGGCCTCACATTCTGGTCAGAGCAGAGGAGTGGGCAACCAAAATAACCCCTGAGCAAACAACCAGGCCAAAAATAAACCTCAGAGTTTACCACTACTTACTTTCAACAGGGAACATATGGAAACAGATCTGCCTTTCCTTTTCTAGCACTGAAACATTTCTTGGAGGAAGCTCTGGCTGTGCACTTCAAGTTATGAGCAAAAGGTAACTTGGATAGATTTTTTCTCCTACAAATCTTCACAGGTTTCTGCATTTTTTGAAAGGGGTGTTGACAGAAGCCTCAAATGGGTTACAGTGCCAGAGAACAAAAAGGGAACTGTGATATTTTATTGAAGAACTGAAAGCCTAAACTCAAAGACAATTCCAGCTTTAAAGAACTGTAATGCAGGAGATGTAATTTTCACTTGTCAAGGTGTATTTCCTTTTTCAGATGTATTTTCAGAAGAAGCCCTGCTTGGTTTATTCTGGCTGGCTGCAGAGCAGAATACAGAGCTTGATGTTCCAGTATGTTCCAAGGAACCAAAGAATTTGCCAGATCTAGTCAAGAAATATATTTCTGTAGTGTTGGAAATCCTGCCCCATGCTTAGGGCTTTTATAACCCAATACCTGACTTGTCCATCTCCATATACAAAACACCTCTGGAAGCAGCTGTTCAAAGCAGGTGTTCTCTGAAAGAACTGGCAGAAATAGGAACTTTTAGGATGAAGTCTTAGTTTCAGTAACATCAACACTCTTCTTTGGCCTGCCTAACAATGGCAACCACATTATATTTGCAAAACATTTATCAGATAGGTGCAGCAACACAAATTCACCTCAAAATCACCTCCCAAAACACCCACCAGGAAGTATATTAGGTTGTATATACAGAGCTCTGGATGAAGCTTAAAAATGGAGACAGCTTGTTCCTACCAGAACAATGGCCAGACTTCCACTACCTTTTTAAAATAAGAAGTTAGACAAGTAAGAAGAAATTAAATATCTGAAGCAGGACTGTATAGAGGGGGGAAAAGTGACATATTACCACATTGCCATTTGGAGAGACATCTGTACTTTGCTGCCAGAACCCCTGAGGATTCTTAATTGATAAATTTCCATACCACAGTTCAAAGCTCACATGCCTAAATCACCAGTTACAGACTTCAGGACTGGAAGTCATAAATGCTGGCTTGGACATATGTCTGTTTGAGTTATCTTCTTTGGGATTTTGATGTTCGGATTTGAATGTTACCACCACCATCCCAAATGCCTCTGATCAGCATAAAGCTAATTATATGCTGCTATTAAAGGAGATTATATTAGACACTGACAGTTGGAAAGGCCTAATGACCAGATGGATAGAAAAATAAGAAATCAAGCCGTGTTGTTCTGTTATAAATTTGCCAGAATTTTTATAGGCATTTTTATCATCAGCTTCATTATTTCATTCTGCCATGGAAAAAAAAACCCAAACCAACAAATAAACAAAAACCATGAAATCTAAACCTTGAACACAACTGGGAAAAAAGTCAAGGTAGAAAATGCAATTAGATTTATACTGTCAGCATAATCCATCATTAATCATGCAGGCCAGTACTGTTCAAAAGGTGAATATTCTTCTGAATATCCAACACGAGTTTGCAAAATATAACCTAAAAGAATGGAACAAAACAAACATGCATTTGTTTGCAAACATGTGGCACATGTGCAAATCCTCAGAGAGAGGGTACTGAGAATGGAGCTGTTCCCATCAGGGAGAGCAATTTGATTTAATTCCTCTGAGTCTCGCAGGGCTGGGATGAGCAAGGTGAATAAGAGAAGCTGAAAGGGACCTCTGGAAGTCATTTAGTCCAACTCTGGGCTCAAAGGAGAGACAAATTAAAGGTTACTGCTCAGGGCTGGAAGTGATTTTGCATTTCATAAAGTGTGATTCATAAATTTCAGTCAAACAGGTATATCTGACTCTCTTAACAGAAGTCAAAAAAGAAAAAGAAAGGCAAACCCAAATCCCCCCTTTCAGACAGTAAAGAGCCATTTAGACAAGTTAAATTTTGACTCTGTACTGCCTTTTAAAACAACACCTAACCCACCAATAAAATCAACAAACCACTTTGGCAAAAATGTGACACCATTGCAATATTGTGCAAAATACATAGAAAGGAGGTTTTTTTTTTTCTCATA
The DNA here is from genome assembly GCA_013399945.1 of Ploceus nigricollis. Classification (NCBI taxonomy): domain Eukaryota; kingdom Metazoa; phylum Chordata; class Aves; order Passeriformes; family Ploceidae; genus Ploceus; species Ploceus nigricollis. Next base: position 2,716,605 of record VXBC01003206.1, read on the forward strand.
ACCTAAAAAGCTCAGAAGCTGAAGGCCTAGGTTAGCCCACAACTCAAAAAAGCTTTAGTGTAAGAATGAAATTAAATAAATTATTAGTGCAAAGAATACACCAGACAACATCATGTTTCCAAAAGGTAACTGGTCAGGTTTTTTCTAGCCAAGCTTTGTTCTCATATTTTACATTCCTTCTCTGCCTGGTCAATGGCACTTCTTCCATTTGTGAACCAGAGATCAAAATCACCCTGGCTTGTATCAACTCAGCCTTTAGAGCCCCTTCTAGAACTCTGCAGCCAAACCTCTCACATGCAAATCAACAAAAACCCATCCACACAAACCCTTCACCTCAGCTCAGCTCCATTTTGTTCCCATGATGGAGAAAAGACTCCCCCACCCCCCTGCTCCTATCACCACCACCACCACTATCCATAATCTCTAGTGCTTTGTATTATACTCACAATAAGCTGGTTTGGAGATTGATTAATAATCGAAGCAGACTTGAGGTGTTTAATCAATCTGAACAACAGATTATTGCTTTGTGTACCACAAAGAAAGACAGATTATCCTTTTATTATTGATTCCAGCAGTGATGCTCCTGCCAGCTCCATTGCCTTTATTTCGAAATATTTTTGCTCAGCAAGTTTTCAACTTGCACCAGTCTTAAAGACAAAAAAACATTTGTTGAGGCTTTATACATATTGAGCAGCATTCTACCATAATCCCCCTGCTTTTGCTGGATGCTGTAGTAGGTGCAGCACACATTAACCTATTTACAATGCCTTCTTCCCCCACAGCAATCACCCTGAGCATACTCACACCTTCCACAATCTCTTCCATCTTCCCTTGGTTCAGCTAAAATTGCTTCCATCTTCACTCCTAACACACCCCCAGAGGAGTGGTTATAATCTACAGGTAAGCACCCAAGTTGCATTGTTTTCCAAAAGGGTGACTTGGCACTGGACTGCGCAGATGGGATAAGAATCATCAAAATAATTTATTCAAAATGAAAACCAGCTTGAGTTGAACACAGATCACTCAAAAAGGTCAAATACCAGCAGATACAAAAGTCTTTAGGGTCTTTAGACTGAAGTTACTGTTAAAAAACTTCAAAATGTAACAAAAACTCCCATCAAGGTGAAAGGAGAAAAAGGAGACCCTCACTTCAATGCCTACAGAACAGGACTAAGTTGGTGACTTTTCCCTGCTGCCAGGGAAATTAATTAGAAGTAGGCAATTCTTCACTGCAAGTTAGTGAAGAACTGCATCACGTCACTCTAATGAAATAGTTTCTGGTACTGCATTGAGATTTTTAAGCAGAGATAAAGATTTAAGAGAGAGTTCAGTGGATTAGATGACCTCCTCCTTCAGCCCTGTTTTTTTCTGATTGTGTAAATGCTTTCAAATAAATTATTTACAGGCATAGCTCTAGAGATAGGATTTGTTTATTCTCAGATTTACCAGAACGAAATCAATTTTATACAAAACATTTGTGTTAAGAATTTGCTCTTTAACCTTAACTTGAAGGAGAAAACTATTATTCTCTGCTCTAAATCTCTGAATGATGAGCCAAGATGCTAATGCAGAACTGAGACAACAGTGCCAGTGTGATTTTTCATTGTTGTGACTGGAGACCTTTTGCTGTGTTGACATCAGCACACAAACACTCCAGTCTCTAAAACTGCAACATCTCCTTTCACACTTTGTAGAATAAAAACATCATTCTTCATAATTCTCTGGGGAGTTAAAGAAATATCCTGGGTTAATCCTGCCTGTTTGTGTGGTGTCCATTTGCTTTCAGAGAGGTTTTCTCTTTGGGAGTGACCTGTGAGGATTCACCACTCCTGAGGTGCAGCTTCAGCCCCAGGAACACAGAGCCCTCCTCAGGGGCCTGACTCCCTCTGGGACTGCAGCCCCAAGGTGTAATTCATTTAAAAGACCACAGTACTCATGGATTAAGCAAGACAGTACTAAAAAACTGATATATCCATAAATAATAAGGCAGCTAATAAACCCACAGCTAGTATTAATGTAGAATTCTGGCATTTAGTGCACTGCTACACACCATCATAAAGTCATTATGCATCACTCTTACATATCACAAATCATGGAATCAGCAAGGTTCAAAGAGGACTTTAAGGTCATCTGCTCCAACATGTTCAGCATCACCTCAATCACCCCTGAACTGTGACCCAAGTGCCACATCCAAACTGAAGTGTCACACCAAACTAAAATCAATCAGTTTTGAACAGAGCAGCATCTTCTAACAAGACAGAAGCTGAAGCATGTTCTTTGCCAAGGATGTTGAAGGATTATGTATTAAGTTGGCCAAAAACCCTAAGAATATTTCAAACCATTTGTAACAGAGAAAAGTATTCCCACCCAGTACATTTTTGTATTTATTTCATAGTTCTGCCAAAGCACACCCTGAGGAATTTCTCTCTTCTCTCCATTCTGGTTCAAACCCATCATGCAGTGAGCCCAGGCTCTCCCTGTAGACAGTGTCTTTCCCCTTAGAAGAGAAAATTATTCAACTTAAATTGCTGTTTGTGCAATGTCTGGTTAGTTTCAGCTTCCTTTTATTTAAAATTCACCTCCAACACCTGACCACTGCTATTCATTAGATACTTATCCACTTCTTGTTCTTGCACAGCAGATGGACTCACATTAGAATGGACCAAACCAGGACAGTTTGTTCTGTGTTACACTCCAAGAGAAGGACACAGGGGCAGGCCCCCAGGGCTACAGCTGTTCCAGGGAAACAAATTGTTGGGAAGGATGAAAGTTTGACAAGGAAGTCTCACAGATATGTGTGCTTGGCAGAAAGATTTCTGAATGCAGAATCTGAAGAAGGAATAGAAATGGAAGCAAGTTTTGATGTAGAAGAAAAGAATTGCTGAGCCAGTTTTACTGCATAATTAAGAAGGCAAAGGGTGTGTTGGTTAGAAGGGGTTTTTTATGACTTAGAGCAAAGGACAAACCCACCTCAAACAAAAGGTGTTTTTACCAAGCAGAAAGATTTCACAGGCAAACAAGACTGCTGATGTTGCAAGTAGAAAAAAGGTCTCAGAATTATCCACTGCAAGAAAACTGAAATCAACTTCTAGCTTAAACTGTAATGTACTAACTTTTAGTGATTGGAGAACAGTAACATGAATATGGTAATTATAGTAGTTATGATAGGCTATAGGTAAAAGGAAAGGTATAGATTGGTTCTTCTGTATTAAGATGCTCAGCAAAGAAAAGTATATAATGCATTGTAACCAAAATTAAAGGGTCTCCAGGCTTGCCTGCAGCTGGAGCTGACAGCTGTAGGCACAGGCTCTGTGGCCCATGACCCTGGACTGCTGTAACATCTTGGGTACAATAAACTGCATTTTGAAGAGCTGCCTGGAGTCCCACATCTCTTGTCTCAGGCTCTTACAACAAATGAACAACAAGATGCCAGGAACTCTGTCATTTCTGCTTTCTTCTGCTGAGAAAAGACAGGCACAACGTGGAGCTGAGAGCCTGAAGCTTGGGAGGGGACTGTGCCTTTGGTGAAACACAAACTTCTCAGCAGGGACCAGGAAAATTCCCTACAGCAGCCTCTGTGCAGTCTGCTGCTGTTTCTGAAATGAAAACGTTGACTGAAACCAGGCCTGGAGCAAGGACCTGTCCTGAAAGGATGCAGGAGAAGAAGCAGAAGTCAGAGGAAGATTTGCTCTGCTCTATCTCACATATTTTGAAGATCTTTCTAGCAGGAAGGAGCTGAACAGACACATCTCAAAGTTCTGGTTCTGGCTGTGTGGGCATTACCAGGATTAAATGGTGACAACAGCACTATCTTTATGCTTCTAATCCAAGGTTACAAATACAGATTGGTTTTATTCAGCCTTATATCTAAATACAGAGAAATTGATAAAGTGTTCACAGTAAAGGACAGTGTTTTGCACAGTGTCCCTCTGGATTTATTGCAGTGACTCCTGCTGAACTGTCATTTGTCACTAATCCAAATGAACAGCCCAATTTATCAATTACTTCTGTAATATCTATTTGCTCCCCGTTGTCCAAGGCAGATAGGTTTGACTTGCACATTTTTCACCCCATCCCTCCAAATACAATAAAAGCTACAGTTGGGATATGCACAATTCTACTTTAGCCATGTTGCTCAAAGCAATCAAAACAGTGGAATAGAAAGTTTTTATATGTATGTTAAGAAACAAGGCCACAAAAGACATTTTACACAATAAACAAAATTTTTCCTGTCAGATCTTTATACAAATGCAGCTGTTAATTCTGGCTGTTTTCTGAAATATTATTATGAACCTGTGGGTCAGAAGTAGTTCATATTCTCCAGTAATCTCACAGTGTAAAGGAATTATCTGGTTCACTGCTGGATGGGGCCAGGGAGGGAGGAGTTCCCATTTATCACATGAATATTTCTCTAAAATGCTGAACTAGTAAAAGTTTACAGAGGTGACATCACCAACATCAACACCACAGATCCCTGCTGCTAAAAGGTTTATGTAGGACCCTGCTCTGGGCACAGTAAATTTTATCCTTTTAATCTGCACTATTGTAGGGGTCTCTGCCTAGAGATGGTGACAGAATTGAAGTATTACTTACAACTCTGAAGCAAGATTTATTTCATAATTAATGCATGAAGATCATTTTCAGCCTTGTGGAAGGTCGAGAATGCTCAATATAGAGTAACCTGGATAACAAACTCATCTTGTAAACAATGGACTTTTCTGCTCCCAGAACTCTGATTGGCCAAGTCCTCTCACTGAGTATCTGTAAGACAATTGGCATCTTTGGAAATTGAAATTGGTTGCCTTCTCCCAATATTGTCTAAATCTGCTTTTAAACTGATTTGGTTTTTTGTTCAATCTTTTCTCTGGGGCTCCAAGCTCCAATAATCACCTTTTCACCCACTCTTTTCCTTCAGCAGTCACACTTTTCACCTGTGGTTCTGTTTATTGGCAGCCTTAGGAATCTGTCTGGAAAGCATTTTGCAGACAAAAGCACTCATCCCTCCAGATCAGCTGGAAGCTGCATGGATTAGCTTAGCACAGTAGTGAAATCAAGTCAATAAACCTCCTGAAAGGCATGCTAACATTAAATCAAATTCTGTTCCATATTGCCACAGCTTCTGCCTGGCTCAGGGCTGGCCTGGCAGACATTCCTGTCTGCCTGGAAATGCAGCAGAACAGATTTATCTGCTGCTCAGCAGCTGCAGCCATCTCTACGAGCTACTGGTACCAGACCTGCAAGGCCAAAAATGTTAAAGACAAATAGAAAGATTTCTTTAAATGGTTATTGAAACACACATTTCTTCTTATCAGGGGTGTGATGGCCACTTCCATTTGTGTGAGCAGAGCTCTCTGCTGGCCCTCAGCACCATGGGCTGCTCTGCTGATCCACACAGCCATTTGTTCTCAGGAGGATTGACACTCATCTCTCACAGCCCCCAGGCAAAAAAATCTGGTTTATGGTGTGTCCCACACTTTGGCAATTTGTTTCCATTATATATTTGGTTAAAGACATCTGAGCAGCTGTATTGGAAGAGAAGGGGAAAAAACACTGTTCAAAAAAAAAGGTGATGTTTCCAGTTGCCATAACCTTTTCAAATGCCTGAATAGTTTGGGGTTTTTCCTGTACCAGGGAATATTTTTTACAAGCTTAATTGGAGAGCTTGAGAGAAAGAAGAGCATGAACTACTAGTGAAAAAAATGCCCACACCTCATCTGTGGGTTCAAGTCATTGAACTCTAAGGTGAACTTCCAACTCATCCCAAAACATTAAGAGTGCCTCATATCTTTACAATCTGCCAGGGGAACAAGTTCTTATTTTAAACTATGAGAACTGCTTATTAAATTAATTTAAAGTATCTATTAAATTCAGGTAATATAAAAAAATAGTCCAGGTCTGTATCAAATCAGGAGAAATTGTAGAGCAATGTTACTGCAAGCAAGAACATATGCTTATTTACCTGGAAGTTTTTATCTTGAGCCCTTTTCCCTCTCCAAATCAAACCAAGCTTCAGAAGAGTCTCTTGAAGGAACTACTGAAAAAAAAGTCATCATTCTTTATGTGGTCAGTAAAGTCACTGCAAAGAGTAGACACACAAATGGAAGTGAAATTGCCACAGAATGTCCCTTTCAACTGAAAGCAAGCTCAGAAAAACAACACTCTGTGTGGGCAGGAAAATTGACTTTTTAAGGTCCTTACAGAAGGGGAAGTACAAAAAAAAAATTTTGTGATGCCCATGATGTTTTGAGTATGAATATTTTCAACATTTTTCATGCACCTCCAAGGGATGTTAGCCTCAGGACTTGCATGCCAGGGATAGTGGTAGAAAAAGCAGCACAACACAGAGCTGGAGAGCAGATTTTGGCCAGTAACACCTGTAGGAACATCAGCAAAAAACAGAGGCCAAATTGCAGCCCAAGTGGCCACAGTGAGTGTTTTATTTTGGGGTCCCACTCCATCATCAGCCCCTCTAACTGTGCAGGACAGGTAAGGTCAGACCCAGCCACGGGGGCAGTTGATGTCCCCACTTACCAAGCACAAATGGAGAGCTGCTTCAGCACCCAACAACCCAGTTCTGAGTCAGCTGCCTACAGCAAACCCTGAGCAAAGAGAAAATACAGCCTGGCTGGGGATGGTGGTGGGAAGGTCTTTCACAACACATTTTTTCCCTCTCTGCCTATCCTAACACCAGCATAAAAAGAACCAACCTTCACATGAGGTTTTAGAGTATCTTTTGCTTAGGCAGCACCTCAAACCTCGCACATCTCACAGGTTTAAGAAGCTGAGTGCTGTGGGATGCACAGGTTACAGCTCCACCAAACCTGCCAGTGCTGGAAAAGAACTCAAAAGCTCTGGGCAAATAGATGCAGCACAGCAAGACAGAGCTGGCAGCATTTTACAAACTGTTTGTGTGCCAGAACACCAACGTCAGCCCGTGAGTCAGCTGCACAGCCTGTGCTCCCTGGCACAGGGAGAAACTGCCATCATCAGAGTGACAGCGTGGGGACCACAGCCATGTCACTGCTGCTGCACCCACAGCAGCACCTGCAGCCTCAGCAGCTGCCCTGCATTTCCCACCCCAGCCCTGCTGCACAAGGCACAGCCCAAGGAAGCTGCAGCACACATTCTGTACCTCCTGAAAGGTGGCTGTGACCAGCTGGGGTTGGGCTCTTTCTCCAGGCAGCACTGACAGAAGCAGAGGACACAGGCTCAAGCTGTGCCGAGGGAAATTTTGGTTGGATATCAGGAAAAAGTTCTTTACAGAAAGGGTGATAAAGTTCTGGAATGGCTGCCTGGGGAGGTGGTGGAGTCACCATCCCTGGGTGTGTTTAACAAAGCCTGGATGTGGCACTGGGTGCCAGGGTTTAGTTGAGGTGTTGAGGCTGGGTTGGATTCAGTCTCAAAGGTCTCTTCCAACCTGGTGATTCTGTGAATTCATCCAGCTCGTGCAGCCTGGCACAGCCTGGCACAGCCAGCACCAAGGTGTCACTTGTCACTCACAGAGCGGGGCACGAACCGATGCCATCGATGAGGGGAAATCAGCAGGGCAGAGACAGCATCTCTGACAGCCTGGCACAGCATCCCTGGCAGCATGGTACAGCATCCCTGGCAGCACGGCACAGCGTGGCACAGCGTCCCCGAGAGCGTGGCACAGGACAGAGCCACAGAAGGAGAGCAGCCAGAGAGCCACAGCAGCAATTCCCTCTGAACTCCCACAAAACCACAGTTTGTTAAGCTCTACAGAAACCTCCCTTGATAAACCTGCTGTGCACACCTGCTCTGCTACAGGAGTTCTATTCCATCTGCTAAACACCTGCACATTCAGGACTATTTGTGCCTGAAGGCTCTGCAGCAGCAGGGCCAAGGCTGTCTTTGAAAAAATTTAAATATCACTAAACTAATTCAAATGCATGTGAACACTCGCTGAGTGGAATTAAATTGGTTCCAAAATATACTATTAATAGTTGACAAATCAAATCAAGTATTTGCAACAGGCAAGCTTTCAGCATCTGAATTTTAGTTTAGGAAGTACCGTGTCCAAAATGAAAAATCTAGCACAATGTCCATACTCAAGGGTGTGCAAGTGAAAAACAAAACCAAAAAAGTCTTGGAATTCTGTTTATCATTCTGCTCTTTTGAACTTATCTATCTTACACAATTTACAGCTGTTTTATACAATTTGCAGTAATTCCATATGTATAGGAGCAATATAAGCTTTAGAATCCAGGTGTACACTAGCTTTTAAAAGTGTGAAAGCAGCACATTTTCCCATGAACATAGATTTTCTTTATATAAACAAGTGTTTCATGACACCCAACAACATCTGGTATCAAACATGCTTCATTATGATGGAGGAAAGTGTGTGTTTTCTTTATGAAACCCCCTAAAACATGCTGCCAAACAGGCTTCAGCTTGACCACAGATGCTGACCTGGAAAGGGGCTGATCCCATCTTTGCTTGGAACCAACAGAAAGTTCCATCTTTGACCTCCAACTCCCAGGCACTCCAGACCTCAAGTTAATTTCTCAATCTAACAATGCCTGGTGCACATATTCCCAACAGGAAATAAAACATAATGCTTTTTAAGGATACTGCTGGTGTAGTAACACACAGTTCTTAGGTCAGAGGTAGCTGCAATTTGAATTATACTGAGTTAAGCTGCTAAAGGAGACATCAGCAACAGATGGTGGTTTCTAAAGGTGATGATTTAAATTCTGAAATCATTCATCACCAGCAGGCTGTAAAAAAAAAAAAAAAA
>VXBC01003206.1:2725381-2737545 GCA_013399945.1 Ploceus nigricollis
CATGAACTACAGCATGTTTTAGTAAAATCTTACCAGCAGCTCAGCAGCCAGAAGTTTGCATGAATGCTGCTCAGTGATGCACACACACATTCACATCAGGTGGGCAGGGAGTGTAAAATCAATCCCTGCTTGTTGCACAGATATTTGATGAGTCGCTCAATACCCCAAATGTGGGTCAGATTGCATTGCTTGATGTTGTAAAGATATTTCTTCTCTGCTCTGTGTCAGGTAACATTATTGATTCAGTTTAGCCCGAGCACTGCAGAAGTGCTGCCATCCCCCTGTGCCACTTGAGCTCCAGCCTGCAGTTATGGATCTCTAAAAGATACAAATCAATGCTTCTATCATGACAATGAGAAAATGACTGAAAAGTAAATAACCTGTTTGTTTGCTCTAACAAGATTTAATGGCACACACTTCACTTCCATGTCTGATTATGAGGAGCTTGAGAGAATAACTATTTTTCTCTTTTGGTTCTCATATCTAATAATTTCAAATAATGAAACTACAGACCCTACATGATTTGGTCATGATAAAGTCACCACAGGTGTAAGAGCTGCTGATCCTCTGCTAGACCTTAAGCCAGGTGTGTTCCACATGCCAAACACAGTCACCCTGCAGGGGACAGAGGTGACCTGAGCCAGGGGAGCATGGGACACACCCAGAGAAGCAGGAACACCGTGCCTGCCATCCCTCCACAGCACCATTCCCTCTCCCAGTCACTGCTCCCACCTTGCTGCCCTACTCAACCCCAGCGTGGTTGATGATTCCCCAAGCAGATGGCTGCTGCTGGTGAGTAGATAAATTATGGCCAGCAGAGAGCAGGAAGCTTGGCATCACTGCCATGGTGAAAAACTGGATCCTCAGGAAACAACATTATATATAACTTTACACTGCATCTAAAAAAAAAACCCCTAAATTTTTGAAGTTTGTTTTACAAGCAAGCTAACAGTTTCCTTTCTTGTGCCTGAAGCTTGGCAATCACTCTGTTTCTGAACTGTATTTTTTCATTAGTCTTATGCTTCCAAATATAATCTATTATTTGGCAGCAAAGGCAGCAAAACATTTGTTCCCTCTCAGTACAGCTGCAACCAATTGGATTTTAAAAAATGGTATTGGCTATCCAGCAGTCCTCTATCATGTTGATTTTTCCATGGAAACAGTGTTATATTTTTTCCTTTGGGGGGGTGGGTGTTGCTGGGAACAGGATGCAGAAATGCATTTCCAGTGTTCTCTGCTTTTCCAGTTCTCATCCCTGCACACACCAGTCACAGGGATTAGACCAGACTCCCCAGCTGCATACTGGGAACTTCAAACTTCTTTGAAGTATATTTGTATAAAATTATCTTTGGCTTTTCATTCTCAGGCATGCAAGCATAAAAAAGTTCAAACTATGTCCTTACACCTAAAGACCTGACATATCTCAGAACTGCCCAACCATTCAGTGCCTGTAGCCTTAAAACCATAACTCCTGAACACACTGAAATACCTGCAATGCCAAATGCTTTTTTTATTTCAAATTAAGATCTTATTATCAGGTATTACCGAGTAAAAATGAAAATAAACTAAAAATCCAGAAGTGGTAGGTAGGAGATGAGGGGACAAGCCCTCGTCTGAGCCCCCAGTTAAGGCATTTGCAGGGCTGGGGGCAGGGTAGGTGGGAAGGGAATTCCTCCCTTTCAGAATTGCAGTTCACCTCTGCAAAGCACAATGAAAATAACACAGCTGTGGAGAGAATCAAACACAAGCACATTGCTTTACCCAATGTTTCAGAGCTGTAGGACTCATTTATCAAATACAAAAGTTGACTTGTGTTTTCAGGCTACACTAGGAAGGGAAAAAAGAAAACCCACACAAAACCACATGCACCGCAATCACTGCTTGGTAAGAAGAGTTTATCCCACAAGTGTGGAACAAATCAGGAATGCTGTTGTTGGTCTTTGGCCTCTCATGGAAGTACTGACTTGATAAATTCACCAGGTTTCTCAAAATTTTGTGAGGTTTCCTAACCATAAGCCCAAAATATTCGAATGAGTTCTGTGATTTATGTAGGATGTGGGAGAGAGACTGTGCTGCTAAATGAAGTTGTGTTCTGCTGCTCCACAGTCCAGCTCAGTAACTGCCATTGATTCTTCTGTTTGACTTCATCAATATTTAAGCTACTCAACTTTGACAAACATTTCATAATGTAGTTTCTGGTAATTGTTCCCCTTATCTATAATAAATTTTCCTATATATTAAGTTTAATGAGCTATCCAAAGTACTCCCACCAGCTCAAAAACACTAACATGAGCAGGATTTGACAATATGATTATTTATCAGTCCGTGGGACAAAGAATTTAAAATGCATATGGATGAAATGTGTGTTATTTTGAGGATTTGAAGACAAAAGGAAGTTAAAATAAATAACTGGAATACAAAAGAACAGACACAGATCAGAGAAAATACTCTCAGGGTATTAATGAGTAATTTATCAAAATAGCACATAACAAATGAAACTCAAGTCATAAGAGTGCCAGAGCAGTCTCCCTCCTAAATTCATAACCAGCACAGTTCTTCAAGGCATCTATGCAAAACCAGGCTTTGGGAAAAGGAGACAAATTCCCCTGGGCCTTCCCCCTCACCTGCTGTCCCACAAAGTCAAAATAAGATTTTGCTGCCGTCATCTCCTGGTAGCACTGCAAGTCAACAGAGACTTTGTTTTCTTGTGAAAGTGAACAGATTTCCTAAATTTTAATCAGTCAGGCCAGGACAAGCAGGCTGAAGCCATCAGTTTGGCATTAAGGCAACTAAAACTTAACTTTGCTTGACAAGAGCTTGCCAAGATTATGTGTCAGTCATTCCCCAGTGACTTTTCAATCAAGGCAACTGAAGGAGTATTTAAAAAGAATCATCCAAATCAAGGCAGCACTGCAGATATAGTTATTTTAGTGGCTGACCCTGTGAAAAGAAGCCTCTAACAACATCTTTAAAGTCACTTTAGGGAGCACGAGCTGATGTCAGATTTCATCTTTGCTGGAGCAAGGGTGGCTTACAGCAGATGCCTCACAACCAAGTCTTGGCACAACTCTGCTGGGTCCATATGTATCCCATGGCTGGCCTAAAGGTTTGAAAGTGTGGAAAACCACAAGGTCAAATTCATCATCATCATCAGCCTAGTTTGGAATAAAACAGCAAGGCTTGAAGGGCTTTCTTTGCCTCACACTCCCCAGTAGGGTGACAGAACCACAGGGCAGGTTTTCATTAAAATTAAGTTACTCTACTGTTTGACAGCTTCATACAGTTAAGGATATACAGTTACAACCTCTTCCCAGCTCTCTTTTCTTCAACTGCCATTTTTGATAGCTCTGTGTCAAAGTATTTTTTCAAAAATCATTGTCTAACTTGCACAATTCAAATCACTCTGCTTTTTGACCTTGCTTCACGCTCCACGGTAGAAACACACTTCAATTCCAATCACCATGCTGTGTTTATATTCTGAAGTGACAGAACTCAGATGGCAATCAGATCCTCACAGAGTTTTTGAAAACACTTCTTATTTTCTAATGACTTTCCCCGCTCTGCTTGCAGTCCCCATCCTCCACCCCCTCCCCAGCACACCCAAAACCTCATGTCCCACCTCCCAGGACAGCATTAGGTACCCAACAAGATGACAGTGCCCAGGCAATTGGCCTCATAAGGAAATGTCACTGAACATTCAGCAAGCACTTCTTTGTTATTCCAGGCCCTCCAAAATAAATCACATCCATCCCACGTGCAACTTCTACAGAAAACCCACATTTTTGGGCTTGCCCAACACAGAAATTCCTTGTGGCTCTCACTGCTGACACTTGGTTTGCAATCTCTTTGCAATCTTTTATCGAGTAATAAGCTCCTGTTGTTCACTTTCACTTTGATTTTACATCCTCAGGGTTGACTTAACAGAAGCAAATCCAAAATATACGTGTCTACCAACTGTACAAATCTGGCATAATAAAATCACAGAATGGCCTGGTTTGGAAGGGACCTTAAAGATCATCTTGTTACCTACAAAAATCCACAGAAAACAAGGTAATAAACTTCATGTTTACACAACCACCAGTCCTGTATTCTTTATTACTACAGATTGCCTTGCCTTCAAGCTTTCTCCTACACAAATACTTGAATGGGGATTAGAATAAGAAATTCAGCCACATCAGAAGAAAGAACATCCTGACTCTGATCTCCCTGCAAAGCCCTGGATGTTCGAGGGAGCTCCACACTGTGCCCAGAAGGATAATTAATTCTCAGAACATTTACACCAAACAAGAGCTATTTAAAAAAATAAATAAACAAGGATAAAGCGGGTTCCAAGTAAAATCTTCTCTATTGGTATCTTACTATTGGCACATCTATGGGGCACTTCTGAAGAAATGTTATTTTAGAAACAGAGGTTAGCTACAGAAAGATCTACTTAAATTACAATTAAAATTCTGTTAGAACAGTTCAAGGACCAGAGTAACCACTGTTAATTCATACATTTTTCTAGATTGTTGCATGCAAGTTCACCTAAGTGTTATTGAACTTGAGTTAAAATAGCAGTAGTTTAATAATTTACCTTATTTCAGTAGGGAGAAAAATCATTTTTGATAAAGCAGCAACTTACAGAAATTTAAGCTACTCGTAGCTGCAAGCAATCACATGAATATATTCAAGCACATGATCAGTCTTCGTTGTATAACAAGCTCCACAGAGATTGTTATTAGTCACAGATAATAATTCCCACTGTTACAGAAAATCTGTGCTCAAAATAGTACCTCCCAAGGAAAAAATTCATTGCAAAGGCAATAAAGCTTGGTATGACAATCCTCAGGTTGGGGAATTGGGAAGGAAAATTGAGAGCTTGCACAAAATCATCTGTCATTTCAGGAAAAGCAGCAAAGCAATCAGATCTTCTAAATTATGTTGCAGATATCATATTACAGTAGGGGGAAAACACCTCTTGTGAACTACAGAAAAATGAGAATATTTACCTTTTAAAGTTAATTCAATTATAAAACTATGGGTTTAAGCTCACCCAGAGTATTAATGGGCTCCAGCTTTTGGCTCTAGGAAGGGAGAATTTGATTTTACAGCTTAAATGAAGGAAAATTTTAATGGGATACATTGGATAGATTCAGAAGGAAAATCAACGTGTTAGATAGCAGATTCATCACTTCCTAGGTTCAGTGTGTCAGCTGAGCTCCACCATGCTCTTACCAGCATGCTTTAATGTGTGAAGTCTCATTACCAGAACAACAACAAGCTTCCCAGGAAGGAAGGGGCACATTTAGTATTTGCTACAAAGGACTAAAAAGAACACAAACAAGAACATTCCACTGCTGATCATTTTAACTTAAAGCAAACAGATACAAAAACGTTTGATGGAGCTGCCATCAGTGGACAGATGTTACCTGTTAGAGAACACAGAGTGGCATCTTAACTCTCAGTTTCCAAGGCAGGTCAAGACCAAATCCCTCAGACTTCCCACACTGAGCAGATCTAGGAAAGTAAATACAAGCATTAAAAAAAAGAGGAATTTACTTACTCATATGTTTTGTTCCTTTAAATCCAAGGAAATTATCTAGATATGTCATAAGGACATAAACCAAAGGAGAATATGTTCTCAGCAGAAAGACCTAAATCTCTGCTATTAAAAGAGAATTAAGCTGCATCTATGACCAGCTCACTTTCAGACATCTCCACATGATCCAGTAAGAAACATTCTTCTGACAGGAAAGCAAGCACACACCAAGCTCCAGACTGCCAGAAGAGCTCTGGAGTTGGTTCTGGGTGATTCTGGAAGGTGACCATGTGCTCAGGACTGCTGCAGGGCTCCACTGAACAGGGCTGGGCTAGGCAGGGTCACCTCAGGAAGACACAGTGCCCAGAACACTTCCATAAAAACAAAAATACCTTGAGCAAGCCATGCTTTCATCTGAACTGTGGGGACAGCAGGTGCTGCATTAAAAACCCCCAATGGCCAACATGGAGAACATTATCCACACTGTCAGACTCAAACTGCTGCACCTGGAACAGCTGCATTTATCATTTGGGACTCTGGCCATGGTGAAGGTGTCAAACACACCAAAGATCCCAGGGTAATTGCTATTGCAGTGCACTTAGTTCACAGGACTGAGAACTGTACCTCCTGAGCATTCCCACCAGCAGACACATTAAATCATTGAAAGCATTGAAGTGTTTTAATCTGGATTCCTTTTGGATTAAACTAAACCAGAAGGTGTGCTCAACTAACCCCTCTGATGTACCCTCACTGCTACAAGGTTTTTGAACCCCCAGGACCCAGAAGCACCTTTAAGTAACTGTTGCCTTCCCACCCCAAATGCAGAGGCATCAACTGCAGTGCCTTACTGCACAGAGCTGGGCCTACTTCACACAATAGCTGCTGATGGTCTCAGTCAAAGTTTGATTGCCTCCTGGAACATCTCCAGAACTGAATTTACTTGCTGAGAATCTTGGCACAATTTCTGACAAAAAAAACCAAAAACCAAAACCCAAAAAAACCACACACACACACACAAAAAAAAAAAAAAAAAAAAAAAAAAAAAAAAAAAAAAAAAAAAAAAAAAAAAAAAAAAAAAAAAAAAAAAAAAAAAAAAAAAAAAAAAAAAAAAAAAAAAAAAAAAAAAAAAAAAAAAAAAAAAAAAAAAAAAAAAAAAAAAAAAAAAAAAAAAAAAAAAAAAAAAAAAAAAAAAAAAAAAAAAAAAAAAAAAAAAAAAAAAAAAAAAAAAAAAAAAAAAAAAAAAAAAAAAAAAAAAAAAAAAAAAAAAAAAAAAAAAAAAAAAAAAAAAAAAAAAAAAAAAAAAAAAAAAAAAAAAAAAAAAAAAAAAAAAAAAAAAAAAAAAAAAAAAAAAAAAAAAAAAAAAAAAAAAAAAAAAAAAAAAAAAAAAAAAAAAAAAAAAAAAAAAAAAAAAAAAAAAAAAAAAAAAAAAAAAAAAAAAAAAAAAAAAAAAAAAAAAAAAAAAAAAAAAAAAAAAAAAAAAAAAAAAAAAAAAAAAAAAAAAAAAAAAAAAAAAAAAAAAAAAAAAAAAAAAAAAAAAAAAAAAAAAAAAAAAAAAAAAAAAAAAAAAAAAAAAAAAAAAAAAAAAAAAAAAAAAAAAAGAAAAAGTAAAAAAGGCAAAAAGAAAAGCAAGGCTGTTTGAGCAGTCACGAAGCTCAGGATTCCAGGATTCAGCATCTGGCTGGACCCCATCAGTGCATCCACAATGGATGCTAATAGAGGCAAATTAATGAAAATGCTGGTGATTAATCTGCTTCTTCCACTAATCTTGTGTGGCCAAGGCAAGTACTGACTGCATTGTTCCACACTTAGTGCATAAAGATGGCACTTGGATGGAGGGTCCTGCCAAGACAGGAGCTGGTTTGCACCTCTGTGCTAACTCACATTTCCTTCACAGCTGCACCTTTCCACATTTAACTGTCTCAAACATGAGAACTTCATTCTTGGAATTACAAACACCAACTTCTCCCAGTGTTTTCAGGAAAGGATTACAATATTTTCTTGGCTTTAATTAGGTTAAATAAAGCAAGTGAGTTTCCTCTCTGTTGTAACTAAAACAATTTGACATTGAAATTTTAACCCTATTTAAAATTAGTCCTTTTTCCCCATCTGATACTGAGGAAATAGCTGTAAGCCCTAAATCGTTTCCTTGGTCAAACTGAAGTACAAATCCTGATAATTCACAATTATCAACTGACCCTGTCACCAAAATACACCAATAATTAAGCAACTCTTATATTGCCACAAGAATAAATGCACAGTCTTAAAAGGTTCTTCTATATACCTTCAATTTGGAAGCATTGTTATCAGTTCAGGTGAACTTCAGTTACAGAGATCTTGATATTTTTCTGGACCTTTACTTTTTATTGGTACTTCCTTAGCAAAACATGACTTCTTGCCACTTGAAAAAAAGTTAGCTAGGTTTTATCAGTAATGCAGCATTACTCATTCCTTTGGATTCAGTGTATTTGTTATGAGTTTCATCAAATGAACTTTTCTGAGATTCATCATGAGGATTTTTATTATGTTTACAGTTACTGAAATAGTTCAGTTTATTACTACTGCTTGCTGTTGAAAGGCTGATATTTCAGTTTAACAGGTCTATCAGTTCTCAAGTTTGTAACACAAATATCAGAATATAATTTTAAGATTCATATTTTTGTACTTATTGGCTTTGCGTACGATTTTACAGCTTAAAAACAGTGTTGTGTTTGAATCATGGACTGCATATTCAGAATGCACTTATAAAACATGAACATAAAATAAAGTAAATGGGACTACAGCACTTTTTTTTATTAGGAATCAGATACCTCTTTTACCCCAGCCTCATTAATTATCTTGGGTAATATTACTTGAGTCATTGGCAAAAAGATTTTCCAGTTGACTCTGGTCACACGGGAACATTTCACTGTCAGTCCTGGTGAAGATACTTTTTAAAAAGGATTTAATCCCATAAGCTTGGCATCAAAACTAGTGGGAAACTAGAGTATAACTGGAGTTGTGAGTGCAGTAATGTATGAACATGATTATCATTTATACAGCTTGAACTCCTGTGTCCCCCTTTTCCCAGTATTCCTACCTGACAATCTGATTTTCTCTCTCCCTGTGCCTCTTTTCCCCTCAGCCTGTTCTTGCCTGTAGGGAAGCAGAGACAATTGCAAAGTGTCCCTGCACTGCAGCTCTGAACATGGAATGGGTTGGGTTGGAAAGGGAAAAATCAGCCCCTTCTCCCCCCTGCCATGGCAGAGACACCTCCCACTGTCCCAGACNNCACTGTCCCAGGGTGCTCCAAGCCCCGTCCAAGCTGGCCTTGGGCACTTCCAGGGATCCAGGGGCAGCCACAGCTGCTCTGGGAACCTGTGCTAGGGCCTCACTACGCTTGCAGGAATGGAATTGTGCTGAATCTCTAAAGATAACCCCCCCCCCCCTTCAGTTTAAGGCCATTCCCCCTTTCTCCTCCCAGGAGAGGTCCAAGGTTCCTTCCATCTCTCCTGGAGCCCCTCCAGGCACTGGAAGGGGCCCTGAGGTCTGCCCAGAGCCTTCTCCTCTCCAGGCTGAGCAGCCCCAGCCCTCTCATCTGGCTGATAAACCACTGTACATCTTTTTCTTTCCAACATATCCATGGGTATTTACTTATTTTTGATGTGATGGTGACAAAGGTACACCGATGGCAATACACAGAATTCTCTAAACAACAACAACCCCACCGGGCAGGATTAGACAGAATTAGAGGAAGCAGATCCTGTTTCAAAAACACTTCATCCTCCAAGTGCCACCCACCTGTGCTGCCTGCTGGGAGCTCTGCTGTCACTGCAGGGACTCTGCCTTTCCCCCAGTCCTTCAGCAGCTCCTGGCATTCACACTAACAGCCCCATGATGTTGGGAGAAGCAAATGCTTCAAGTTCCATTTCCTAAGAAAACTTTCACAGGGTAAGGAGAGAAAAAAAGAGGCTTGTCATCTGAGTGAGTATTAATGACCATTTATGTATAATTTTGATTTCCCTTGATTTCTCAAATAAATAATAGCAAGCACTGAGAAATATCTACAAACAAATGACAGAAATGATGATTTTCTATGAAGAAGGAAGAAGTGGCAATATTTCAGTGGAATGAATGTGTTTTCGAGCTCCTGAAGGTAAATTTCAGAGGAAAAAAAAAGGTCTGCTTCCAGGGGCAATCTCTGCACTCTGACAAAAATGCCTTTATATCTCAGCAGTCCAATACTTTATTACCTTTGCCATGAATACTTTTAAAAAACATCTCCTCAAACATTGTATTCAAACTGAACCATCTTCCCCTAACGTGTAACATTACCTGCCTGATTATAATTTACAATTTTATATCATTCTGGTTTTATAACTCCACTGCTTAAATGCAACCAGAAGCTAATGGCTTCCATTTTATGCAGCTTTTGAAAGCAACATCCAATCTCAGCCAATACAGAATTTCTATATTGCAGTTTTATTTCACTTTCCACTATATGGAGCATCACTTAGTATTTTTCAAGGTAGTTTAATATCTTGCCTCTGTAGGCTTCTATTTTGTGCTTGTGAAAGAATTACAACAAAACTTGAGAAATGTGTAGGCTTTGGAAATTATTTAAGCTTTGTGTTTCTGAATTACTGTCTCTTTGCACCAATCTTAAATTCTTTCAGTGTTCTTAATGGGGAGAAACAGAGAAACCATTTCCTCTATTTTGCTGCTTTTCTCTCCATAAAATAAGTATTTTTATTCATGTGCTTAAGATCTCCCTTACACCTAAATTAAATTCAATGAAGTCAATAATATTCATTACTCAGACATTATTTTTATAGTACTTGCAGTATCAGTACTTTTCCAATCTCTATTTGTTGAGTTTTTTGAGATATCAGACTGATTCCAAGCATGATTTCTCTCCTCACATTGGGAACCACTTTCCAATTCCAAGGATAATCCACTCCTGCAGCGCCTATCAACACTGAAATTTTCATCAGGGGTCTGTTTAGCCCCTAAAAGGAAAGGCTGACATTTTGGGGACTGTTCATTGGAATTCACTTTTGGATATGTTTAAAGTGGCTTTAGGAATAGTAGCACAAAAATTAGCCCCAAACCTACCATAATCAGCAGTGGAAGTGTCTTTTTAGAGGATTAACAAAGTGTGAGACACAGTAAAAAAATACAAGTAAAGAAAATGTAATGTTATGAATGCTTCATCTCTCTTTAATGATAAAAACAAGTTCACAAATCAACTTTCAGTCCAAGCACAACTGGCTGTCCAGTGAGGAGTCCTTTATCATTAAGAAAAACAGAGTTTTCTGAGTCAACAGCTTCAACCACTTGCAAGGAATGCTTTAATTATGATATCTTGCTTGTCACATATAGTCTCAAATCACATTAATTAAAACAAACACCATTGGTGACAGTTCTCACCTGACTGAGCTTGCCTTCCAACTCCAGAGCATTATTTCCACCTAAACCACTGTGTGCCACTGATCAGGACCAAAGGCACCAATGGAATTTACAGTAAGAACACTCAGGTAAAAATGCTCTTAAAATAGAGTGAGAGCAATTTTGCAAGCTTAGTGCAACAGTCATTAAAAGCCAGAGCTGTATGTATGAGAAATTATTTGAAAAGATTCCTTTTGGTAAATGCATTTTTGAAGAGTATATCCTTTATCATTTGTTGAAAAATCTGGAAAGGGAAGTAATTCTGTGTAGCTTATTTATGGGCTACATTCACTGATTTTTAGTTTTTTTCTTTAACTGTATGAGTAATTCTTTGGCAATGTGCCTTCAAAGTTAAAAGGATGAACATTAAATTATGCACAGAACATTTTAGCAAAGACTGCTCATGCTGCACACAGGAATAAGAATCCACATTTCGAATTTTATTTGGTCTCAGGATTTTAAATTGTGGCAGATAACAATCTATTAGCTCCTGAATTTGTAGGTACTCTGCTGGTAAGTGTTTCATTTAATGCCTCTTCCACAGACTCTCCCCATGTTCTGATTTCCATTTAACAGTTTAAAGGAAATTAAGCTCTACAGGTTCTTGTCAGGTGATTTTAAATTCTAGACAGAACCAGCTTCCCTATCAAACATGTGGTCGTTTATTTTAAGTCCATAGAGGAAAAAAACAAGTCTCTGTAGCTTTCTACTGCTGCCCTCATTCTATCACTGAAACACAAATCCACTTCAGGGCTTCCACTGAACAGCAGTGATAATTAAACAGGAAAAGAACCATTCCAGCTCCACCAAGCAGAGAGAGCACTGTGAGTGCTCCAGGGATGTGGAACAATCCTGGGTGACTGCAGGGCTGAGCTACCTGACGGCTGAGCCACCTCGGAGACACTGACCCACGGCCACTGTGGAGACAGTGACCTAAACCCACCTCAGAGGCCCACACTGACCCAAACCCACCTCAGAAACCTTGACCTAAACCAACCACAGAGACACTAACCCGAGGCCACCTCAGAGACACACACTGACCCAAACCCACCTCAGAAACTTTGACCTAAACCAACCACAGAGACACTAACCCGAGGCCACCTCAGAGGCCCACACTGACCCAAGGCCACCTCGGAGGCCCACACTGACCCAAGGCCACCTCGGAGACCTTGATCTAAACCCACCTCAGAGACACTGACCTAAATGTACCTCAGAGGCC